>JAOXYA010000025.1:25426780-25437809 GCA_028565675.1 Sorex palustris | reverse complement strand
GGGGGGGGGGGGGGGGGAAGGGATACTGGAGACATTGGTGGTAGAAAATTTTCACTGGTGGAGGGATGGGTATTGACCATTGTATTACTGAAACTCCATCCCTCTCAGAGAGTCTGGCAAGCTACCGAGAGTATCCCGCCCGCACGGCGGAGCCTGACAAGCTAACCGTGATGTACTCGATTTGTCAAAAACAGTAACAATGAATGGTCCTCGTTCCGCTGATCCTGAAGGAGCCCCAATATGTCATTGGGCTACACTAGCACGTGACAAGGATGAATGGAGACGTTACTGGGCTGGCTCGAGCGAATTGATGAACAATGGGGTGATAGTGATAGTGATAGTGATTACTGAAACTCAATTATGAAATCTTTGTAACTGTATCTCACAGTGATTCAGTATGAAAAATAAAAATTTAAAAATATAAAAAAAAATTTAAAAAGTCTTGAAGTCTGAGGCCTGTGACACTGCAAGTTCTATCCGCAGCAACACCTCCCATGCCTGGGTGCTAGCCTGACAGTTCTGCTTCTGTGGTCCCTGCACCACAACAAAGTCTACGATCTTTAGCACCCACAACCAAGTGTGTGCAAGCACTACAATTGAAAAGATGTGTGACCCCGTCCCCAACCCCATGCAGCAGCAGGTGCCACAGCCAAGTGTATGGAATCTTTGGTCATCACACAGGGAAGAGAAGAGGAATAAATAAAAATTACAATCACAAAAGAAACAAATACAATGAATGGAAACACCCATGTTTAAGAAATCTTAATGAATCACACACCTCTCCCCCTCTCTTCCTCTTTCTCTCTTTTATTTTATTTTGGTTTTTTGGAGACAAATTTGGTGATGTTCAGAGGTCACTCCTGGCCCCGAACTCAGGAATTAATACTGATTGTGCTTGGGTGACCATAGGTGATTCCAGGGATCAAACCCGGGTCGGCCGTATGCAAAGCAAACACCCTACCTGCTGTGCTATCGCTATGATCCCATGCATTAACCAATTTAAACTGCTACTTTAAGGAAGAGATTTAGGTATGCTTTCTAGTTTCCTATATAAACCATATCCCAGAATACCCGATTAGCAGAAGTTATCCTAGCTGATGAAGAAACTATCCAATAACAGTTTGAAACCCTTAACTGTTGAGATAAGGAACAATAATTGTCTTTCCCCTCCTCTTTAAAACTGTATCTGTCTGTCTGTCTGTCTGTCTCTGTCTCTCTCTGTCTCTCTGTCTCTTTGTCTATCTCTCTCTCTCTCTCTCTCTCTCTCTCTCACACACACACACACACACACACACACACACACACGAGCCAACATTGTGTCTCCTACTAGCAGTTCGCAATATATCCAGATAGTATTCTTGCCCCCCTGCCCCACCTCCACAAAAAAATCCCAGCTTCTAGATGGATCTTTAAGAAACAGAAGGCTTAGAAGAACACATCCAAAATTAACCTTACTATCCAAAATTAACTTTTTCTATTTGGTATGGCTTAGTAAATTATGTTTTAGGTCTTGGAACATTAAAATTTCTTCCAAAAATATTAACAGCAATAGTATTCTCAGAAACATCCCAACCGCCAAAAAATAAGTAACAAAAAGAGCATTATGGTAGTAAAGGGGACAATCTCTGTCTTAAACAGAAATAGTTAACCTCATACAGTGGAATCAGAAAAATCCAGTCTGTGTACAGAATAAATAGACTGGTTTGGGGAAAAAATAAATGGTAAAACCATGAAGGTGAAGAGTGAATCTATGGGGAAAAGGAAGTCAAGAGGCATGTCGATCAACTGTACTATAGGGAACTTATTTGAGTCCTGACACAAACTAAGGTGAGGGGGACATAATGAGAACAATTTTAAGAATGACTAGATATTACATATTTGATCACGTTACGTACATTTAATTGTGAAAGGACTGTTGAAAGAAAAATCCTTTTTTTTAAAGTGCTACAGAAATGCTAATGTAATAGGACATCAATATAGGGTAATCACCAAAATATTCTGGTGTGGGGAGGGGAGGCTTAGGTAGGTGAACCAAGATTGGTCAGAAACTGACTTCTAACTGCTCCCTTTCTCCTGAAAGTTAGGCAAAAGTCACAGAGCATCCACTATATCTCTGTCTCTGCATATACTTGACATTCTCTAGTGAGAAAGACATAACTATTCTTAAAAAGTAAAGTTTAAAGGTGGCCATGATCATGTCTGTGTCTCCCTTTCAGCAGCACTGTGATGTCCAGGATAGCACATACTCACTGTCCACTCAGTTCTCAGGACAGCATCCCGTGATCTCCACAGATCTGCTGAGCAAGGACACCCCAAGACAGCTGCCCCTGGGTCCCAGGCATCTTCAAGAAACAAAACTGTACTTATGGGATGACAATAACCAAGAAATAGAAACAAAAACTTAACAGGAAAGCAGATGGGAGATAGTATACTGGTTAAGGCACATACTAGTTATGTGTCCCGGTTTGATCCCCAGTAGCACACGGTCCCTCAAGCATCATGGGGTGCAGCACTGGAGGTCCCTGGGCACTGACAAGCATGGCTCCAGAGGACCCCCAGGACCACCAGAATAGCCCATGTAATCCTTGCTACCACAGGGCCTGAGCAGCACAGCACCCATGACCCCTGCATTAAACCACAGGCCAAGTTGGCCAAGAACTGCCACTACTGGGGCCTTCAGGTCTCCTGTGTGGTGCCCAGACACTCACAAAAGTTACAGAAATTCTTCACAGAGATAAACACACACACACACACACACACGCACATGTACACACACACAGAGTACATTTTTCTTTTGAATATAAGGACCATAGCTTGCTTTTCTTCTGTTTCTCTACTAATCACACAATATCAAAGCTCTACAGATAGCTACTCATAGGTCTATTAATAATGCATTATTTGTTATAGTGCTATAGCCCTTTCTATGATACAGATAAAGAAAGAATGAAAGTATATCATAATAGTACTAAAATCCATCATTGAAGGATTTAAAATTGAATCATAAAAGCAAAATAATAACAAGGGAAACAGAATATTTTTTGCTATCTTTTCCTCTGTAAAATAAAGGAGAATCACTTTCAAAAAAGGAAAATTACCACTTCATAAAACCATATGTGGGGGCTGGAGCAACAGTAAGCAGATAGACAGTACCTCAGAATATGTAACAGACCTTAGGCATAAGGAAAAATAACAATAAAAAGAGATATAGATGATAACAAAACAGAGGGAAGAGGCACCTACCAAACAATAATTATGTCAATCCAGTTCTGATTGTACCTGGAAACTCTTAATTTTTACATTTTAGCTACTGCATATGGTAATAATTCTTTCTGGTTACACCTCTCTCGCCCCCCAAAAAGTTTATTAGATCTTACAATAAAAAATATATAGATACATGAGATTTAATTAACACTAGGTTTAAGATCTATCCTATGTCAGCAAAGCTGTTGCTAGACTTCAAACCTACCAGATTTAAGAGGAAACAAGAAAGATTCTCTTGGAGCTCCCCCACCCATTTCAAAATCCTGTCTTACAGGGCCAACTAGGATTTAAAGGACATTCTTTTTTGTTGTTGCTGTTGTTTTGTGCCATACAGGGAAGTGCTAGAAAGCTACTGTCTATTTGGTGCTCAGAGAATCATGTGATGGCTAGAACTGGACCCAGGTGTCATACATGCAAGGCAAGTGCCCTACCACTGAGCCACATTCCTGGTAAAAGATCTTTCTTGACTCCACCATTGCGGCTAGGCCATTCGAAGATACATGCTTCTTCTATAATCAAGGATTGAACTTACTCAAGTGCCAGGTTTAAAATTGGAGGATGAAGAACTTCAAAAGAAATCAAGATACTGCTATCAAAAGGAGAAAATGAACTCTGGGCAGTCAAAAAACCATGAACATGTTACAGCAACTTGTTCAAATATTTTGAAAGCACTACGCAGGCCAAATCAAACAGGTTTACTGGCTGCAGGTGGCTTGTCCTCCAGTTCCAAGCCTTCTTTCTCTACTTGTTTCCTAGGTGATAATCATCCAAGATCAAGCCTCCATTTACCATCTCTAAACCAAAATGCCACATTTCTCTCTGACTCACAAATTCATCTGCCTACTCAACATCTTCTCTTGGATGCCTCAGAACTCATCTCAAATTCAATTTGTCCAAAATGAAATTAATGGTGTTCTAACCCCACACTTCTCTCCCAACCAAATCTGGCCTTTCTAAGAGTTCTTGTGGTGGAGAGTTAAGAAGGGCTAAGGAGGAAGGCAAGGTAAACCCGAAACCAGATTGACATGACAGAGGGACCACTTGAAAAACAAAAATCAAAGTCTTCAGACTCCACTTGAAATTCCTTTGTACTTCAAATAGTCAATGAAGTTAATACCCTAATCCATTTAAGATTGTAATTTTACTTTTCTCACTTCTGATTTTTTTTAAATGATTTCAGTCATACCTGCCAAACTCAGGATTTACTCTGTGCTCATGGTGGTGCTGGGGGTATCATATGCAGTGACAGGGATTGAACGAGAGTTGGTTGCATGCAAGGCAAATGCCTAACCCCTATACTCTCCCTCTGGTCCCCCTTCTGAATTTAATTTTAAGACATATAGAAACAAAGTTGCAGTTTACAAGTACCCAAGGGACATTCTAAGGTGCTTTGGTTTGCTTGTTAATATTTTTTAGCAAATCTACTTTTCTAGCAAATCTACTACCTAATGCAGTCCTAATAAAAATATATGTTTGATAATGCAAATATTACCATTATTTTGTCAAATCTAAGAAATCAACAGTAAGGTCCTCATTTTATATACCACTATATTAAAAACATCACATACTAAATCATAACATACAATGCACTTTGAAACACAGCTTAAATTCAAATGTTTTCAAATATAAACAAAAATGTATGCCTTCAAATCTTCATAAAACATTATCCCTTTTCATATTGGAAATGAGAGGCTCAAAAATTTATACAAGGCCCATCGCCACCGCCTTTTAAGCTAATCTACTGCCCTTTTTTCCAGAGACTCATAAATTAATGCCGAAAAAGATCAACTAGCTGCAAAATGTTCTTGGACACCCATCCTGGCTGAGACGTCCAGAGCAACTCAGAGAGGTAAGGGCTAGCTCCCACCCAGCAAAACCCCAGCAGCTGCTCCCACACCCCAGAGCTGCCACCCTGCCTCCAACCAGACTGCCCAGTTATCTATTCTTGATTTTCTGGAGCAACATCTCCAAACTCTAAACACTTCTATCCTGGTAGTAGCGCAACAGATTGGATGGAATGTAACATAGAAGCCAACTAATCTGGACTAATTAAAAAAACTGCTAACTTGCAACAGCAGTTTAGTTTAGTAAGCCCTCAGACAAGGGCTTACTGTCCCTATGGTGAGATATAACAATTTTCACAAATTTTCTTCTACAAAATATTTTTTTATCATTTCATCAGCCATTTATTGGTAACAAGCAATATAAAATAAATTATTATGGGCTGTTGCAAGGGCAGATTTGAAGGGTGGTTGGGAAAATGAGGACAATGGTGGGGGAAAGGTGACAGTGGTGGTGGGATAGGTGTTGGAATATTGAATGCCTGTAACAAATCATCATGAACAACATTGCAAACCATGGTGTTTAAAGTGTGTGTGTGTGGGGGTAGGGGGTATTAATTAGCACTGCCCCAAAGAAAATAATTTACACAAAGTTAAAATGAGTAAGTTGAAGAATGACCCTTTACCCATGGAAATCAGTTTCCTAATCTTCTCTCACCCACCCCCAAATCCCCTGTGTTATTAAGTTGATTGTTATGACTGCATGTTCAACACATTTGTTTACAGTGCTCACGGGGGGGGGGGGGGGGGGCTTTGCACACTTTAATGGTGGTGCTTGTACACACTTGATTGTGATGTAACAGAAATCACACACTTTTGCTGTAGACACAGGAATCCTGAGTGAATTCCTATGAGGATCAGACTGGGTATGTGGGGCTATGGCAGAGATCAAACTGCGGAGTAGGTACTCTAGCATTGAAATGTCCCAAGGGCCTTCCTGATGTTTCCCCAGTCTAACCCTGGGATCTGAATGATCCAGAGTTTTTTCTTAAGCTTCAAAAATTTCTCTGATACAAAATTGGTAAAGGAAAATCATAATTGAAACAACTGGATCAAAGCTTTAAAATTGACAAGGATTCTAGAACTGAAGATAATTTAGGACTTGTCTTTTTTGTAACACCTAGACAGTTTAAGAAATAATGCTAGCCCAATGGTAACACATGTCAAGTGTATAAAAAAAAACAGTGACACCATTAATTTCACTGTTAATAAGGTTAGTACAAGCACTTACAGTTACCTATTAATTTGAAGTACGATGCATAAGAAAATGTTAACTTGGGAGTTGATATGACCAGGCATGTTGTCAAGCTAAATCTCTCATTTTAAAAAAATAAGTTATGCCCATTTAACGATTTTTTGTTTGTTTTTCACAATAACCAGTTGGAGAGGTGTCATGTTATATATAATTGCTAGATAACCTAATGCAAAGACAATGTAGAAGCTTAACAGTCCTAATTACATGTGCAAGAAACTTTTTTATTCCAACATCTAACAGTTATTTAAAAGAAAATTTGTTTCAAGAAAACTGTGAATAATATAGAATAGGCTTAACTCATGAAAAAGTTGTATTGCT
The DNA here is from genome assembly GCA_028565675.1 of Sorex palustris. NCBI lineage: Eukaryota > Metazoa > Chordata > Mammalia > Eulipotyphla > Soricidae > Sorex > Sorex palustris. The sequence goes on along the minus strand of JAOXYA010000025.1, from coordinate 25,431,134 downwards.
TTTTAAAAATTGTAAATCTTTAAATTATCCTGTAATTCCTTATTCCCCCAGCTGTCTTATGTACTGAGTCAGTCTAATAAGTGCACATAAAGTTATATACAAGGAGAAAAAAAGTCTGTTGCTCTAGGGTCCTAGAGACAGTACAGCAGGTAGAGTGGTGGCCTTGCATACAACTGATCCTTATTTGATCGCTGGCATACCAGATGGTTCCCTGAGCACCGCCAGGAATGATTCCTGAGTGCAGAGTAGGAGCAACCTCTGAGCACTGCTGGGTATGACCCAGAACCAAAAAAGAAAAAAAAAGAATCAAAAAAAGTTGATCTCTCTTGTTTCTTCTTCCTAGGCCTGAGCTAGTTTGGGAGGAGAAACAGTACAGCAAATTTTGGGTGTGCTATCAAGAGTCTATCTCTTGACTCGGGTAAATCATACTTAATGGTAGAAGTTGTCAAGGAGCTGACAGTCTAATCAGTGAATACATATATAAAAAAAATATGCAGGTGGAAGATTACCTTTAAGTTTGCTTAGTAACTGAGGAAGATAGTAAAATGCATTCATATTATGTCAAAGCAGACTGTTAGAATTAGGGGAATTGGGACAGCCAATTGCTAGATAGGAGAATGGACAAGTCACTTCTCAGAACCTTTGCTATTGCCTACCCACCTCTCCAGGCTATTGCAAAAGAAATTAGGCAGGGGTGGGAGAGATAATACAATGGGTAGGGTGTTTACTTTGCACACGGTCCACTTGGGTTTGATCACTGACACCCCATACAATGCCTAAGCCCAACTAGGAGGGATTCCTGAGCACAGAGGCAGGAGTAAGCCCTGAGAACTGCCAGGTATTGGCCCCAAACCAAAAAAAAAAAAAGTTAAAGAAAGAAAGAAATTTTAGACAGGATAAAACGTTTTTCAAACTCCACTTTATAATGTAAAACATTATTAAAACTATCCTGGGTCTAAATTGCTGAGGTTATTACAATAACTTCCTTTAAGATGAAGTCAGAGGGGACTGGAGTGATAGCACAGTGGGTAGGGTGTTTGCCTTGCACGCGGCGGACCCGGGTTCGATTCCCAGCATCCCATATGGTCCCCTGAGCACCACCAGGAGTAATTCCTGAGTGCAAAGCCAGGAGTAACCCCTGCGCATTGCTGGGTGTGACCGAAAAAAGAAAAAAATAAATTCATTAAATAAATTGGATTTTTTAAACAAAAAAGAAAAAGCTCTCAATCTATCCAGAATCACTCATTTATCTATTGCACAAAGAAAATTATTTTCTTTCCATAATAATAGATCTTATTTGTGGAACACTTGCTGTAAAAAAAAAAATCTTTATGTACCTTACTGCTTTGGCCCATTTTGTCTTCACATAGCAATTTTTTCAGATGAGAAGATCAAGGATTAGTGAGTCTAATCAAGGTACCCAGAGGTGTACAAATTGGAAATGGAAGAGCAGGGTCTAAATAGGAGCCCCTCTGTGATGTGATGGGTGTAAAAATGGAAGCATGTACAAGTGCACAGCCATGGAAGTGCTGAGAACTGAGAAATATTTCCTGATCATCATCGCCAGTGCCTCTGTGCTTCCCCAGTCCCACCTGCCAAAGTTAGAGCATCTGGAAAGAGAAATTTCTCCCCTGGACCCAGCCAGACCATCTTGGCTTATTACAATGAGTGTGTTAGAAAATTGTCTCTTTTTTCTATCATCCTCCTTCTCCGTGGCCTACGCTAGGCATCTGACATGGGTACAGGCAGGCCGTGTGAGTGGTCATGATGGCAGCATGAAGCAGAGTCTGTCTTTTAAGAGGTCCACCCAGCGTCCTGGAGCACTTGTGTCCCCACTGTCCAGTCAGCCTCACTCTGGGATGCTGCTAAGGATAGGGCAGGACTCAGAAGGCTCCAAACAATTCTTTTGCCTTCTGTCTATCCACTGACACACCTTTCCTGTTCTCTCCAGGGAGCTATTCACCTCCTCGGTAAAACTCCAGCTCCATCAGCTCTATTTGATCTCTTTTATGGTCACAGATGGTCCAAGCACTTTTATTACCTGCTGTGGGATTTGAGGAACTGCTGGCCAATGTGTTTGCCCATGATTTCCATCATGTGTCAATGGAAAAACAGGAGGGTGTCCAGGCTCCAGCACAGAATCACAGACCTTTCCCAGAGCACTTCCAGAATGACCCCGGAGCCCAAGGGCTTCTCTGCCCCTGTTCGATGCGACCCACCTTTGGAGTGGAGTTGGTTCCTTCATTTGTTTGCTTTTGGTTAGGGAGACACACCCAGGAGTGCTTAGAGAACCAGGCAGAGCTGGGGATTGAAACCATGCTCTCGGTGCTGAGTTTTGATTGTTGTAGTTACCAAGTGATCAGTAAACTGACGCAATGTTATCCACCCCTAGACACAACCCGGCAGAGAAATCTCAGGACAGAATCATGTCCTAGAAGCCTGGTTGTGTATAAGAAATGAGTTTCCTTTCATCAGGAACCTTTTGGTGAAAGAGATCTTTCTACCGAGTCACAGAAACTAGCTTCTGTTCTCTTTCCTGCCCGTCAGCAGCAGCCTCCCCTCTCAGGAACAGGACCAGCTCTGATAGACATGGTGCCAACACACGGGTGAACCCATCCACATCTCGATATCCTCTCCATGTACGCGCAGATTCTTGTCTCAGAAGCATGTCTGAAGGTGCCATCTTCCTCCCCGACCTCACTCTGAGAGTGAGTTAGGTTTGACAATCCAGCCTCTAGGGCCCTAACCCTGCTCTGGATGAATTGACCTTTGGGAAATTAGCACCTATGGACCAGTCACTAGCCCAGGAGATATGCTTCTTGCAAAGGCATTACGAATATTGCTTTTTGATTTCACATGGACACACAAAACAGCATTGTTAGAGGCCTGCTGGGTAAGCTGATTGCACAGCAAAGTCCCCTGCCTTTGATCTTTGGACTGGAGACTAATTTAAAAATAAGATTTTTTTCACTGTATCACTCAGTTGTTGTTGTTGTTGTTGTTGTTGTTTTGCAGTGTTAGGAATTAAACCAGGGCCTTATCCATGCAATGCCTAATCCCCAGTCCCCAAAATTAAATATTTTCTGGGGTTGTTTTTTTTTGGGGGGGGAAACTATGGTTGACTGTGCTCAGGACTTCCTCCTGGCCCTCTCTGTGCTCAGGCATCACTCCTGCTGGGGCTCAGGGGACCATATGCTGGGCTGGGGATTGAACCCAGGTCATGTGTGTGCAAGGCAAATGCCCTACTTGTGTACTGTCTCTCCAGTCCCAACACATAAATATGTTCTTTTCTCTCTCCTTTTCCTCTTTCTTTCCTCCTTCCCTCTCTCTCTCCCTTTCCCAGAACCCACCCCTTCTCCCCTCCCCATGACACCTTGCAGATTTGATGCCCACTAAGGACCATGTTCAGTCTCTCTAGCTGCAATTCCTGTTTGACAGCAATGCGTCGGGATGAGGCAGACTGGCAGTCTCCTCCTTTCTTCTGCCTTTGACTCTGTTGTCTTTTCTTCGTCTGTGATTCTCCGTTGAGTTTTGACTTGGTTCTCTTCGAAGACAGAATAATCTCTGTCAGGTTCTGGGAACTCCCCTCCCACCCGGTGGAGAAGATTTGGGGAGGGGGGTGCGCACTTGGTGCTAAGCTGCAGCGCCTTCTATTAAAATGTAAAATGATCCGTTGAGTCATCCTCCTCCCTCTGGTTTGACTCAGAGGCTGCATGGCACACTTTGCATGTCATTTCTCTGTAATGATTTCCCCATGGAGCAGGGCGGCTGATAGAATCCAGGCTGACTGAAGAGTGCTCTGAGTCAAATGGATCTTTTCTTCTTTTTGTTTTAACCCTTCCCCTCCCCTCTCCCTCCCTGACATTTTCCCTCACCAAACCTTGATGAAGTCAGTAGGTTCCAGGCACTCAAGGAGCCCCCTGATCATTCTCATCTCTTTTCACATATTAGCAGCTTGAAGCTCCTGTTTGTCTGGCTTGGGAAGGGAGAGAGGGGGACACTTCGAACGATTTCACACAGATTCCCCCAGAAAGACAAGAACTGACTTTCTCTGTCCTCCCTTTCCTAGTAGGCAAGAAGCAAATGCTAATGGGAGCCAGTGATGTGTGAAATATGAATGTAAATGGGGAACATAAATACAGAAAAGTAGTGCCGGAGACAAACGGGAAGTGACAGGATAAAAAAGAAAACTTGCCCCGGGTAAAAATGGATCTTTTCCAGAAGAACAAACAGTGGTTTTCACTGCATCCTTGACCAGGGGCGAGGGGGGTATGGACTGAGGCCCTCCCGTTGATCATCGATTTGCTCGAGCGGGCCCAGTAACGTCTCCATTGGAGACTTTGTTGTTACTGTG
>JAOXYA010000025.1:25395005-25405373 GCA_028565675.1 Sorex palustris | reverse complement strand
ACTAAATCACTATTGAGTCGTCTGACTCAAATCAGACACTGACATAAGTAAGAGATAGTTTTGTGTTAAGCTATTATGATTTGGTATTTATTCGTTACCACAGCAAAGCCTAGGTCATGCTGACTAATATTTAACCTGACGGGAGGAACATTTCAAAAGAAGGGAAAGCGATGTTATAGGTGACAGAAGGCCAGTTGCCAAAGGAGTGCCCTTGAGTATTAAAGAGAAGATGGGATCTCCTGGCTAAATAGGCAGACTCAAGGTAGCGTGGTAGTCCCTTGCCTGAAAATAAGACAATCTCTGAAATCCTATTCTGTGTTAGAGGTTTCTGGTCTGTGAAAGTGTCTATGTTTCTGCAGGAGGGAGAGAAGAAATCTGTGGATTGAGATGTAGGGAAAGGCCATGGAAATGGGAGGCCGATTAGGTCAGACATAAGAGAGCCAGCAAATTTCAAAAGAGAAGTGAGTTCACTCCTCATCTACATGTTTGTGAATCCTCCCATTTCACATTTCAGAAATGTTCTGGGAGAGGCTGAAGTGATAGTCTAGCGGGTAGAATTGAATGTGGCTGACCCAGATTCAATTCCCGGCATTGCATTTGTCCCCCCAGCACTGCCAGGAGTAATTCCTGAATTCAGAGACAGGAGTAACCCCTGAGCACTGTTAAGTGTTGACCAGAAACAAAGCAAAACAAAACAAAAATGTTCTGGGAGTTGGCAGAGGTACTCAGTGGTATAGTGCAGGCCTCAAATTTTCAGACCCTGAGTTCAAGCACCAGTACTCCCTTCAAAAAATAAAAAAAATTAATGAGAAGCTGTGTGTTTTAAAGAGCTCTAAAACTGTGGTCTGCATGGTAGCTTAAAGAAACTTGGCAAATTTTAGAAGATGCAGATCATTGCTTTGTAATCATTTCAAAAGGGTTTAGGAGTTTTAAAAATATACATTTTATATTTAATGACCTCAATTTCAGTGTGACTATGCAGCGAGTAACAATACTGATTATCACTTGACTTGCGGGACCTCTGTTTAGAAGAATAAAATGAGATATGTTAAACTTCTTGGAAGGATGGTGCTATATAAACAGAAGGTGTTATTATTCCCATAAAAGGAAAGCACAGTCTCTCTGATGAAATGGCTCTTACCTCAGAATCCTCATTAAAAGCTATGGTGCAATTTTCCAAGTTACATTAGTGAGACTTGGCAGCAGATGAAAAAAAAATGGCAAATAAATAATAAGTCAGAATATTCCAGGCAACTACTTGCTAACAAGAAGTTTTCAAGTCTTAGAATTGTGCTGATAATTTTGAACCGCCTAAAGGCAGAATCTATTTATAGTAACACAGAGGTGCCTTCCAGCCTGAAATCTGGGCTTCAGTATCAAATGAGGAGGCCCTAAGACAAAGCCGTGAGCAGGAGTTAATACTATTGTGATTCCATCTCTGAAGGCAGCTCAACGGTGCTGATACAGAGGAAGGGAAATGTGGTGTGAAAATAGCCACAGTGATAGCTAATTTTAAAACTGAGATGCATAAGCTGCTTCCAAACCTCTTACAGTTTTTAAATCCTGAGGCCAGTAAATCTATTTAAGGAAACTCATGCAGAAATGTGTTCCTCTTTTGGCATAGTAGAAGAACTTGAGTAGACAAAAACTCAGACATGTTTAAAAATTAGAAGCAATCTGATTTCTAACCAGCTTTAAGAATTTTATTCCCTATACCTACCTAGCTGTCCCATATGTAACATCAGATTGTCACAACAATCAACATTTTAAATGACTTATGTGCTATAAAATGAGTTATCAGTGCATCTTTTCATTTTAACATTCACTTATGTGTATGAATTAAATGCCCCCTACATTTCCTTTCCATAGTATAGAGTTCCTTAGCTATTTCAGTTAAAATTAATAGTGGCTTTAACAACAAAGTTCAGAGCTATAAAGTTTCTCTCATGATCAAGTAATCATAACTATTATTGTGTCATATTTAATCATAGAACCAGGTCCTTTAGCAGGGTCCTTAATTAAACTTTTAATTCATGATAAGAAGTTAAATAGCACTTGGAAGGGATTTATAAATGATTTTCACTTCCCATCCAGATTACCCTCCCCCAGAAAAAAAAATAGGTGTGATGGAAAGACGTGATGGCTGTCAGCCAAGCGCACTGTAGGTCATGCCAACGTGGGCTGGCACCCGGCCACTGTCCAATTAGCCTGGCTTCATCATTGCCGAGTAATCACTCTTGACTAGGTAGTTGACTCACTCGTGATGTAGTGGGTACTTCACTTGAGCCAGTACTTCTTAGAATAGGTCGCTTGTTCTCTGTTATTACCTGCCCTACTTTGCCAATAAAAGCGCAGGACCATTTAGGCTGAAAGCCGAAGAAACGGAAGAGAAACATTGATTATGTATCTCATTTCTCTTTGCTTCCTGAAAACTGAGATTGCAATTAAATGGTGAAAGCACTGGGGTGTGTGTTTTAAATGAGTTACAAGAAAATACCATTTCCACACCAAAATACTCTTGACTTGGAATCCAAGAGTGGGTCTTTATTGTGTCTTTTCTTTGGCAGCTTCAACACTTGGCAAACCATTGAGGATATCAGTAAAGTTACCTAATAATCTTAATGGATTTGCATTCCATTCAAAAACTTGGAATGTCACCAAACTGCTTCAGGTTTCTGCTCTATTGTTAGAGCATCTCTGACTTTTCGGGTGGGTGTGCAGTTATGCAAGCAACCTTTGAAAGAGACCCTTCTTCTGGGGAGAAACACCTGGTTGGACAAGCGGTCAGCTAGGAAACTGATTCCGGGATTTCTTCATAAAATGGATCAGAGCCAGACGTTGGAAAGGTTGTCGGGAGAAAGGGCTGTTTCTTAGAAGAACAAAGAAAGTCAAATTGCTGTCTCCCCTGAGTTAACGCCTTCATGCTTATATTGTTGTTTGTTTTGGTGCTGAACCAAATGACAGGCTAGAGAAAGGGTTGGGTTGTTTGTGCTTTCAGAAATAGGGTAATTCTATCTTACCACTTTGGGTTCCCCCAATAGCTCAGAAATGTTCTTCCCACCCCCCCAATTTGCTTGGTGGCTAGAGTAAAAGTCATCACTTTGCTGTAGACGCCACAAATATGTTGACTATGACTCTGATGACTGGCATTGCCTCCAAGCTAGCAGCCGATGCCCTGAGCTTTCTTGACTGAAATGGACTCTGTGCACAGCCTGGCAAAGGCAATGTGTGAAAAAGTTAATGCATTCAGCACCCTGGGTGGGACGGAGCCAGGCCTCCAGCATGAACACAGGTTTTGACTGACTGGCAGCAAAGAAATACTGGCAGCTGTTCCAAGAAAGTTGAAAAGTTGGCCCAGGGGGCGGGTGGGGGGAGGTGGGGGACAGGGGATGAAGTGTGGTGAATGCTGCGATTTTGCCAACAAATGGTTCCTAAATCTAGGAAAAAAATTAAAGAAAGGACACAGGAGGTCACAATTTCAGGTCTCCAGCTTGTTGAAGTTACTCAGTTTCTCTTCTGCTATTTCTTGCCCGGGATTCTTTAGTTACAAGTTTTCACTTTCTGTCTGTGGATTTGTTGGGCGGAGTCTCCCCCTCTTTCTATGCGAAACCAATGCTGGATGATTCTTCGTGAAAGTGGCAAAATGAGGATGTCGTTTCTGGAAGTGGCTTCAGCCACCAGAACTTGGAGCCCAGAGTAGATTCTCGAGGGCCGTGGCCACACACGCTGGCTGACCTGTGCTGAGTTATGCCGCTCGGATGGAATGATGCAGGAGGAGGTCAGTCACTTCAGAACCCGGTCCAGAAAGGCTTTCTGACACCTCACAACTTAGCTGTGACTCGTATTTCATTAGTTACTGAAGTACAAGAGCAGGAAAGTTATGAAAATACAGAGAAATGTTGACCAAAGACAGGATCTCAACCTCCTAACCACGTGAAGATGAGCTGTCTGTGAACAGAGACATTGTCATATGTGTCCTTCTCTCCAGCGGACACCTCAGCCTGTGTAGAAGTATTCAAGAGGAGCTACAGCCGTAGCCTAGGACCTGTGTGGTGGTCCCCCAAATAGGAAGGCTGAGGAAAGTTTTTAAAGTGAGACACCACACGTAGGCTCTGAATTTCATCATTTGGGGAAAAAAGCAGGTTACCAAGAGGAGCTGTTTGAATCATATTTTTTGCCATTCTGGAGACTTTAGGGATGACTTTAATCTGTCAGAAATCCTTCAGGTTTACAAGAAGTTCATGTTGAGGAATGCAGTGACCTTTTAAAGTTCAGTTGCACAGAGTGTCACCACACCTCCTATTTGGTTCTTAAAATCAATGTTGATCAGATTTTTCCAGCTTGTACCATATATATATGTACATATATGTATATATGCATATATACATATATATACACATATGGGAGACCCACAGCTAAGTGTATGTGAAGTTTCCAGTCAGCACATACCAGCAGCAAAAACAACGACAGAGGGAAATTCTTCAGAAAATTAAACGTAGAATCATGGGAGGATCTAGCAATTCTGCACCTAGGTGTGTGTGTGTGTGTGTGTGTGTGTGTGTGTGTGTTATATTTGCCTTGCATGTGGCCAACCTGAGTTCAGTCCCATTACCCTAAATTGTCTCCTGAGCACTACCAGGAGTAATCTCAAATGCAGAGTAAACCATGGGTTTTGGTCCCTAAATCAAGGAGTAAGCCCTGAGCACTGCTGGGTGTGGCCCTTAAAGTCAAGAAGAAAAATGTTTCTTAAAAAGTGAGCAATCAAGTGAAATGAGCCAGAAAGAGAGGGACAGACATAGAAAGACTGCACTCATCTGGAGAATATAAAGTAACAGAAGGGGAGACGAACACCCAAGAATAGTTGAGATTAAGTACCAAGAGGTCTGCTCCATGACTTAGAAGCCGGCAGCACATGCTGGGGGAAAAGGCAGCTCAGATAGAGAAGGGAACACCAAGTAAAGGGTGTTTGGAGGACTCGCTCGGGATGCGAGATACATGCTGAAAGTAGACTATAGACCGAACATGATGGCCACTCAATACCACTATTGCAAACCACAACACCCTAAAGGAAAGAGAGAGCAAAAGGGAATGCCCTGCCACGATGGCAGGGGGAAGGGTGGGGGGGCTACTGGGATCAGTGGTGCTGGAGAATGGGCACTGGTGGAGGGATGGGTATTCAATCATTGAATAACTGAAACCCAAATACAAAAGTTCATAGTCTACAACTGTACCTCATGCTGTTTCACTAATAAAAAATATAAACTTTTTTATTCCTAAAAAGCAAAAAGCAAAAAAAAGTGAGCAATCATAGCATCCGTGATGCCACATTGGGTTAGCCTCTGTGTGTGCTGCAAAGACAAGGAAGAAGACGGGATTTCTTTTGTATCTTCCCCTCAGAGTTTAGACCACCCAAACTGACACCAGCACAACTGATTGAGACTTTCCTGACAAAATTGTTTGTGCAGAGCCCTGGAATAAACAGAGACAACAAAGGCCTGGAAATAAGTGTTCTCAGGGATGTGAGAAGCCAACAGACCAGCACAAATCATAGACTTAGGGATAGTATTCAGAATAAGGTCAGATTGGGCCAGAGAGATACACAGGGATTAAGGCACTTGCCTTGCACACGGCCAACACCATTTCAGTCCCTGGTACTTCATGTGACACCTGATACCTCATATTACCCTGGTAACCTGAGCACCACCAGGAGTGACTCCTTGAGAACTTCTCGGTGCTGATTGGGACTGTCACTGTCACTGACCTCCCGTTGTTCATCGATTTGCTCGAGCAGGCCCAGTAACATTGTGAGACTTATTACTGTGTTTGGCATATCGAATACATCACGGGTAGCTTGCCAGGCTTTGCCATGTGGGCAAGATACTCTCAGTAGCTTGCAGGGCTCTCCAAGAGGGGTGGAAGAATTGAACTCGGGTCAGCCTTGTTGGCTGCGTGCAAGGCAAACGCCCTACTCGCTGTGCTACCGCTCCACCCTGAGGGAAAAAAAAAACGCATGTTCAGATTATGTGGGGCCTTTCTGTGAACAAATAATAGGATTTCAGTAAATGTAGACCAGAAGTAGCAGGGGGAAAAGTGGTTGAAGGTGTATCTTTTTAGCAATAGGATGCTTCACATCTGGAACAACAGAATACTCCAGACTGGCAGCTTAGCCAACATTCAGCCAGCCCCTGGCAGGAGCTAAGAAAGGCCGATGCCTGGAGGAGACCAGGAGAATGCTGGTGCCTGGTGCTTTTCAAAGATCCCAGGAATCTGGGTGTGGGGCCCAGATGCTCTGAGCTTGTCTGCGGCACCTTTCATGGACTCGAGGTGCTGAGCATGCAGAGCTAAAGATACAGACATGAGGAACTCCAGTACATAGGCAGCAGCTGGAAACTGCTGCTTCCTCTAAGCAAACAAAAAGGAAGCCAGGCCACAGCCGAGCCTGAGCGCCATGCTTACACTCCTGCTGAGTCCTCTGCTGAGGACGAGACTTACTGTCGATTGCCAGGTTTAAGTTTTTCATGACGCATGTGCAAGATAGAGAGCACACGTGTGTGCATGTTTCTGTGTGGCTGTGTTCTTATATTAACAGTAGTGACCCGTGAATGGCAGCAATGTGATGGATTTTGTTTTGCTTGTCTGCATCTTCCAGTTTCCTGCAGCGTACATTATTACCTTTCTGTGCTACTAATAAAAAGGTTATTTGAGCAATTCCGTGGATAGACAGGCAGGAAGACCTGGTGAAGTATGGAACAGAATATTAGAAAAAGAACTCTCTCCAGCCTGGTTTTATGTGTGGTTTCATAGGTTGTGATTTCTGTGGCCTCGTCAGGTTTCTTCCTGAATTCACCAAACTGGCCACCTCCCTCACCCCTACCCTGGACTGCTCCTTGGCTCCCTCCATTCGACTTAAGTACACCCTCAGAATCTTAAATCCTTAACTTGGGCAGGTGAACTTGAACTCAGAGTCTCATTGGTTAAATGAAAATCCAGCTTAATCTGGGGGATCGTGCGGTACCAATGATTGAACCCAGGCCTCCTACAAGAAAAACTTGTGCTCAGTTCCTTCAGTACAAAGCCATCTCTCCGGCCCTGTACTGAAGTTTGGGGGTTTTTTTAATCAGTTATTTTTTTTAATTGAATCACTGTAAGATATAGTTACAAAGCTTTCATGATTGAGCTTTGGTCACACAATGATCGAATACCCTTCCCTCCACCAGCGTACATTTTCTACCACCAGTGTCCCAATTTTCCTCCTGCCTCCCCCACCCCACCACACCCCATCCCCTGCCTCTATGGCAGACAATTTCCTTCTTAGCCTCTCTGCTTTGGGGTATTATGGTTTGCAATACAGATAATGGGAGACCATCATGTTTGGTCCTTTATCTACTTTCAGCACACATCTCCCATCCCAAGCGATCCCTCCAACCATCACTGATTTAGTGATGCCTTCTCTATCCCAGCTGTGTTCTCCCCCCGTTCATGATACAGGCTTCCAACAATGAAACAATCTTCCTGGTCCTTGTCTCTACTATCCTTGTGTGCTAGTCTCATATTATGTTATTTTATATTCCACAAATGAGTGGAGTCATTCTATGTATATCCCTCTCTTTCTGACTCATTTCATTTGGCATGCTATTCTCCATGTCTGTTCGTGGAGAATAAGCAAATTTCATGACTTATAAGCAAATTTCATGACTTCATCTTTCCTAACAGCTGCATAGTATTCCATTGTGTAAACCGTACTGAAGTTTTAAAGATAAAAATATTGGGCCAGAGAGATTGTACAGGGGTTAAGGTGCTTGCCTTGCACACAGCTGACTCCATGTCAGTCCCAGGCACTGCCAGGAGTGATCCCTGAGTGCAAAGCCAGGAGTAATCCCTGAGTATCATTGAGTGTGGCCCCCTTTCCAAAAAAATAGAACTGTTGTGAAAAAAGAATGGATTTGGGTTGGTTTTTGTCATAAAGATACTCCATTCATTCGAGAAGTGTTTACTAAGCAATATACTCTATGCCAAGCCCTGTTCTGTGTGCTGTATAACAATGGAAAAGAAAATTTTAGCTGGTATTTTCATGGGTCTGCACATTTTAGTGCCAATGACAAGAAAACAGACAAGTTTCAATTATTATAAATGCTAGAAGCCAAATAAAGCTGGAAGATGTGGTAATCAGACCTTGAGTGATAGTAAGAAACCTTTGAGCTGAGACCTCAGTGACCAGAGAGAGTCTTTCATTCATCCAACAGATTGGATCATTGAGCATCAGGCGGGTGTGTGGTTTAGACACCTGAGGTGATCTACAGCATGAGGTGGGGAAGTGAAGAAGGTAGGAGAGAACTCGGTGGGCTGGAACATACACCTTGCATATGAGAGCCTGAGTTTGAGCTTTAGAAACCCCTGTGCAGGAGTAACCCTTGAACATCACCAGATGTGGCTTCAGAACAAAACAAACCATCTGCTCCACAGAGCTCGTGTTCTCACTGGGCTTGACAGACGGAAAACCGGGCTAAATAAATTGGTGATAAGCCAGCAGCTAAGTGAGGGCAGAGTTGAAATTTTCAAGAAGATAGCTTTTAAAAGGGGTCTCCCAGCAGAAGCCAGGGCTAGGGCCAGTGCATTAGGAGGGGACAAATTATTGAGTGCCTGCTGGATCTTTTTAAGGGCTTGGACTGTTGCATAGTGAAATAAGAGTACTTTGAGAGGGTTCTATAGAAAACAAAGGCATAACCCCAGTTTGCCTTCCTTAGTGAGTGACCAGGTTGATGCTGGACAAGATGCTGAGTTGAGAATAGGCCATGGAGGGACAGCACAGAAGCAGGAACACCCAGTACACAGCTGCTGCCATAATCAAAGGAAGACAGGGCTGCAAACAGGGACAGCGCAAATTTGACTCCATTTCAAAGGCAAAGCTGCCAAGATTTGGTGCTAGTTGCTTGGATGTTGAGTGTGGGAGCAGGGAGAGGACAGAAACCAACGTGATGGAGGTATCTGGCCTCAAGCACTCGAGAAGGGTAGTTACCACTGAGGGGTGTTACCAAGAGAGTCCAGGAGCAGGTCTAACAGGAGAAGCCAGGGATGGGGCTAAGTGGAGAGTGCCGTGTTCAGGAGACTGGCAGTCGTTAGTGGGAGGCAAAAGGCAAGACCTGCAGGTTTGGAGAATTTCACTGCAGACTTGTGCCAGGATCTTTTCGAACTGCCTTGTCGAAACCTTCACATTAAATGCTATTCTGTTCGCAAATGAACCAGCAAATGAATCGCTCTCTGATGAAAAGACTAACTCCCAGTTACCGCTGACTTTTGCTTCTAAGTCTAGCCTCTAGCCAGAGGCCTCCCTTGTTCTAGGTGCTGGAAGTTAAATTTGGGTGGGAAAGGGGGAGTTTGCTGAAGAGCCAGCCCCGCCCACAGTGGCCTGCAAGATTCAGCCCTTGTGTCACCCCGGTTCCCAGACATTTTTTTGCCAGCGACCCTTTGACATGGGACGGCATTTCACAGACTGCCTTTCAGCATTGAACCCAGATCCCCCCCCCCCCTCTCTCTTGTGCTCCATGCCTGTCTCCATGAGGGACACACATTCTAAGCATATTTCGTTCCTCAAGAGCAGGCTCTGGCAGCTCGGAGACTATTCATTCACATTCCGCTGCCTCTTCTGCTCTCCCTCCAAGATTCCTACTGAGGCTGCTCTTAAAATAATGAGCCTTCTTTATTCGGAGGCTTCCTCCCCCAGGAATATGCCGGGAGCATTTCATGAGAATTCTTCGAGAATTGCTGAGGTTCTGGGAACTTCAGAAAGTGTTCTTGAAGTCATGAGCCAGCAGCGAGGGCCCTTGGTAGACGATTAGTGATGGAGAAAATGGGCCTGGAGCCCACACTCTGAGGAGCTTCTTTCTGCAGCTGGAGAGCATCCTGCCAGCTGAGGACCAGCCCCAGAGAACACAGCGGGAAGCATTCCTGCCTGGCCAACATCAGAAAGAGAAGAAGACATAAATTTTTCCCTCATCCTCATGCTCTCTCTTCTTGTCCTCCTGGATTTATTTTTTGAACTCTATTAGATTGGGCCAGAGAGGGGGTTCAAAAGGCCAGAAGCTGAACTTTGCATGCGTGCAACCCTAGCCACCACGTATTTCCCCAAACACAGAGCTGGGCATAATTCTCGAGCAAAGAATAAGTTTCACCCCTACTCAGCTGCAGCTCTTTCTTTCAGAGTCTTTGCTCTAGCCCATTAAAGTCCCTCCATCAATGCATGTTGAAAATAGACTATAGACTGAACATGATAGCCACTCAATGCCTCATTTGCAAACCACAGCACCCAAAAGGAGATAGAGAACAAAAAGGAATGCCCTGCCACAGCAGTGGGGCGGGATGGGGGAGTGG
>JAOXYA010000025.1:25378618-25391713 GCA_028565675.1 Sorex palustris | reverse complement strand
CCAAGCACAAAAATTTGTAAGTCTACAACTGTACCTCATGGTGTCTCACTAATAAAAATTAAAAAAAAAGAAAGAAAGAAAAAGAAACCATCAGACAGTGAAAGACAGATTTGAAAGACAGTGAAAGACACCTTTGGAGGTGAGTGTTGTGGACCAACTCGGCATTCCTGAAGCATTACTATTAATGGTATTATAAATCACAGTGCCTAAATAAAAATAATATGAAAGTATATAGGCAGAACCTATATGCCTGAGGAGCTTGACTCACTGCAGACTGAAAAGGTGTGAGCAACACTCACAACCTGATACTTCATCCAGAGAAATAAGTGCTCAGTTTTTTAGTACAGCAAGATACAGGAATAAGGGCATTGCCCCACAAGACAAAGCCTTCATATATTTTCTTCATCTTCATATGTTCAGGAGGTATGTTATGTCGGAATACTGGCTCCAAATAGTCTTTGACTAAATCAATGAGAAAAGCGAGAATAATGGGGACCCACAAAGCAATGCATAATATAAAATCTAGATGTACATCCAGGGGTCATAATTTGAAAGCACTTGGTCAGAGGTGGGGTGGTGCCAAAGATTTCCAAAGACTATCTTGTGATTGTTCCTACCCTGCTAGGAAGATGGATCTAGGGGCTGCCTGGGAAGAGCCAAGCTGAGCGGTAGCAGCAGAGTGCCAGATGGTTTGCTTTGCCCAAGGCATCACTGACGAGGGCTGCAGGGCATTTAGTGCTGAAAAGCCTGTTCTTTGTGTTACTGAACCCTACCCCAAGGGCCTCTTCCCTCTTCATTCTTGATCATAAAACATACAGCTGTAACTCTGGTTTCTGGATCAGATGACATTTTCTCATCTCTTTCTTCTAACAGGGCTGAGAAATCTGTACCTTTACAGCTGAACCAAATAATCAGAAGGGCTTTAGCATTGCTACTCTCTGATGTGGCAGACAGAAAAGGGGTGTTTTTCTACTGCTCTGATTATTACCCTTGCAACTATGGCTGTCAGGATATAGAATACTGTTGGATTTGGGGCTGTAGTAATTATTGTGAAAATAAGGATGCACAGAATCTATAATCTCTTTATCTAATAGAGGATCAAAAGGTAAAAATGACAGAGAAAGAGGCTTTGTGATGGCACCCAAACCTTGGGAATGCCAGGCAGTGGCCCTTGGATGCTACGTAAGTGAAGCTATTTCTGCACATAAAGAGCATGACCCAACTTCAACAGCTGCATGAACAGATGTGCTTCTGTACACACCAGATGCAGTGTTTCCAAGCTGTACATTAAAAATGCAGTGCCTTTCAGTGGCTTCTGTTTTCCTTGCCCCCTTTGAAATGAGATGTTTGACTGCAGTTCAGAAGAAAATTCCCAGAGGAAGGATTCAGAATAAATAAACTATTTACTGGGCTGTCTAGAAAAACTGGAGTCCAACTAAATAAGAAATCAGCAGTGACTGTGTTTGGAGTCACAAAAGAAGATGGCACTCAGATTGTTTTTATGAGCAAGATTTTCAAAACTGAGGTCACTGAAGGAGAAATGAAAAGGGCTAAAAACAGATAGCTACCAACTGCATCCATAAGAAGATCAATAAGAATGATTCAATAATACCTTTAAGAATGTTTTGATCATGATGGCCTTTCAGTATCTGTATTGCAGACCATAATACCCAAGAGGGCAAGAGAGAAAGAGAGTGAGAGCGAGAGAGAGAGACATAAAAAAAGTACCTATCATAGAGACAGATTGGCAAGGGGTTGGTCGCAAGAGGGATACGGGGGGATATTGGTGGAAGAAAATGTACACTGTTGGAGGAATGGGTTGGAACATTGTATGACTGAAACCTGATCATGAAAGCTTTGTAACTGTATCTCACAGTAATTTAATTTAAAAAATATTAAAAATAAGCAATGCACTGCACTGTCCTCCCATTTTTCATCTATTTGCTCGAGCGGGCCCAGTAACATTGTGAGACTTGTTGCTGTGCTTGGCATATCAAATATGTCA
Source organism: Sorex palustris (assembly GCA_028565675.1). Taxonomy (NCBI): domain Eukaryota; kingdom Metazoa; phylum Chordata; class Mammalia; order Eulipotyphla; family Soricidae; genus Sorex; species Sorex palustris. The sequence continues at coordinate 25,389,708 of JAOXYA010000025.1, read as the reverse complement.
CAGGTAGTTTGCCAGGCTTTGCCATGCAGGCAAGATACTCTCGGTAGCTTGCCAGTCTCTTCAAGAGGGGTGGAGGAATCAAACCCATTGAGAAGTACCTAATAATGGAGCGATAGTACAGCGGGTAAGATGTTTGCCTTGCACACAGCCAACCCTGGTTCGATTCCTCCAAATCGAACATTCATTGAGCATAGCCCCGAGCACTGCACAGTGTATAGCCCTGGAAGCTATGGTCCCTGGCAGTACAGGGCCTGAGCAGGGTTACATCCTTGGGTCCTGGCACTGAACTGAAGTCGGGTTGGCCCACAAGTCACCCGGAGTGGACTCCAAGCCCCTTGAGCACAGCTAGAGAGAACCAAGCGAAAACAGCAATGCTTTGTCATGGCCCTGAGGTGGTTCCTTGGGTTCTTCTATTTGATTTCAGGGGTTTGAGTAATTCCATTATCAAATGAAAGCTCTGTGGAGTCAAAACGGCTAATCTTCTATGGAGTAAGGTTAGATGCTGAAGCAGTGATGCGTGGTAAAGAAATAACAAGGAATGGTCTCATTTTCCTGGGTAGATGGCCCATTGTGTTGTTGGAAGAATGGAATCCAAAATGCTCTACAAAAAAAGTCAACCAAGGGACTCTTCATTCAAGCTGGAAGTCTCCCTTTTCCTGTCTTCAGACAGGTGTGCATGAGAAGGTGTATGCCATTTTATTTACTCTGAACAGAGTTTCTTTCAAGTTAGCCTGGCAGTGTAGACTGCTAATAGCCTGGGCAGCCATAAGAGGGCCACAGCCAGCATCCTGCCTTCAGATGCCCTCAATAGGAACAATATAGAAGACTGGCAGGAGCTTGCCTGATGTGCCCATCTTCTTATCTTCCATTTCTGGCTTCCTTCCCATCCCTCCTGTCCCACTTCCTGCTCTCACAAAGAGCACCCGCACTCATTCTCCAGTTCATCTCTGATTCCCTCCATGTGACACAGTCGGGTTATCACCAATTTCATTCGCTGTCTAGTGGTCTCTGAACAGTGGGTGATCATAGTTGCTAGAGGAAAAGTGATGCTCAGGCATGACAGGATGAATTAAGGATGGGGTTTAAGTGTTAACTCTTAATTTCCTGGCTCTTGTCATTCTAAATTAGATTCTGCATTTGTTAGAGCTAGGAGAGTGTGCCTGTTTACAGGAGCATGTGTCTGTAGCAGAAGCGTGTTTGATCCATTAAACTGACTTTGTTTTTCTTTTGAAACACTTTGTATTGGGAAACAAGCAGCCCAAATGAAGAAAATTATTCTACATATCTTGTCAAATGTTTGTTGGGCCCCCTGAAAGCTGCTGTTTCCTTTCTGCCACCACATCTGAAATGAGAACAAAAACACTTTGTTTTTGATGAGTGGGACACTCTGGTTTTCTCTGAAACCTTTTCATTTCCAAGATGTCTTATGAGTGTTTTGTCAGTTTGGACTCCGCTTCCCAATAAATGAGGTAGGTTCTGAAGGATGCTCCCAGAGCCAATTATTTAGCGAACAGCTTGTAAACTAAAGTCTAAAGGAAGAAACATATTGCTATAGAGAGATCAAGCAGAGAAAGAAGAAATCTACCTTTATTGAGTACCTGTTATGGATATGAAAATAATTTGATCAAAATAACATATTAGTATCAAAGGAACAGAAAAAAATCAATACACTTACAGAATTGGTTATTTTTTTAATAATATAAGTTGAAAGGGAAAAAGAAATACGATGAAGTGGTAAGTCTAGCTAAAGAAGTTATAGTAAAGTAGAAAAGAGTCCAGCACTAGTACAAGCTAAATTAGATAGTTTATACCAAGATCAGTGATAGCACTGCAGTAGGGCATTTGCCTTGCATGCAGCCAGCCCGGCCAAACCGGGTTCGATTCCTCTACCCCTCTCAGAGAGCCCAGCAAGCTACCGAGAGTATCTCGCCCACATGGCAAAGCCTGGCAAGCTACTCGTGACGTATTCAATATGCCAAACACAGTAACAAGTCTCAAAATGGAAACGTTACTGGGCCTGCTCAAGCAAATCGATGAACAACTGGAGGACAGTGCTACAGTGCTATACCAAGATCACCACTGGCAAGTAGAAATCTATTCTTCTTTTAGTGTATTCCTGTTTTCTGTTAGCAGTTTCTAATTCTTTTGAAAATAGAGAAGAGATCTATATCTGAACTTATTCTTAGCTCTCATTCTAGGATCTGCCTTACCCAGAAAACACCATCAGAAAGTCCAAAATCTTTGGGAACGGAGAAGGAGGGGGTGCACATCCGTTGGTGCTCAGGGTCTAGTCCCAACACATTCAATGTCCTCCTTTTGGTACTCAAACAGCTGTGCAGTCCCAGGGATCAAACCTGGGCCTTCTGCTTGCATGCTTGGGAACTAGGAGTAGCATGCATTTCTCTGAACTGAATTCCTGACCCAGAATCAGTGAAATTGTTTTCAGTGGATAACAAGCCAGTTTTTTCTTATGGAGGAGGAGACCACATTCAGTATTACTTAGCAGTGCAGGGCCAGATATTAGGAACACACCGCAGTGTTCCAGGGGCCGAGATTCATATTTGGTGTTGGTGATCAGCCCAAGGCTCTGCACATATGAGGCACCTGTTCTACCTCTTGAGCCATATCCCTGAGCCTCAAGAAGGCAATTTTGAGTCTTGATTTCAAATCCCCTATATAAATGCCTCCCAGCTTGCTCCAGCCGTGAGTGTACTCCATTTTTTTGTTGCTGACTTTGAGTAAAACACACATCCACTCCACTCACCACTCTTCAGATTTCAAGTGGAAGAGAGCTACTCTCAAAACTGACTTGTTGGACCTTGTAGACTTGCTTTAAAAGCTACCACCAGTATGGATGTGTGTGTCTACATTTTGAAAATGATCTTTGATCCAAGAAAATTACAGCATTTGTATTTATGAGCGTGCAATTATGCACTGGGTTTTCTTAAAGTGCTGTTGTAAACAAGCTGGCGCCCGTGGACCTCTAGTTTGGGTAATACTCAGTTCTACTAAAAAGATGCATATGCTTCATTAAGCTCGGATTTATTAGCGAGACTAGCAGGTAATGATGGGACAGTAATTTTTAACATATCAACTCAGACTTGTGCCTTTAATTGGCAGCAAGGAGAAATAGTAAAAGACCTTGCTAGTTTAGCAGCATGATACATAAGGAATGAAAACATCAGGAAGCTGTTTGTTTTTCTCTAATATATTGGGAATCATAAAAGCCTTACCCAGAATGAAGGAAAAGGCTTTATATTTCATATACCCTTTGTTTCTAATACAGTAATGATAATGAATTTTTAAAAATAACTTTCAGTGGGACCAGGGATATAGTTCACAGGTAGAACATGTGCCTTATAAGTGTGAAACCCTAGTTTTAATTCCTAGCACCACAAAAAAAAAGTAAGCACACATGCATGTGTGCACGTGCGCACACACACACACACACACATACACACACACACACACTTGACACTTTATTTCTGTTCTTCCCTCTCCCTAGCCCCTGGAACCCCAGTAAATAAATACAAATACCATTTATTGGATGCACACTGCCTGGTGCACTATATATGTTTAAGTCGTTGACTCAGTTGGATTGCTGAAATTATTGTTTGAAATTTTGAAGTCCACATACCAAATGAGGCAGAGCTCCAGAGCTCCTGTTCTTAACCCCTCAATGACGACCCTAGTCCCATTCATGAGAGGTGCCCAGCTCTGTCTTCAGCAGTTGGCAAAGTGAGTCTCAGAGTCAGTCCCCTGTGGCTTTGGTAGCAGTGAGTGTCTCCCACCCAGAAGTTGCCATGAACCCAGCACTGGAAATTGTGAGCAAGATGTTGAAAAAGCTGGAAATAAAACATGATAGCAAGTAGAAAATACTTCTCTCATTTTTCCCTTACCCACTGATGACTCCGCAGGTCACTGCACTCCATCACATCAAGTCCATCTGTGTAGGTCACCTTGACTTGCTGAGGATCTGCCTTTGTCTCGGGCCTCAGTTCTCAAGTGCTGAAGGTATAAGATGTGTTGAAAAAACTTGCTGCCTTTATTTTATAACAGCCCAGTGTAGGCGGCAGAAAAACAGCCCCCCTAAAGATATCCATGTCCTAATCCCCCGGACCTGTGATACTGTTGTTGCCTTACATGGCAAAAGGAACTTTGCAGATGAGATTATCCTGGCTTAGCCAGTTGCCCCCAGTGGAATCACAGCAGTTCTTATCCCAGAGAGGTAGGCAGCTCAGCCTGGGAAAGGCAGGCCACTTGGAAATGTGAAGTTCCCTCAAGTGAGGCTAGATAAATGTTTTCGGGGAGAGGGGGATCCCAAGTATGGTTCCTCACCCACAGTTCCCATCTGACTCACAGGATGGGGCCTGACAAGAAGGGTGCTTCTCCCCCGCCTCTTCCCCATCTCGGACCATTGACTCTTTTCACTAAGTCTTCCGAAATACCAGCCCATCTAACTCCATCTGACACCTCTAGTCAGAATAAATCTTTTCAAGAAAGGACTCCTCCAATTCAGTGAAAGGTTTTGCCAGGTCAGAATGATTCGTTGGGCCAGTTCCCTCTGTCTGAAAATTCCTCCTCTGGCAGTTCCAAAGGAAACAGCTGATTGATATCAGGGTGGCCTTGGAAGCTGGTGGCTGCCGAATCCTGCACCACATCCTCCTCGGGGTCTCCGCCTCTGGCTCCCCACTCCCTCAGCTCCTGGGAATCTTTCCCCACTTCCTTTGTAACATGTGCTAGCGTCCCACAGGGCTTCCAACTGCAACCTTCCTTTCCAAGTGCGGCCTCCATATTCTGACTTTATTCATCAGTCCACAGCAAGGTGACCCGTTGGCAGTCTTCCTGTGTGTCTCCCCTTAGCCCGTTTTCTCACCCATCACCAACTCCTGACCCTAATCTGCTACATCCCCCAGTTGCCACAATACCACATTCCAGTAACACGTGGCGCATGCCTGGATCTCTGGGGCCAGTATGTCCCCTGCCCAAATGCCATTAACTCCCTGTCTCTCCTGACACACCTTGTGCACCCCCTGACAGAGAACAGCCTTCCTGCTGCTCACTCCTCCAGCGTGACCTGTGTCTACACCCTCCTCCATGCTTCTCACACGTGCCTTTCCTTCCTGCCTAATGCTTGATGGAGCCTCCACTAGCCTGCAATGTGTCTGTCCCTTACTCCTAGAGACAGAATGCTGTGTTATAATCGCAGGTGATGGGGATCCGGGCTGTCCGCCTGGTGGGAAGCACGCACCCTTTCCATTGCTGCCCTGCTCTCTGTCCCATCATGACCTAGGCTCTGCAGTGAGTGAGATGGCCAGTATGCAAGCACCTGCGGAGGTGAAGCCTTTTGGAGAACCGTGCCTAAGTCGTGGCAGTCCACCTGAGTTCCCAAGAGCCATGGGACTGCTCTGGGCCCAGATCAGGGTACAGCAGACATGATCAGAAATGGCCCGGGCACAGCAGCTAGGCGGGGTGATGTGTCCTAATTGGTGACAGATTCAGCAATTCACAGAGCAGTGGTTATCTTCTGGGACCAACTAATCGCAAATAACATGCCCTTTTAAATCTGCTTCAGTAGAACCCGCTCAGCATTTATTCTGCCCAATGACGAGCAACAAGCTCCACTCACTCCCTCTGCTTCCCCTGCCAACCCCCACCCCCCACCCCACCCCAGCTTCAAGTGCTGTTTTCAGGGTCTGTGCTTCCCCAAAGAACGCTTTTCCTGCTGCTAGCCCTGCTGCCCAGATACAGCACTATCTTGTGTTCTTGTGCTCCCTCTCCTGGCCTTCCCTGCCTCTCAGCACGGCCATCTTCCTCCATCTGGGCACCCCCACCCCACCCCACCCCCACCCCAAAGAAGGGGCCGACTCAGGAACAAAGAAGCCAGCCTGCACCGCAGGTCCTGTCTTGGAGGGACCGGAAATGGGTTTGCTTCTTGCCTTGCGCGCTGTCCAGCTTGGCTAAGTGAAAAGGGGCAGCGATGTGTACTGGGGGAGAACAACGTGCCTGGCATCCTTTTCTGAGAAATGAAATGTCCCCCAGAATGAAAAGATAAATACACTATAATATAGTGCATCTTTTCCAGTCCTCCCTGGAGATCTCACAGTGCATCTAAGAGGTGCCCTATCGCTTAGCGGAGCTAATTATCTAATTATCCGCTCAGGTGTCGTGAAAGCCCTCTGGCATTTCTTCCCTTCCCCACGCGAGGGGCTCTGCTCACTGCTCTGGAACCGGGGTTCAGGCTCAGGCTATCCTCTCCCGCCCCGAGTAACATGGAAAATGGTCTGCACAACTGTGGGGCCAGTGGGGTGCTCCCCCCCGGGCTGGAAACTGATCAAGGCTGAGCTAGATTCACTGAGCTGTGAGCTGGCAGGATGGCGCCCCCTGGGGGCGGGGAGAGGGAGCTTCCGGTGGCCTCCCCGTGGTCCTCAGCATCACTGGGAGCAGGAGAGATCTTTGAACCCTAACCCTACCCAAATACTTCATCTTACTACAGTGGCTTCGTGACCATTTCATCGTTTTCCCACCTGTTTACCTTCCCCCCCTCTTCTCATCTGGCTTTCTGGAAGACCTTCCCTGTTAAGTATATTGCTTTTCCTACATTAGCATAAGAGGGTTTTTTCTTCTCACAGTTCTCTCGAACTGAACCTCCCATTTCCCACATCTGAATTTTTGTTCCTTTTGGAGGCCAGAGAGTTAATACAGGGACTTGTCTCTCATGCTGCCAACTCTGATTCAAATCCCTGACTGGCACCACGTATGGTCCCCCGAGCACGGCCAAAGGTCACTCTCTAGTCCAGAGCCAGGAATAGCCCCTGAACATGGCTGAGTAGCCCAAACAAACCCTCACCCCACTCCCACCCCCAAAAAAAAATAAAATGCTGTTTTCGAGTAGGACCTCAAGGAGTCTAACTCACCACTGCTCTCCCCCAGCCTGCATTGCCCTGGTTTTCTTACCTGGGTTCTGTTCTCTGTGCATGGCTCTGGGGCCCCTCCAGAAGCCTCGGTGGCTGTGCTCTGTGACCCCAGCCACTGGCAGCCTCTTCCAGAGGATCCGTGATTTCCTTTACTGTACCCTTCCCTTTCAAGGAGTTCCCTTACATTTATTCTAGATGGGGTGGAGGGCACTGGTTTCTCTTAGGGGAAAGAAGGGTGCTCAATTCCAGGTGCTCATGGAAGATGCTTTCCTAGAAAGTCGTAAGGCTGCTTGGACATTCATTCAGGTCAAGCTAAAAGTCCCTGGAGGGCTGGCCTGACTTGCAGGGGGCTCGTGTTCCCATCACTCTCACTCATGCTCAGTGCCCTGAGTTCAGGCTATTCTTCCTGCCTCCCATTCGCAGTCACCAGGCACCTGGACATTGTAGAACGAGCATTTGTAGAACAATCATCTTCAACTGCTAGGTTCATCGTGGTGAAGTTGGGAGTCCCTCCAAATACAGTTGTCTTGATTGTCCTTTTCCAAGTTCACTCTAGCACCCTGTGTAGCAAATGCTCAAGTAAATGGTTTTCTTTTTAAATATTTTTTAGCACCGTCTTGTTTCTATGAGCTACCTTGTACTGGTATAAGAATCGCTTGTGCTCTTGGCATTTCTCTGTTGGTCTGATGATTTCCTCGTATTTTCCAATCACATTTTTGAATGCCATCATGGAGAAATGGATAATACAAAAATGTGGGCTTTGTTCATTATTTTACTATACGTAAAATGAGTAATGTTAGGAACTGAAGAAGTAGTCCAGAGGGTTAAGGGAATTTGTCTTGCATACTCCAGACCCTGAATCGATACCCAGAACCACATAAGGTACCCCGAGTACCACCAGGATTGACTCCTGAACACAGAGCCAGAACCACTGCCAGATGTGGCCAGTTCCCCAACACACACACACACACACACACACACACACACATTGTTAACTGCCTTCTAAACAATTAATACTTATTCACAATGAAGATATCTAGCTAACTTGAATTGAGTTCCACATAGCAGATTAATGAAAATTGTCATATATGGGGCTGGAGCGATAGCACAGCAGGTAGGGTGTTTGCCTTACATGTGGCCAACCGAGTTCTATTCCCAGCATCCCATATGGTCCCCCTGAGCATCGCCAGGAGTAATTCCTGAGTGCAGAGCCAAGAGTAACCCCTGTGCATCGCCAGGTGTGATCCAAAAAGAAAAAAGAAAAGTGTCATATATGTCCTGACTTTGAGGAATTTGGGTTTGGGTTTTTATTTTAAGGCCAGACCTCTTAGGCTCAGGGACCATATTTGGCCATGAATCTCAGGAAGGGGTGCAGGGGGTGCATGGAAGGCAAGCACCTAAGCCCCTGTACTATCTTTCCAGCACCAATTATTTCTAATCAAGGTAGCAGAGTGGAAGATTTAGATAGCAATGCAAAATAGCACTCTGGGATTAAATGCTAAGTCTGGCATTTGTTAGCAGGTCTAGGGGTGGGAATCCAGTTTAATTCTCCCTTCTTTTCAGGGGATTTGCTTGGCCCTTAAACTCCATATTGATGGACCTGTCCTCCAGAGCCATCCCAGGTACAGGTGAAATTGGTGAAGCAAAGCAAAGAATGCATCCAGGCAATGAGCACAGCTTGAGCAAATGCTAGAAGGCAAAAGAGCTGGCCGGCTGGCTCAAGAAGATAACTGAGATGAGAGTGGAGCGGGTGGGTGGGGGCAGATGGTAGTCAATTGGGGGGAAATCTGGAAGGTCAGATAGAAAGGAATTAAGTTTGCTCTCTCAGACAGCTTGGCGCATTGTCCATGTCAGAAACCTTCCCCTAAAATGCACCCGCCTCCTATACTTGACAGTTCAGAGCTCATCAGGGATACAGGAGAGAGAAGAGACGGTATCCACAGAGACTTGGGGTCAGGAGCAGAGAAGTGGGGTGTAAAAACGGTCTTCGTTTTTCTCTTTCACTTTGAGTCTCGGTATTTTCACTTCAACGGTAGCTTTATCTAGAGATCCTTCAGCCTGGCCCGTACACTTGTTAAAGAAAAAATGGCAAAGCTGTGCAGACACCAGGTAGCTTCACTGGGGCTTTCAAAGCAGAGCTGTGCAAGTAAGCGGCTGGCACCGGGCAGGGTCTCGGCTCTGCCAGCCCTTCCTCCCCACAGCCAGAGTTATTGCTAGGAACATGCAGGCAACCTAGAGGGCTTGTTTTTTGTTATGATTTGTTAGGTTTCGGATTTCCCCTTCTGTGTTGAAAATCCCATCGAAATCTTGGAATTCCCCCCAACCCCCTACACAGAGAGAGAGAGAGAGAGAGAGAGAGAGAGAGAGAGAGAGAGCGCGCGAGCAGGCATCACTTTCATATCTTGTTTTTTTAATTAAAGAACTGTGGTTTACAATGTTATTTATAGTTGAGTTTTAGGCATATGATATTTCAACACCAACGCCACCACCAGTGTCAACTTCCCCACACCATGTTCCCATCTTCCCTCCCTAGCCCCCAACCCCACCCCATCCCCGCCTGTCAACTTGACAGGCACATTACAAAGTTCCAGTGGTTACAGCTTAGGTCTCGTGCTTTCAGTGTTGTTGAGTCTGTGTTTGGGGTACATGGATATACCCTTCCTTCACTCATGTCACCAGTATAACTGAAGCCCAGATGCCTGTTCGCCGTCACTCCCGTCCTCTTCCTGCCCTCTTGAGTTCTTTTCTTCTTTGTTCTTCGCTCTAAACACTGGTGTCAAGGGTGGTGGAGGCATCTCCCTTCTATTACTCATCTCTTTTAAGGTACTCACAGAAAGGGCTTGATTCTCCCCAAACAAGAACACCTGGGGAGCTTGAAATCTGACCTCTGTCAAAACCAGAAGTTGGTTTTCAGTAGGTTTGGATCTCTTGATTTCTCACAGAAAGGTGTTTTCCTGGTTAGGAACTGGAATGAGTTAGCCCCGCTTAGGGCTCACGCCCATTCCCAGCCACATTCAAACTAGTGGATCCAAACAGCCTCAGAGGTGCTGGTGGATGCACCTGTGACTTAGCTCCTTTTCTCACCACACTCCAAGGTCCCTTGAGAAGTGTGTTTCAGCCTCCCCCCCCCACCAGAAACCAGAGAGAGCCAAAAGTCTCTGTTGGAAATGCCAGCATTGATTGCCTGCTTCATCAGCCACAGTTCAGAAGAATGCTGGTCATAGTGATAGATGGAGTCAGCTCCCCTTTTGTCCCCTCCCTTGATGACAGGAATCACACAGGAAAGAAGAAACATTTTTACCTGCCACTGTGGGTGGGGGGCGGGGAAGTGGAGGGGGAGGGATACTGGGAACATTGGTGGTGGTGGAGAATGGGCAGTGGTGGAGGGAGGGGTACTCGATCATTGTATGACTGAAACGTAAGCACCAAAGTTTGTAAGTCTGTAACTGTATCTCACAGTGATTCACTCACTGTCACTGTCCTCCCATTGTTCATCGATTTGCTCGAGCGGCCCCAGTAACGTCTCCATTGTGACAATTGTTACTGTGTTTGGCATATTGAATACGTCAAGGGTAGCTTGCCAGGTGGCATATCGAATGCATCAAGGGTAGCTTGCCAGGCTAAGAAAAAGAAAGAAAAGAAGAAATGCAGGTGAACAGAAGGGAGAGATAGGAGAGAGACAGCCTGAGGGAATCCACCCACACCCCCTCAGCGCTGTGTTCTTCTCAGTCAGGCCTGTGGCTCCAGGGCAGCCCGTCCACACTTGAGGGTTGTGTGATGGCCGATGTTTAGATCTCACAGAGTACCCACGTGGAGACAGGAGAAGGGAGGAGAAATCAGAAATGTTTATTTTTTTATTTTAATATAAAAGTTTATATTTTTATTTTAGTGTAAGCACCAGTAAGACCCACTACTATGGAAGAGATTCTGTCTCACACCTTTTAAGTGTTTTATCTACATTCCTTTAGTATATCCTGGTTTCTTCCTCTTTTGCAAATACAAGAGTGGTAGTAGCAGAAAAAGTGCTTCTCCAATCAGCAGGGCCCAATTACCTTCCTCACAGAAGTCCTCCCTGCTGGCCCTGGGTCCTCATGACCACCGGCTGCGATAGCACAGCGGTAGGGCGTTTGCCTTGCACGCAGCCAACATGGCCGACCCGAGTTCGATTCCTCC
>JAOXYA010000025.1:25317648-25327772 GCA_028565675.1 Sorex palustris | reverse complement strand
GCCTAGAAAAGGCTACGGCAGATTTTTTTCTTTTTGGGTCACACCTGACGATGCCCAGGGGTTACTCCTGGCTCTGCGCTCAGGAATTACCGTTGGCGGTGCTCAGGGGACCGTATGGGATGCTGGGAATTGAACCTGGATTGGCCGCGTGCAAGGCAAATGCCCTACCCGCTGTGCTATTGCTCCAGCCCCAACAGTGCTATCTTTTTATTTCACAAAGTGGTTCACAGTGTTTGAGTACGTTTAATATTCAAACCCCTATCCCACCACCATTACACCTTCCCACTACCATATTTTGAATGTTTCTATTCTGAACCCCAACCCCTGCCCGAAAGCAGAACCGAAATAATTTATTTTGATTGTTATGAAAAACCATAAAACCGCTGAAATACTCCAAAAAATTTTCTTTGGGGAAAGAGTGTGAAGATTATTGTATTTCGCTCAGGGACCATTAAAGCCCATCTCTAAGAGATCACTAACATGTTGTTAAAGGTAGAGCCTTGTGTGCTTATACACACACACGCACACACGCACACACATTGTGTGTAAATGAAGCCTTTAAACGTATCCTGAGAATGCTTTGCAATTTCTCTTACCTTTAGAAGTTTTGAATTACTTTGACCTTTCATTTCAGTTATAAACCAGTGGACCATAAACTTATCTGGCTACCCCTCCGGGAAGCATTTGAGGAACTGTTTGCCCAAACTTTTTCCAAGAAGCAAAACTTCACCTTCTTGGGGCATATTCAGACCTGTTATAGACAAAAACGGTGGCTTGATCTCCTTAGACTAATGCAACACGTACAAAAGTCGGCCATGAGCAAAGACGGAAAAGAGAGTGAAACTGGTAAGAATGTGATCCAGTGGGGAGTGAGATTGGGATTCAGTTAACAGAATTAGGAGAATAATTTGGGGGGATATAAAGCAACACAGATCGGCTCTATGTAGGCATTAGGGCAAAGACAAGTAGTTCTGAAGTTGGTGCTTCTGTGATTTTAGATCGGATTTTCATAGATGTATGACATAAATGTAGAAGTAACACTTGGTGACCAGTAAGTCACATTTCCCTAGAAAGAGAGCTTCACATTAATTTTCAACTAAAAGTGTTCCAGTTTTTTAGAAATTGCAGTTTTAATCAAAATGATGGAAAACAAGGTCTCTTGTGCTCTAAGTAGCCATTTTGTTCCTCACTGGTATTGTACTGAAATAGCATATAGTGTAATTTATTTTATAATATATCAATATAAATGTCTTAGTAAATATATAATATATATATAACATGATTGCACAATAAAATGTTATAATACAACATGTATGCTTACTCCTTGTTGTTTATTTTTCCCCTGTAGGATTGCTTCTGAAAGAGAAATGGGAAGCATTTGGTCTTAGACTCAGCCATGCCCATCAGCAGATGAAAATGACTGAAAATGCATTATTGTTTGCATTTGTAGAGGTATTTTTGCTTTGATTATCCTAATGGGAATGCTGCTTGTGTGCAAAATTCATGTTTTTATGTTGATAGTTTTTCAGGCTTTGCTGTTTATTACCTCCTAACAAGTGAAAGAGTACTTTTAGGAGAAGATTTTGAAAAAAATTACTTAATGAAAATTACAAGATTGTAATACTTATTATTTAAGATGCAGTTGCAGACAGTAGGAGAAATATATTGCTTGTAGCACTCTGCATGTGATTTATTTAATTGCTTTGAAGTTTGAACTTGAGAGAAAAGTATTAATCTTGAGATAAGGATTTACTTTTCCCCTTTTCTGTTTTGGGGGCTGTACTCTGGTGCTTAGGGAACCATGCAGTGGAACTTAGGCCTTTTGCGTGCAGAGCATGTGCACGAGGTCTTTGAGGAAGACTAGGTCTCCACCACAGGAAGATTCATGTTGTTGCTCCTCAGCAGTTGAGGCCAGTTTTTAACAACTATGCCACACTGATTTATCCTCAATCTGAGCTTAGATCTGAGCTTACTATACTCTGACCCCATATTTATTTTGGGTGCTTTTAACAACTTCGGTTATTGAAGCCAGAATGATAGGACAGCAGGTAGGGTGCTGACCTTGTATGCTGCTGACATGGTTTTGACCCCTATATGGTCCCCAGAACCCTGCCAGGAGTTATCCCTGTGAGCAGAGCCAGGGGAAGCCTTGAGCACCTTTGGGTGTAGCCCAAACACCCTCTGCCTTCCACCCCACCCTCTCCCCCCTAAAAATCAACTAACCTGCTGTTGGACAGCTGTACATATTGTAAGTCATCTTAACTCATCATTCCTATAATGAAGCCACCTCATTCCGAAAGCAAGTTGACTTACTGTCTCCTTTTCAGGAGAAATAACGTCAGTACCCCATCCCCCACCCCTCTCAATCTGTCTTCTTTGAGCAGACAGTGTCTCCCCACTGGTTGCTCTAACACTCATTTGGAAGAAACTTATTTCACTGTTGGGTTCACACATACTCCTCTCATCCTTTTGTATATTAGAGAAAAACTAGATCTGACTCTGGTAATCAGCTGGTGACAGTTCGGCTGTTTTACTTTGGGCCACACCCAGGAGTCCTCTGGAACCAGTTGGCATTTTAAGCGTATTAGTATGTACCTTAAAGAGAGGAACTCTGCGCTGCCCCTCCTGACTCTACACTTACTGTGTGTTTGAAAGGGCTCCTTAACATTTCACTTTATCTTCTTCTAGGGTACGTTAGTTCAGGCTGTTAAAAAAGGGGAGTGGATCCTCTTGGATGAGATTAATCTGGCTGCTCCGGAAACGTTAGAATGTCTGAGTGGCTTACTTGAAGGCTCATCGGGCTCTCTGGTACTGCTGGATCGAGGAGACACAGGTAGCACCGTAGCCCCTTGGGGGTTTGAGTTGGAACCAAGGCTTTTATTGTTAGATCAAGATCCTTTTGGTTAAGAAGATCAGTTGGGCCTCCCAACTAAGTTAATTTGGTTAAGTGGGATGAGTTCATTTCTTAGATAATGATTTTGACTGAGTTCTGTAAAGAGGCTTGCCAGGAAGAGAAAGACTTTTTGTTTTATTGAATCACCATGAGATAGAGCATTACAAAATTGTTCATGGTTGTGTTTCAGTCATACAGAGTTCCAGCACCCATCCCTCCACCTGTGTAATTTCCCAGCAACAGTGTTCCCAGTTTCCCTCCCACCCCTTCAATCCACGCCCCATCCAGCCTTCCTTTATGGCAGGCACCTCTCTTCTCTGTCTCTGGAAGAGGAAGACTTTTTGTCAAGGTATTTGAGTAATGTGTGAGTCACTTGCACACTCAGTGACAAAATGTACATCTGTGAAGACATGATTAGAAAGTAATTGATGGAAATGCAGAAAATGAAGTTGTAGGTCTGCATGTGAGTTCATGGGGTTTCGGAGCAGGTGCACAGCCAGTGCCCTCCTCGCCCAGCTCGAGGCATGGTTGTTCACTCTGGGTGCCCCACAGTCTGTCCCTCCCTAGAAACCTGAGGCTCTGCCCTTGATAAGACTCACTTTGCTGAGAATTATAATGTTCTCTTATAGAACCACTGTTGCGGCACCCCGATTTCCGTTTATTTGCCTGCATGAATCCAGCAACGGATGTGGGTAAAAGAAATCTCCCTCCAGGAATCAGAAACAGGTGAGAGCAACATTCCTTTCCCAAAGCTTCTCTTTATTGATTGGAACTATTAACACAACCAGACTTTGTAACTTTAAAAGTATTGGACCTCTTTGATAAAAGAACCTTGGTCTTCTCATCTTGTCTCTTTTAATCTACTTTTTTTTTCTTTTTTTCCTAAATTGATTTCTTGATCCTGGCAGTGTTCAGGATTTACTCCTGGCTCCATGATACAGGATCACTCCTAGTAGTGCTCAGGGACCATATGGATTGCCAGGGATCAAACCTGGGCTAGCTGCATGCAATTCGAGTGCCCTGCGGTGCTACCCATTCTGCCCCAGAATCATCTACTTTTTGTACGTGGTAGCAATGTGGGGAAAATTCAGAACATAAGAAATTTTCCATTTAGGTCGTTAACAAGATAATTGGTGACACATGGATATTGTATAAAACAAAAAATCCCCTTTGAGATAGCCTTGTGGCTAATATGTGTACATTTTAGGGACTGGGCTGGAGCAGTAGCACAAGTGGGTAGGGCATTTTCCTTGCACGCAGCTGACCCGGGTTCGGTTCCTCTGTTCCTCTTGGAGAGCCTGGCAAGTTACCAAGAGTATCCCACCCACACAGCAGAGCCTGGCAAGCTCCCCGTGGCTTATTCGATGTGGAAAAACAGTAACAACAAATCTCACAATGGAGACATTACTGGTGCCTGCTTGAGCAAATCGATGAACAGCAGGAAGACTGTGCTACAGTGCTATTAGGGACTAAGTTAACCTTGGATATATATTGTCCTATATATATATATATATATATATTAATTGAATCACTGGTGGAATAAACCCTTTCAAAGCTGTTCATGATTAGGTTTCAGTCATACAGTTTTTCCCTCCACCAGTGTCCAGAGTGTCTCCCATTACCCCCCGCCCCCCACACCCACACACACATAATTTGCCTCAGTGGAAGGTGTGTACCTCTCCTTCTCCCCTTTTGAACATTAGATTTCTTTTTTTTCCCCCCCAAATTCCAGGCATTTTGCTTCCTCTCCTATTTGTCTGTTATTGGTGTCTGTTGTTTTTTTCCTTTTTTTTTTGGTGGGGGGGGTGGTCATACCCAGCAATGCTCAGGGTTTACTCCTGGCTCTCCACTCAGTAGTTCTACTCAGGGACCGTATGGGATGCCAGAGATTGAATCTGGGTCGGCCATGTGCAAGGCAAACACCCCACCCACTAAAATATTTCTCTGGCCCTGTTACTGGTGCTTTGATGGCTGGGGGTTATATGCTTGGTTGCACATGTGGGTGCCTTGCTCAAAGATACAGTGCTCCTCAGGGATCACACTTTTCAGTTGTGTTGTTTGCACACACTTGGTTGTGGTGTGCCAGCATCACATACTGCATGAATCACACCTGGCATGGACCAATGCCTGGGATAGAGCTTTACATCACACATTGGAGGTAGGCACTCTGCCACTGAGCTGTATCCCTCTCACTCAGTACCAGCAGGTAAGAGCGAGTTACTTAGCTGTTCGTATTTTATGTGTGTGGATTTTGGATAAGATCAATGGTCTATCTTTATAGTTAGCAACATTTTGTTGAATTTTTAATTTTCTTTCTTTTTGAATTGAATTATCAGTTTCCTTTTTGAATTGAATTGATTGGTTAACTTGAGGATTATACAGCGTGCTTGCTTTCTATATTTTTGGGGGGTCACACCCGGCGATGCACAGGGGTTTTTTCTGGCTCTGCACTCAGGACTTACTCTTGGCGGTGCTCAGGGGACCATATGGGATGCTGGGAATCGAACTCAGGTCGGCTGTGTGCAAGGCAAACGCCTTACCCGCTGTGCTATCTCTCCAACCCCTCGCTTTCTATTATTATGCTCTGGGGGCCTTTCTGTTTGTTTTAGGACCATACTGGTGATGTCCATGCCCTTCTTCTGGCTCTGAGCTCTCGGGAGCTTGGATATATATTGTCATGCACACACTTGGTTTTATTGGTTTGAACTCATGCCTTGTGCAGGCAGAGCATGTACTTAGATCAAAACAAATTTTTTTTGAGTGGGTTGTTGAGTCACACCTGGTGGTGCTTAGGGCTTCCTTCTGGCTCTACTCGGGGATCACTCGTGGCGGACTTAGGACCATATAAGGTGCCAGGGATCAAACCTGAGTAGGTGGCAGGCAAGACTAGCCTCCTGCCTGCTGTCCTACCACTTTGATCCCTAAAATTATTTTGTTTTAAAAGTGTTAAAGATTGTTGCTTTTCCCTTCCATTATTATAAGAGTAATAAGGGTTTTTGCTTTGTTTTAGGGCCATATCTGACAATGCTCAGGGTTTGCTCCTGGCTCTGAGCTCCAGAATTACTCCTGGGGTTCATATGGGGTACCAGGGATTGAACCGAGGTCAGCAGTATGGATGTCAAGTGTGCTACTTGCTATACTATTGATCTAGCCCCTGTAACAGTAATAGTGGTATTTTAGAAAATTTTCAGAAACGAGAGCATATATTTTCTTTTGATGATAAGGGGTTCTTGTTACCTTTTTTTTTGTTACCTTTTTAAAAAAAATCACATGCACTTAGCATAAAAAAATCAGAAAATGAGGGGCTGGAGAGTTAGTATAGTGGGTAGAATCTTACACACCCAAGTTCATTCTGGCACCCTATTCTATACCCCCATACTCTGCTAGAAGTGATCCCTGAGTGCAGAGCCAGAAGCAGAGCCCTGAGCATCATCAGCTGGGGCCCAAAAAAAACAAAAGAAAAAACAGTCTGAAAATGAGTATTAAAGCATGTTTTTAGATTAATTTTACAAAATACTATGCATTGAAGATTGAATTTTATGGAAGTAATAATTGTATAGAAGTAATAATAATTACATGATCTGTTTCATTATGGACAGTTTGCATCTTAAGCTGACAGTTTATATTTCACTTTAATATTTTGGATTTTGGGCTACACCCAGTGGGACTCAGGGCTTACTTCCAGCTCTGTGCTCAGGGATCACTCATGGCAGTGCTTGGGGGTACCCTATGTCAGCCATGTGCAAGACAACCACTGTATAATCTCCCTGGTCCTGAAAGTTTATATTTTGTATTATCAGCAGTTGAAGTGACTGTGTAATTCCCTTGGTTTTATATTTTTTATTAGAATGGCTGTATTTTTTGTTAACATAATAATTGTCTTACAGGTTCACAGAACTTTATGTAGAAGAATTGGAAAGTAAAGAAGACTTACAAATTCTTATTTTGGATTATCTGAGAGGGTTGAATATGAACAAGAACACAGTCCAGGGAATCATAAAGTAGGTTCTTTTTTTCTTGTGTATTTATGAATTTTTCCACTGAATGTAATTGTGTACCTCATGTCATGCATCTGTATTGTTCCCTTTTTGATTCTGACTATAGAAAACTAATAGATATTTGGGGGGTAGCGCACATCTGGTGACACTCGGGTTACTCCTGGCTCTATACTCAGGAATTACTCCTGTCCACTGCTCGGGGTCCACATGGGATCCCGGGGATCCAAACCAGGTCGGTCGCACACAAGGCTGTGTACTGTTCTCTGATCTCAGGTTTCTGTTTTCAAGTTGAGTTGGAACCTTTTGAATATATTGGAGTTTTTTTACAGGAAATCTGGATAGAAAGTTATGAATGACTACCTAAGGGAATTTATAATTGTTAGGTGATGCTTTGCTAAATACTTCTAAGGTCACAGCTAATCATTTGAATACCTGAAGAAGATAGTAAGTGGCTTTGATCTGTCTTGATGAAATCATACATTTTGCAATTTACACGGTAGATTTCTTGGATATAGTGGAAGTAGAGGCTGATAAAAATGTATCAGGTTTGCATGTACCAATTCTGCTGAGGAAAGTAGATCTTTAATTTTAATTTTAGTCACCCCTACATCCCATACCCCTTCTCAGCACATACACACTAGGGTTTTGTAATGCTATATGGAATGGGTGCATTCTTCTGTATTAGGCAACCTGTATTTTGTAGTATTAGTTCTGTAAGAAACAAATTCGTGCATTATAGAAATGTCAGTTAATTTTGTGTCCTCCAGAAAGTAAGGTTTAGAAGTAGAATACAGTTTTACATCGCATTTTGTGGTTTGTTCCCTTTTTTGTGTATTTTGTTTCTTGGGGGGCCACACCCCATGCCTAGGAATCACTCCTGGCACGCTTTGGGGACAATACAGGGTCCTGGAACGGAACCTGGGCTGGCTTTGTGCAAGGCAAGTGCCCTGCTTGCTGTCCATTTCTCTGTTCCCTTTTAAAAGTTTTTAAATTTGAGGGTTACACCTGGCATTGCCATAGTGGTGGGGGTTGCCAACTCAAAAGTGCTTAGGGTACTCTGTGCATATGGGATTGAACCCAGAACTCAATTCTCGCATGCAGATGCACTGTAGCTCTGTGAATTCTCTCCCAGCCTGTTCCTTGCTCTTTTTACAAATTGTTATCAAGTGCTCAGGTACTAGATGACATATGGCAGACAGTTTCTATTCTTGTATAGCTTTAGACAGTTCCTGTTCTTGAGAACAGCTTTAAGTCATTCCTCTGCCTCTCTCAGAGAGCCCGGCCAGCTACTGAGAGTATCCCGCCCGCACGGCAAAGCATGGCAAGCTCCCCGTGGCATATTCGATATGCCAAAAACAGTAACGACAAGTCTCACAATTTGTTGGGAGACATTACTGGTGCCCGCTTGAGCAAATCGATAAACAATGGGAGGACAGTGCTGCAGTGCTACAGTGCAGCTTTAAGTTGGGAGAGGGGAACTAACCTATAAATATGGAAATATGTACTCTTTGTGGTCAGTGAAGAATCATAATACATAAAGCAGATGGAGGTTCAGTGGCTGGGACCATGTTTTCCGTTTGCAAGTGTCTCTGGGAGCAGGGATGGCACCTGATACGTCACTCATACAGGCAGGGCAGGCAGTGCCTCGGAGTCCTAGGCTCAGCCAAGGAATGTACTTAGTGTGCTGTGAATTGGCTTACCACAGCGTGTTCTGAGTTGGAACAGGGGATCTCTCCTGGCACTTCATGGTACCCACCTTCGGCCCCTTAGCTCTGCTGGGTATAGTCCTAGTAGCCTGCAGCACCCTTGGGCACCAGCACTGCCAGACCCTCTATCCCAGGAGTGACTCCCTGGCCCTCAAGCACCATTTGAGAGGTTCCTCCTGAAATCCTTGTTGGAGTCCTTTTGTTAGTCAGCAGCGTTTGCACAAAGTTAATGTGCAGTTGAAATGCACATAGATAGCTAGAGCTATAGCTCTGTCCTGTGTTGATAAAGCAGTTGGTCTTGGAAAAAAGCGAATAGGACAGGTTCCATATGTGAAAACAGCTTCTGAACTGCAGATATGTTTCATGAAGGATTGGAGGCAGGAATAGAGGGAGGAAGGGAGGAAAGAAGAAAGGAAAGGAAGAAAAAGAGGGAAGAAAGGAAGCAAAGAAGGAAAGGCAGGCTACCATACCAGCTGTGTATGTTGCTAATGCCTTTTGGGATTCTGTCCGCCCGCCCGGGTCCCCTCCCCCTCCCCCATACACAAATGTGCACACCACACCCTATCCTCTTCTCAATTGATCCCTGGCCACATGCACAGGACTACAGTCAATACCATTTGGGCAGTTGACTGGATTTCATCTGAAACACATTGATAGGCTGTGATGACAGCTCATGAATATGATGAATATTTTAATTTCTTGTACTTCATTATTTAGTCTGAAATTTCTTTCACCTTGCCATCTTTGGGAATTCTAAAGTACGTGGTGTTAGTAATAATGACCATCACATCTTATGTCAAATTTTCTTGCTATATTTTGTTTTGGAGCCATATCTGGTAGTGCTCAGGGTTTACTCTTGGCTTTACACTCAGGGATCACTCCTGGTGGCGCGCGGGGATTGAACTCATGTCAGCAGCATGCAAGGCAAACACCCTACGTGCTGTAGCGAACACTTCCTTAGCACCAAGTACTGACAAGCGATGGTATATCTATATCCTTCTAAATCTATCTATTGATCTCACAATAGAAAATAAAATATAATTCTCTCCAATCAAAAGATATTGAGGTTCAGGAGCCAGTGAGATAGAGGAACTGAGGCATTTGCCTCAGTTGCTGCTGACCTTGTATCAATCCCTGGCATCATATATGGTTCTCCAAGACCCATCAAGAGTGATACCTGAGCACAGAGCTAAGAGTAAACTCTGAGCACACCAGATGGGGGCCAAACAAGTCACCCCCAACCCCGCTCCTCAAAAGAGAATACTGAGATTCAGGTTTTTTTGGCTATTATAATTCTTAAAGCTTGAGCAAATCATACTACAACTCCCAAGCCAAATAATCAAAAATTACTGTCCCAATCATGTAACAGTGAAGCAATTAGAATATAATCCATATTGACAACATGCCCAAATAGAAAACACTTGGAACTCATTTTAACAACAAAGCATATTATTCTGTAGGAAAAAAGTATAAATACAGTAAGTATTCTTTGTTGCCAATGGTTGCACTTCATTTCTGAAAAATGGT
>JAOXYA010000025.1:25278810-25301139 GCA_028565675.1 Sorex palustris | reverse complement strand
GTCACTGTCCTCCCGTTGTTCATCGATTTGCTCGAGCGGGCCCAGTAACGTCTCCATAGGAGACTTTGTTGTTACTGTGTCAAAATGGCTTAAAACTGCTCTTCCTCACTTGACTCTACATAGGAATTACCCAGGGCGTGAATAAAAGGTAAATCAACTGACACCTGGGTCCTACCTGCAAACGTTCAAACTTATTTGATGTAAGCTCTAAAGTGACCTTGGAATATTTTAGAGCTCCTTGGGTAACTCTAACATGTGGCAAAGTTTAACTGACAGATTAAGCGACCACACTGACTGACAGGTGCTAGTGATTGAGGAAGAAGTGGTGAGGGCGGGAAACGGGCCTTAAGGTGCTCAGCCCGCTCGCCGAAAGCTCAGTGCCTGGTGAGGCTGCACATGCCTGGCACTGTCCTGGCAGCTCTACTCCTGCCGAGCCAACCCACAAGTGATGTCCAGCCTCACTGGTGACCCCTGCAGACCCATATGTGAGGATGACAGCGACCAGGAGAGCCTTAGAAACAGAGTGGGGGGCTGGAGCAAAAGCACAGCAGGTGGGGCATTTACCTTGCACGCGGCCGACCAGGGTTTGATTCCCAGCATCCCATAGGGTCCCCCGAGCACCACCAGGAATGATTGCTGAGTGTAGAGCCAGGAGTAACCCCTGTGCATCTCCGGGTGTGACCCAAAAAGAAAAAAAAAAACAAAAACAGTGCACAGGAGACCGACCCTCGGTGAGCACCACAGCTGGGTCAACCACAGCAACACAAAGGCAAAGAAAAGGGAGGAAATGGCGAAGAAATCAAATAAAAAGACACTGCACTGTAGCACTATCCTCCCGTTGTTCATCGATTTGCTTGAGCAGGCCCAGTAACATTGTGAGACTTGTTGTTACTGTGTGAGCGGGCCCAGTAACATCTCCATTGTGAGACTTGTTATTATTGTGTTTGGCATATCTAATACGCCACGGTAGCTTGCCAGATTTTGCCGTGTGGGCGAGATACTCTCAATAGCTTGCCGGGTTCTCTGAGAGGGGCAGAGGAATCAAACCCCGGTCGACCTGGTCGGCCACATGCAAGGCAAACGCCCTACCCACTGTGCTATATCGCTTCAGCCCAACAAAAAGACAAGCCCAGAGAAAAGAGCTGTGAGTAGGCGCAAACTAAGGGAGAAAAAACAGGAGTGGGATGCAAGGATGATGGCAGGAAGCAAATCAAGAGAGGCAGGCAGGGTGCGGAGCCTTGTGTGGGTGCGTGAGTGTGGGTGGGTGTGTGGGCGTGTGAGTATATGTATGAGTGTACGTATGAGTGTGAATGTTTCTGTGTGTGTGTGCGCGCATGTGAGTGTGTGCTTGTGTGGGTGTGTATATGTGTGAGTGTATGTATGAATATACGTATGAGTGTGAGTGTGTGTGTGTGTGTGTGTGTGTGTGTGTGTGTGTGAAACTAAAGTACAGACTAGTTTTCTGCAGCTGAGCTTTCTGGTCTCCAAGGCCTGTGAGGTGTGCTGGGGGCAGGAGTTCCCATGAGCTCCTTCTCATGCCTGCTCTGTACAAACGCCTTTTTTTTTAAGCCCAGTGAGAGATGCTATTGCAAGGGACCTTGGGGCAGCCCTTGTCCTGTCTCTTCCTTCTGCCCCCTGGCCCAGTCTCCCTTGCCATCACCTCAGGAACTGCTCTAGGAATTCCTCTTTTCCCGCAGTTGTGGATGAGTGAGTGACTGTATCTCCATGAAGCAGGCGCCACGCCCACGCCCTGTGTCATTTCTGGATGGTGTCTCCTTGAAATGGTAGGAAGGGAAGTGGACTTGATGCTTGTGACTATCTCCTGGGACACAGAGATGACATAAAGGTGTGGCCCAGAGAGCAAGCACGCGAGCACTCAGCAGCCCTGCGCGGGTTCCAATTCTCAGTGTCCCAGAGGTTTCGTAGGCACACTTTGTCCTACCGTCCCCCGGGGTCCCGGTGTGCTCAGGGGGTGGAGCCATGGTTTGAGAAAAGATTATTTCACACCGACCATGACACAAGTTGGCAGGGAGAAATCAGAGCGTTGAAGGTCCTGCCTTGTTGGCCCGTCCTTCTGATTATGTAGTGTGACATCTTCTTCCATCCTGGTGCTATGGCTTCACAGGAGTTCTAGTTAGGTTTGTGGGAGAGGCTTCAAGTAGACTTTGGGGATGCTGGGAACCCTACCAGGCTCAGCATTCCGCTGGGTCTGACTTCAGAGGCCTCTGAGCTCCTCCTCCCTTCCACAGGGCTGAGCCCATGTGTACAGCACTGTCTCCTCACCACTTGCTGCAGTTGGCACCCGCCTGGGGACAGTTTGGAGGCGCCTTATTAGTCCTTAGTAAAATCATTTAAGACTAGCTCCCCGGTGCCTTTGTCAACTGACCCCGAAATGCTTGTTCAACTGTCCGGCTCACCCCGGGGGCCAGGTCCCTCTCTCCAGGAGCGGCCTGCTGGCTTGGTACCATTTGCCGGAACTAATGGGAAATGCATTTTTCCGTACCCTGCCTTATTCTCTGTCAAACTCTCGTCTGTCCTCTCCCTCAGTGGGGGGTGGGGGTGGGGGCCCATGGTTGCCTGGTAAATGCGTTTACTGTTTATATAAGAAGGTTGCTATGTTGTTTTCATGCAGACTAATTCTATGGCACATTCGAAAAGAATTCTTTGGAAAGTTTCTTTAATGGTGTCTCTTAGGAGTCGGTCATTATTTTAGTGATTGCAAATAAGAAGGACTCCCCCCCCCACACACTCCACACCCCAAACCTCAAACTCCTAAGACAGTCTTCAGCCTGAGATGGTCTCATAGCCTTTTTGCTTAGCTCTTGTAAGATGCAGGAGCAAGTAACTCTTTCATTCTTTCTTCCTTCCTTCCTTCCTTCCTTCCATTCTTTTTTTCTTTTACTTTTTCACTTAGTGACTGCATGCTATGTAAGGACTTTTTTTTTTTACAATTTTTTTAATCACTTATAAAACATTTTGACTTGCTCCCTCTTCCTTGGCTTTTCCTTCAGAGAGGAGGGGAGTGGAGTTGGGCCACACCCAGCAGCGCTCAGGGTTTATCCCTGGCTGAAAGATTATTTCTGGGGGGCTCAGGGTTCTTCTGCGGTACGGGGGATCAAACAGTATCTGCCAACTGGAAAGCAAGCATCTGACCCATTGTGGCATCTCTCCAGCAGTTCTCTCTGTTTTGTGTGGGGTTGGAACTGTAAAGACACTGAGAGCAGAGAGAAAGCCCGCAGGGTTCGAGAGATAATCACTCAAAAGACTGGAGCACATTCTTTTTGTGCAGAAGGCCTGGTTCCATCACGTGACCACAGGGAAGCGGACCTCCCCCCCCACCCCAGCATAAAACTGGGAGTAACTGCCGAGCACTTCTGGGTATGACCAAAAAGCAGGGGTGGGGTGGGGCGGGAGACCTCGAGCCTAGTTTGGGTACATGTTGTTCATTCAGTTAATGAGGAATTACTGGCCGGCCTCCCGTCCTGGGACTTAGCAAGCCCCGGTGAGGTGGAGGCAGTTTCCGTCCTTCTCTCAGGGAAATAGGTTCTGGGCGACTTTCAAATCCCAGAGCTGCAAAGCTGTGGGTGGGGACTCATGGTTCAAGGTGGATTGGGGTGAACGTTTCCTGCCAGGGAACCAAAACTGGACAGAAACCAAATCTGTCAGGAAAAAAACTAGGGAGTGGGAAGAGGTGATCTGAGCTGAGGGCAGGTGGAGGACTTGCAGGGGAGGAGAAGAGGGAGGGAGAGAAGGCCCCTGGCCAAACCCTGGTCCTGATCCTTCAAAACCTCTGGGAGAGAACCCAGAAGAGATGCTTTGGGAGAGCTGAGTTCCCAGAAGTGACAGGCTTGGGCGTAGGTCGGAGACACAGCCCCAGTGGGAGGCAGGAAGGCAACTTTCACAGGCAGCTGCCACAGTGAGGCTCCTTTTCCTCAGTTTTGCCTTCATCCTTGGCTTTGCCTTCAGCAGATGCCTGGTATGGCTTGTTTTTTTTTTTTTTTTGAGAGAGAAATTTGCGATTTCTCTGAAGCCGCTTCCTTCTCTTCAGCCTCTTCCCACAGCAGGGCCTGTTTGACTCGCTGATCCCTAACCCTAAACCTAACCCTAACCCTAACGTTCCCCTGGAGCTAGGCCCTGTGGAAGGCTGCTCTGGGCAGCTCTGCCCAGCATCGGAGAGGTTGTGGAGGCAGGTGCTGGGCGCACACCTGTGTTGCATCCCGCGCTGACTGGTGGTGTTTCTTCTCTGGCCTTTCCTGGTCTCTCGGTGACCAAAGCCCCCAGGAACTTCGTGGTTCTCCCGCCCAGTGAAATGAAAGACTGGCTTCACATCGCTTCTTAGTCCTTCAAAATTCCACTTTTCAGTTTTAAGTGAACTGGAGTGATAGCACAGCGGGTAGGGCGTTTGTCTTGCACGAGACTGACCCAGGTTCGACTCCTCTGCCCCTCTCAGAGAGCCCAGCAAGCTACCAAGAGTATCCCGCCCCCACAGCAAAGCCTGGAAGGCTACTCCGTATTTGATATGTCAAAAACAATAACAGGTCTCACTAAGGAGACGTTACTGGTGCCCATTCAAGTAAATCGATGAACAATGGGAGGGCAGTGCGACAGTGCCGTTTTAAGTAGACTGGGGGGAGGGGGAGTGAGTCTAGCTTCTCTAAATGCCTTAGCAAACATTTTAGAACAGGGGACAAATACAGTGAGAAGTTCATAAACAGCAAGCCTGTGAGGCTGCCCTCTCCCCAAGGGCAGAACACCTTGCAGCAGTTTCTAAAAATAGAGGCTCCTGGTTCAGGTCACTAACCAGGAAGGGCCACTGTGGTGTCTGTTGGCAAACACCTTCCCAACAGTCCGGACAAGCCCAGGCCTGAGCAGCCACATGGGCCTGCAGGAGGTCTGGGGACTGTGCAGCCTGGCCCTGGCAGCCCCGTTTGAATCAAGGTCTCTTGCCATCTTGGTTTTGTGATTCTTCCTCCTCTTTTCATGGCTGTCTCAAAGTCAAGGGCAGGAGCTGGGGAAATCAACGGGTTGAGCACAGGCTTTGCACCCAGGTTTGATCTCCAGAACTCCAAGGTCCCCTGAGCCAGGAGTGACCCCCAGAGTACCAAGCTTAGAGTAGCCCCGGAGCTCTGCCAGGTCTACTACCCTACCATCCCCCCCACACACACACACTCACACAAACACACACAAACACACATGCAAATCCTCAGATCAAAAGTGCAAGCCACTTGGGTCAAAGAAACAGAACAGGACTTTTACTTTTTTTGCTTTTTGGGTCATACCCAGCCATGCTCAGGGATTACTCGTGGCAGTGCTTGGGGGACCATAGGGGATGCTGGGGATTGAACTCCGGTTGGCCACGTGCAAAGCAAATGCCCTACCAATTGTACTATCGCTCTGTTCCCTTGGTGGTGTTTTAAAGGATGAAAGTTTCCACTTAGTAGATAGTATAACTTTTTGTTTATGCTTGTTCACATTGACAAAATAAGTTTGTTTGCGTATAACTGATGAGACCCTGTGTGCCTCTTGTCAGCTGCAAAACTACGACTTTGGGGAATTTGTTTTTTGTTTGCGGGGGGTGGGTCGCACCTTGTAGTACTGGGGGCTATTCCTGTCTCTGTGCTTGAGGGTCACTCTCTGTGGTGCTCAGGGCACCGTGTGGTGCCAGAGAGGGAGCTTGGACTTCCTGCATCCAGAGTATGCATATGGTCCACTGAGCTACCTCTCTGGTCCCTGAAACTGTATTTGCTTAAGAACTATTCCATAATGGGGTAAAAGTATTCTTTATCAGAAATGTGTTCTCAAATCTTTTTTTGTTTTGTTTTGGTATGTTTTGTTTTGTTCTGGGGCCGCACCCGGAGTTGCTCAGGGTTTTACTCCTCCCTCTGCTCATGGAAATTACTCTAGGTCGTCCATGGGGTGTTTGTGTGCAAGGCAAATACCCTGCTTGTTGTGCTCTCACTCTGGCTCCTCAAGTTGCTTTCTAAAAAGCCAGTAATAACTCTCTTAGATATGTCAAATCATAGGACTGACTTTTCTGTTTATTTGCCACCATTTCTATTGTTTATAATCGCTATGTGGTATGTGTAGTATAGAATGTCATTTTACTTTTTTTTTTTTTTTTTTTGCTTTTTGGGTCACACCCAGCAATGCACAGGGGTTACTCCTGGCTCTGATTACTCCTGGCGGTGCTCAGGGAACATCTGGGATGCTGGGAATCGAACCCAGGTCGGCTGTGTGCAAGGCAAACTCCCTGCCCACTGTGTTATTGCTCCAGCCCCCATTTTTCATATTTTTAATGCATGAACATTTCTTAAGCCGTTTATGTTAAATATTCAGTGAAAAAATGTTTCATTGAGAATTTAAATTTGTTAAGAATTTGCGGTATATGTTGTCATCACCCCCTTTCCTTTGCTCTTGCTGCTTTAAATAGTCCTATCGCCGGGGTTCATCAGTGTTTGCTGGAAAGCAGGGCTTCATCACGCTTCGTGATCTGTTTCGATGGGCTGAAAGATACAGACTGACTGAACAGATGGACAAAGAGTATGACTGGTTACAGCATTTAGCCAATGATGGTATGTTTTTAATCAAATGTTCTTAAAGTGAAGTCTTATCAAATACCGAACTTCTCGTTGTAGCTCTTAAAGCACCTCTTATCCATGTTGTAGTCAGTATCTCTATATAGATATATAGTCTCTATCTGTATATAGTTTGTAACTATGTCTGTATTTGTACTATCTCTATCTTTCACTGGGTGTTCCAGAAACAGCCTTTGTCCTTAAAACCCCATTTACTTTTTATTTACTTATTTTTTGATTTGTTTTGAGGCCACATCCTGGCTCTGTGCTTGGTCATACGTGATGCCAGGGGCCCCTCAATTTCTTTTGTAAGTGTCCCTGTTTCTGCAAGTCTGTGGATTGTGTGGCCTGGTTGCTAAGAGTTTTTCACTCTGCCTTAGGTGTCCACATGAGAGAATCAGGGTATAGGTGCAGCGCTTTTGGGCATCTGGCCAGGTGTTTGTAAGTGTCTCACTAGACCATTTATCTTCAGTGTGGTGACCATAGGTAGACCTTAGAGAGAGAGAGAGAAAAAACAGTTATGTGATTTGAGACTCTCATATGATCATTTTGGTTTAATTCTTGGGAAGCATTTGCATATTCCTCTAGAAGACAGAAAACATTACAGGTATTTTGCTTGAAAGTTGTTAATGATTTAGTGATGGAGTAATTATTAGCAATAAGTAATCAGACTAATCCATAATTGGTTAGGAGGTAGATCAGTGTTAGAATGCCTGCTTCATGAGTATCAGTCCTACAGTTCAATCCACAGTATACCAAAAAAAAAATTTTTTTTTAAGACACTGAAGCAAACAAATCTGGTCGTAAGTATAATTTTCTCTTCTTTTTC
The DNA here is from genome assembly GCA_028565675.1 of Sorex palustris. Taxonomy (NCBI): domain Eukaryota; kingdom Metazoa; phylum Chordata; class Mammalia; order Eulipotyphla; family Soricidae; genus Sorex; species Sorex palustris. The sequence goes on along the minus strand of JAOXYA010000025.1, from coordinate 25,293,735 downwards.
TGTTTTCATTATTGGGTAACACGTGGAGATACTCGGGGCTTTCTCCTACTTGTACACTCAGGAATCATTCCTGGCCGGTGTCCTGAGGTGACAAATATGTGGTGCTGGAGGTTGAACCTGGGTTGGTCACATGCAAGACAAGCACTCTGCCTGCTGTACTATTGCTTTTTCCCATATTCTTTTTCACAGGTAAAGGATAGAGGATTTCCTTGAAAACAAAGAGACAGTCAAACAGAAACCCCAAGTGATTGAGGTCTAGTGTAGAGCAATGTGATCGAAGTGTTCTATTCGATGTGCAGCCCAGTGTATTTTAGATATCTGTATGATCTCATATACACCTGCACCTGGGCCAAGATGATGGATATTTCCAGCAGTCCGCGGAGTCAAGCTGGACCCATGTGGACCTGCTGCTGACCTCTGCTCTGACCGTCCCTGTGGGATGATTGCACTGCTCTTGACCTTTATTTTGCCGTGTCTGTTCTTTGGGTCGAGCTCTTTTTTTTTTTTCACTTAATCCAGTGTGAACTACAGGTGCCCTTACGTGAATCACAGTGCGTTCTTTTCCCGTGGCTGCTTAACACGCTTGTGAGGATGCCACAGTTTGTCCTTCCTCATTGATGCACATTCAGAACTTGTCTATGTCTCACCTATGAATAAAACCGCTCCAAATGTTCTTTTATGTGCTTTTGGGCATAGACATGTGCTAGCTTGTGTTTGAATCTACCTAGAAGTCACATTGCTGGGTTCCTGGGGTATGGCTCAGTGTCGTGCTCTCCCTGTATTTCAGAGTCGTTCTCCAGGTTTCCATTGGGCTGCTTATCATTATCATTCCACGTTCTTATCATTATCATTCCACGTTCTCATTATCTGGTGGTACCAGCGCTTGATAACTCCTTTTTTTTTTTTAAGGTTTTATGCTTTTGGCAGGCCGAGTCAGGAAGCAGGAGGAGGTTGATGTGATTCAAGGTGTCCTTGAAAAACATTTCAAGAAGAAAGTATGCCCTCAGTCTCTCTTCTCCAAAGAAAATGTCTTAAAATTGCTGAGTGAGTATGCCATACTATATAGAGTATATTAATGTGTGCTCCTATTAGAAATTAATTTTTTTTTTAACTTCTGCTAGGTAAATTTTCTACTCAGATATCCTCATTGGACTCTAAGTTCAGCCATATTGTGTGGACCAAGAGCATGCAAAGGCTGGCAATGCTGGTGGGAAGGGCTTTGGAGTTCGGTGAAGCGGTGCTGCTGGTTGGAGACACTGGGTAAAGTTCAGGGACAGAAGCTCTATGAGAGTTCGCTTTTATCATAGGCTTACTTGAGTCATGACAGAAAAAACTCAAGAAAAGTCTCTCTCTCTCTCTCTCTCTCTCTCTCTCTCTCTCTCTCTCTCTCTCTCTCTCTCTCTCTCTGCTGTCCCCTCCTTTTTAATTCTTTCAGAGAAAGAAGACAATCTCTCATTATGTTCTATCTTGAATTCAGGGCCTCATGCCTGTTAGGCGTTCTGCTGATCTACCATCCAGAGGCCCTGTTAAATTGTCTTAACAACATCGTTTTCTTTTTCTTTTTCTTTTTTTTTTCATCGTTTTCTTTAGTGTTAGAGAATAGTAGTAGATGAGTTAGTTTCTCTTTACAGTCAATAAGGATCAAATCCTTTCTCCCTCCTTAGTGGTTGTGGATAGTAATGGGAAGGCCTGGAATTTGTCTAGTTCCTGCCATCCTGGGTAAGGACGAAAGGAGGTTCTTGTGCTTTGGAGACGGGTGCCCTGAGCCTGGGGTCTGGAGGTCCTGCATCGTTCAGCACTGTCCACTCTGCAGTGCTGACTTTGGGGTGTTCTGTGGCTCTGCATTTGGAACTTATGCTCCTTGTTAAGCCAGTGTCTCTCTTTGACAGGTGTGGAAAAACTACTATTTGTCAAATGTTTGCAGCCTTGGCAAATCAGAAGTTGTATTCCGTTAACTGCCACCTACACATGGAGACATCAGACTTCTTGGGGGGGCTGCGACCAGTGAGACAGAGACCCAAAGACAAGGTTTGTCCGTCAGTGAATAGTGGTGTGCTTATTCATTGAAAGAGCTCAGGTTGACTGTGTATGAATTTGGTGCGGATTGTTTTAATGGCCATTGTTTGACAGCCACATGTTTTTTTTGTTCGTTTTTGGGTCATACCCAGCAGTGCTCAGGTCTTACTCTTGGCTCTTCACTCATGGGTCATTCCTGGTGAAGCTCAAGGAACCACATGGCCTGCCAGGGATTGAACCCTGGTCAGTTACGTGCCAGGCAAGAGCCTTACTTGCTGGATTATGTCTCAGGCCCTGCTGGCTGTATGTTTGGTCTTCAGGTTTTCACTATTTCCTGAGGGTCTTTATGAGTAACCCTGCAGAGCCTTGCCTTGTTGTCAGACCATTTCTGATTACTTCACCCTGATGGGCACCAGCTTGCTATCAGAATGTTGACTCGTGAGCTGTTACCCTTGAGGTTGAATTTTGACACCCTCCTCTTTTCCCCCAACAACTTTCCAAATCGTAGGAAGAAGCGGACACATCCAGACTATTTGAGTGGCATGATGGGCCCCTGGTTCTTGCCATGAAGGAAGACGGCTTCTTCCTCATGGATGAGATTTCACTGGCTGATGACTCTGTCCTGGAAAGACTCAACAGGTACAAGGAGCAGACCTGAGAGATTGGCCCATGTTTGATGTGTTCTTGGTTATGTTCTTCTAGGTGCATGGTAGCAGCTTGACTCATTTACTTCTTCCTGTGTTTGTCTGGGAGCTGCCTCAGACTCAGGCCCAGGGAATTGTGTGGTGCTGGGAGTCAAACCCAGCTCTCCAAGCAGGCACTCTGCTTGTTGAGCTCTCTTTCCGGTTGTTTTTTCTTTCTGTTGTAATTGCATTCATTTATTTTTGTTTTTATTTGGGGGTCAGACTTGGCAGTGCTTGGGATAATTCCTGACTCTGCTGATGCATCACTTTTTAAAAAAATTTTTTTGTAAATCACTGTGAGCTGCAGTTACAAAGCTTTCATGTTTGAGTTTTAATCATACAAATGATCGAATACCCATCCCTCCACCAGCGTACATTTTCCGTCACCAGTGTCCCCAGTATCCCTCCCTGCCTCCCATCTCTTCACTTTCCCTGCCTCTGTGGTAGACAATTTCCCTCTTATTCTCTCTTATTTTGGGGCATTAATGGTTTACAATACAGATCCATCATGTTTGGTCCTTTATCTACTTTCAGCAACACATCTCCAATCCTGAGCGATTTTCTCCAACTATCATTGAGTTAGTGATCCTTTCTCTATCCCAGCTTACTGAAGCATCACTCTTGACAGGCTTGGGGGACCATATGGGGTACTGGGATTAAAACTAGGTCGGCATGCAAGGCAGTCAACCCCTGCCTGCTCTACTATCTCCAATCACTCTCTTTTTAAAATTTTTAACTTTTTTAATAGGTTCATCATTCTATTTTATTTTATTTATTTATTTTTGAGTCACACCTGGTGAAGCTCAGGGGATTACTCCTGGTTCTGCTCTCAGGAGTTACTCCTGACCAATGCTCAGGGGGCCATATGGAATTCTGGGGGTTGAACTCGGGTTGCCATGTACAAGGCAAACACCCTACCTGCTGTACTCTCGCTCTGGTCCCCGCTCTCTCTTTTTTAAAAGGTTTAAAAATGATAAGGAGTCATAGTTATTTTTTTTTCTTTTGCATCACACCCGGCAATGCACAGGGGTTACTCCTGGCTTTGCACTCAGGAATTACTCCTGGCGGCGGTGCTCGTGGGACCATATGGGATGCTGAGAAACTAGAGTCGGTTGCATGCAAGGCAAACGCCTTTGGCATTTTTGAGGAGGGGACCACACCCAGCTGTGTGCAGAGTTCATTCCTGATTTTAAGGGATTTTTACTCCCACTGGGGGGCTCTGGCGACCGTAAGAGGTACTGGAGTTGGAACCCAGTTTGGCCACTGATAGGACTTACCTTGCTGTACTATCTCTCCTGCCTCACTTTTTTTTTTTTTTTTGGTACTGGGGATACCTGACTGGTGATACGCAGCCACGCAGGCTAGTTGAGGCACTGCTGCTTAGACCTGGCAGCGCCAGTGGCCCAGTGCTCTCCTGGCTGTGCCTGCACCTGTGGTGGCAGGGGTCAAACGGGACCGTGGGCATGCTAGGCACATACCACTCAGACCCAGCTTCCCTGGTGCACTCTCCATCTGAAAGCCAAGTCGGACTGAGGGATGCTGAAACAGTTTGTGTTCTTATGTATATTTATATCCATGAAATTTATTCATTTTAAATGTGTAGGTCTGGAAATGTGAGTAAATTTAGGGCTTGCAGCAACCACGTTACAGTTTTCCATTGGTGGTTTCTTCTCACTTTGTTTTAATATTCATTCTGTTCTTTCCTTTGTTATCTGTTTCTTTTTGAGCCACACCTGGCAGTGCTCAGAGTTTACTCTTAACCTGTACTCAAGGATCATTCCTGACAGGGCATGGGGGGGGGGGGCGTATAGGTTGCTGGGGACTGAACCTGGGTTGGCCATGTGCAAGGCAAATGCCCTACTGCTGTACCATAGTTCTGGCACTGCTTTAATAGCCTGAGGTTTATTCATAATGCAGCCTCTATCAGTTGCTTGTTCTGTTCTACTCCTAGTATTGTGTTGTATAGATCTACCATATATAAAAAAAAATTCTTTTCTTAATTAACGTCATTTGGATTGTTTCTGTTTCTATAGTTAATGCTACCATGGACATTTGTATGCAAGATAGATGCACGAGTGTTTGTTTTTTTTAATCGGGGGTGGGTCCCAATCACACCCAGCAGTGCTTCTGGCTCTGCCCTCAGGAATCACTCCTGATGGTGCGTGGGGGGCCATATGGGATGCTAGGGAGTGAATTGGCATGTGAGGCAAGTGCACTACCCACTGTACTAAGATGCAAGTTTTAAAACAAATTCTGTCATAGGGGCATAAGTAGAAAGAGAAGTCAGTCATTTTAAAATTTGTGGTAGAAAACTGTTAACTAAAATGAAAGCTCAGCAGAGATCAGTGAAACCACAAAACAGAATAAACCTCTAATCTTCAGTTTTCTTTTTTTTTAAGTGTCCTTGAAGTGGAGAAATCCTTGGTATTAGCTGAAAAGGGCAGCCTTGAAGATAAGGATAATGAGGTAGAGCTGTTGACTGCTGGAAAAAAATTCCGTGTCTTAGCAACCATGAATCCTGGGGGCGACTTTGGAAAAAAAGAGGTAAAGTAAAATGGAGCATACGGTTCGGGTGTTTTTGAGCCCCAGCATTACCCATGCATTGAATCAGGAGTAACCTTCAAGCACCACTGGCTGTGACCCCCAAAAATGAAAGAAGACTTTGCAGTTTTATAGCAAGTCTGTAAAGACTGTGAGGGCGGTGCTTGGGACGGTGTGATAGAGATCAGTGAAAAGACATGGGAGAAGCCAGAATAAAGTTGGGTCTCAAAATTTTTCCAGTGAAAAAGCAGCTAGTACTTGCCAGAATTTTAGTTAACTTTGCCCCAAATTTTTGGTTTGCTTTTACTTTCCTCCTAGTTCTTAAATCCACATTGGAATTTGTGTTCCTTCTAGTTGTCTCCTGCCTTGAGAAACCGGTTTACGGAAATATGGTGCCCTCAGAGCTCGAGCCGGGAAGACTTAATTCAGATCATCAGTCGTAATCTTCAGTCTGGATTGTCTTTTGGCAGAACAGATCATAAAGGTGAGAATGTTTAGCTGATGGTGATGGTAACAAGGTACAGGTATGGTATGGGAGGACATTATCAGCGTGTGGTTTATGGTCTATAAGGAGAGGAGGAAAAAAATGGGAAAATTTACCCAAGTCACTAAGGAAAACATGAGGATAGGCAGATGCCTTCTTTCAGGGTAACCCTTCTTTGTACTATCCCCTTCACTGTACTTGTTAAATTCTAGTTCCTATTTGTTTCATGTTTTGGACTGGGGGGGAAGGGGGGGTAGATGTTGGGGACACAGTGCTCAGACGTCACTCTTGGCAGTGCTCAGATGATGATGCTGTTGTGGGAAATAAACCTGGGGTTCTGATGCAGGGCATATGCTCTGGTCCTTTGGATAATTATTTCACTGGCTTTGGTGAACATTTCTTTTTGTTTTTGGGCAGTACCATATGGGTTCCCCGAGATTGAACCCAGGTTGGCTGTGTGCAAGGCAAGCAGTGTACCCACTGCACTATCTCTCCAGTCTCTTATTTTTATTTTTTGATATCTAGAAATGCAGTTTTAAAAAATAACTCACAGGAGATATTGTTGTATCACCATCTACCTCTTCACCTTTTACTTCTATTGTTGATTTGGGGGCTAGAGGTATAGTGCAGTAAGTAAGGTCTGTTCCCTGCATGTGGCTGTCCCTTGTTGAAGTCTTGCCATCACATAATGGTCTCTCAAGCACCTCTGGGAGTCAGCACTGAGCACTGCTAGGTGTGGTCCTCAGAGCCCAAATAGTGTACATTACTTTTTTTTTTTTTTTTAACTTTTTGAGTTATACCCACCAGTGCTCAGGGATCATTCCTGGCTCTGCACTCAGAAATTATTCCTGGTGGTGGTGCTAAGGGATCCTATGAGATACCAAGAATCAACCTGAGTCAGCCACAGTCAAGGTCACTCTGGCCGCCATTGTATACATTATTCTCTTTTGTTTTGGGACCATACCCCAGCAGTTTCCTGGGGTTGCTCCTGGTAGTGCTTGGGGGACCCTGTGGGATGCTGGGAATTGATCCCGGGTTGGTCTCTTGCAGTGCAGTCGCCCTGCCTTCTGTAGAATCACTCTGGCCCCAGTGTTCATTAGAGCTTAAACCTGCTGCAATGTTCAGTGTTCCATTTGTAGACTTGACTGTAAGCTGCATGTTCTTGTAGCCATCTGTAGAGAACAGGTGGCCCTTGTGTTCCATTTCCTACTTAAGATTTTTGCCTTTACTAGTAAAAAAAAAACTACTTTGCAGGTAGTTGCCACTGATCGAACTGTTTACATGTCTGTGTTTCCCCGCAAGAGTGGAGTAACTGGTGTAGTCCCCAAGACACCGAATTTTATTTATTTAAAAAATATTTTTTTATTAAATCACCATGAGATAAACAGTTACAAAGTTGTCCATGTTGAGTTTCATTCATACCATGTTGACACCGGATTTTAAGGATATTCTCAAGCACAGCTTTAAAACGTAGTAGGGTTGCTGTGGCAAGACCCTTCTGTGCTGTGTTAGGACTTGGTCTTTTTCAGTCGCCTGGTCTTTGAAAAGGGCCTGTGCTCAACATTCTCAGGTGTATCCAGCACTGCCTGACCAGCCGTGTGTTCCCAGGCCTCACCTGTGTTGCTCTTACAGATCTCACTTAAGCCTGTGGTTCTCCAGTTGACAGTGATGTTTATTTGTTGAAATGCAGCTTGTTGGGTGCCCTACCCAGATTTTCTGATATTACTCTTTCTGGGTTGAGACATAAGAAAAAAGCATCTGCCTTTTTAGCCAATTCCCAACTGATGCGATAATATTAGTTCATAGTCCAGGACACAGAATCTGTTTCGCCACACTTGTGAGCTGTCTGCAATGGCACTTTTACTGTTCTTGAAGGGGAAATTGCGATAATAGAGGGAGAAGATAGAAACTGCAGGCTCCATATAGCCTATCTTTTGACTTTGTGTTGGGGCAGATGCCTTCAAGGGCGTGCCTGAATCACCCCTTGGTCACTTCCTCCTCTGATCGTCAGATGAATGGTAATGGGGACTGCTGCCATTTTAATTTTTATGGTTTGATGAACTCCTTGGGAATATGATCAAAGCTATGGACACGCTCTCTTTAAAAGAACAGTTGATGTCTATTGGCAAAAATCTGCATGATTTCATGGAGCACAGAGTCTGGCCACCCATGGTCACATAGCCCCATTGAGGAGCCCACTGCTGTAATCTTTTTTTTTTTTTTTTTTTTGCTCTTTGGGTCACACCCAGTGATGCACAGGGGTTACTCCTGGCTCATGCATTCAGAAATTACTCCTGGCACTGTTTGGGGGACCATATGGGATGCTGGGAATCGAACCCGGGTCAAACTTGTGTAAGGCAAATGGATTACCTGCTGTGCTATGGCTCCAGTTGTGCCCACTACTATATATGGCAGATCCATGTGCATCTTTGTGTTGTAGGGCTTGACATTGCCGAGGTGATGCTGGATTTCATCGAATGGCTGACCCACCAGGAGTTTGGGCGAAGGTGTGTCATCAGCATCAGAGATATTCTTTCCTGGGTTCACTTCATGAACACAATGTGGGAGGAAGCTGCTTCGAAAAGGCCTGACTCCATCTCCACTGTGATGTCCTTTGTTCACGCTGCGTGCTTGGTGTACATCGATGGAATAGGTTCAGGTATGGTGTCTGTTAGCTGTTGGGGACCAGGGTACCAGAGTCAAGGGGGTGAATGAAACAGAGATGGTTGGTTGAAATTCTTAATCTAGGGTGGTTTTTTTAATTTTTTTTCATCCTGGGGTTTTGGGCCATACCTGGCAAGGTTCTGGGGTTATTTCAGGCTCTACACTTTGGATGCACTCCTGGTGGTGCTTAGGGGACCGTATGGGATGCTGGGGAGCAAACCTGGGTCGGCCACGTGCAAGGCAAGTAAGTGCCTTACTCAGTATGCCAGCTGTCTTACCCCATCACTTACTCTAGTATTTGTAAGACTCAGAAGCGCTATCCTTTCATTTTTACTCCTTTTCCGAGATGTGATTTACTGAAACTTTTCATAATTTATAGACTAGGCACTTAGTAAATATGAAGGGCAATGAAGAGAAGAAAGAAGACTGTTAGAAATGTCTTTCATTCTGAAGGAGTGGATGAAATTCCTTCTTTTCAGAAATTGTCATTTATGCATACTGGCCTGAGTCATTTATTTCAGCTTACTATAATTACATCTGGTTTAGTATTTCAAGAGTCAGAAGAGATAGTACTGGAGGTAAGGGGCTTGCCTTGCCTGCAGCTGTGGCGGCTGCAACCATGGTTTGAATCTCTATGGTTGGGATTGTCCAGCACCACATATGGTCCCCTGAGCACCACTAGGGTTCACTTCTGAGCACAGAGTTGGGAACAGCCCCCAAACACCATCAGATGTAGGCCCCCTCATATTCCCATCCCCTCCCGAAGAAGTTTAGTTAGTGTCAGTATTTAAGTTCTCCTTTTTTCTGTCATAGAATTAGAAATAGAAACCAGGGTGACCAGCAATTTTTTTTAATTTTTTAATTTGGACCAAATCTGATATTACTCAGGGGCTACTTTCAGCTCAGTGCTTGGGAATCATTCCTGTTGGTTTTCAAGAGACCATGAGGTGTCAAGACATGATCCCAGGCCTTGTGTGTGTAAAACATGTGCTTAGCCCATTGAGGTCTCTCGCCAGACTTTGTTTATAATTTGTTACTAACTTGTTCTTTATTGTTTATTTCCAGGCTAGTATAGTGTGACTACGTTGCTATTGAATTGATGATGATATTTAATTGTGGGGAGATGGGGCCAGATTTTCATCTTAAGACTGCTTTCCTCTAATGATTAGACGGACTCTGTGCATGTTTTCCTAGGAACCTACTCCCTAGTGTTTCTGCTAAATGATTGTGAGGCTTAGGCCATACTTGAACTGACTTTGCTCACCAGTTTGGGCTTTTGTATTTTAGGAGCAACTTCCTCTCGATTTGGTACTGCCCTGTTGGCTCGCAAAGAGTGCCTGAAATTCCTGATGAAGAAACTTTCCAAGATTGTTAGACTTACAGACTGTCAGAAAAGTGAATTGAAGATTTATGACAGACTCAAGACCAAAGAATTCACGGGGATAGATAATCTTTGGGGAATTCATCCATTTTTTATACCAAAGGGTAAGAATGACTTTATATAAATTGTTATTGTCTTGTGAGTCATAGATATGGCCTTTTCATTGTGAGTTTTTAGTTTATCATTTTTTTAACTGAGTTATAATCTGATAAGACCTAAGTATGGGAATGTTTTAAATATGTAACTGACATACAGATATGGAGAAATATATTCCCTTTTTTTGTAGTCATAAAGAGAAATATATAAGACATTTATTCTTGGTGCTCACAAGAACATTCCTTCAGAGATAATTCATCTCACAGTGTATAAGCTAGATCACCTTTTACAAAGGGCTTCATGAGCTCTCTAGGACAGATATCATGTCATTCATCTTCCTTCTGTCCTTTGTCTGTCATGTGGCGTGGCAAACCTTTAGAAAATATCTATTAAAAGAATGATTCAGTGGGAAATGTGGGCTGGTATGGGTTTCAGTCCTGGTTGTCATTCTTATTGGCAGCCCCTCTCTCCCCAGTATGTATGTATGTATGTATTTATTTATTTAATTTTAAAGATAGATTTATTATTTCGAGCAAATTTTTTTAAATAATTTTTTTATTTATTGAATCACTGTGGGGAAAGTTACAAAGCTTTCAGGTTTAAGTCTTAGTCATGCAAATATCAAACACATTTCCCTCTCCCCAATATTTAATGAGATAATTGTATTACATGTCTTTTGGGTATTTTTTTTGTGTGTCTGCTGGGATTTGAACCCAGGACCTAATAGAAGCAAGACAAATGCTCTCACTGAGCCACTTTCCAGGTTAGATTAGATCTCTTTTAAGGTACTTGGAGCTTTTCAGATTGTTGTTTTCCTAGCGTGGGCTTTTTTTTTTTTCTTTCTTCCTTCCTGCACATGTAGTTTTGTGCCTGAAATGGTAGGCACAGTGACAGTTACTAGTTAGTGATTAACGAAACCTGTGAAGGTTTAGCCTGGACGTTGTTTGCTGGACATTGGCTGTAGCATTGGCAGTGGCCCGCTGTCCCCTTACCTCTCCCTCTTCGACAGTATTGCCAGCCTGATCTAACGGCTAGGTGCCTATGCTGGGCTCCCCGCACAGTGCGTGGTATTCACTGTGGGACTCTTGGTTGGCCCGCCTCAGAGCTTCTGCTTCTGTAGGTAAGAGTTTGTACCCTCTACTTTGCCAAGCTTCCAGGAGACCTGGTGGCAGGAGCATTAAGTCCTGAGCCTGCCGTTGTTCCTTTACTTCTGTAACAGTGTGGGGGAAAGGGTGTGTCGTGAATTTTCCTGGTGGCCTAAAAACCTTAGATGACTTTTTTTATATGGAGGCAAGAGGAGGAATGATTCAATTGGCTGAATTCATGCTTTGCCTGTGGAAGGCCGACTTGGTACTGTGTAGTCCCTAGTTATTGCTGGGAGTGACTCCTAAGCACCGCCAGGTGTCCCCAAAATAAAAACCATGTATGTATGTATGTATGTATGTGTTTTAATATAACATACATAATATAAGTATATAGTTTTGTTCGGGAGTGTCATTTGTGGCAGTGCTCCAGGATCCATATGAGGTGCAGGTCTGCCATGTGCAAGGCAAGTACCTTCCCCGCTGTACCATCTCTTCAGAACATACAAATTTTGAAATATGGAACCGGGTGTCCCTTATCGCCTAACTTCTTAGGATTGCTGTTTAGGAAAATACAAATACGAGGGAGGTAAACTTGCTCTAGTGATTCCTGTGTTAGGTTTGGAAAGCAATCTTGCTGTTTGACTTCTCGGTCAGGAATAGGGGCTTGGGAGCACTGGTGAAAAGAGTTGGCTGCTGGCTTTTCTGGTAAAGCATTTTAGGGGCTCGCGAGTGGGTTGAAATGTCACCAATGCGTTTTCACTGCAGATCAGAAATCCACCGTCTACTTGGTGAGTGTCACTTCACATTAACAGAAAGTGTGGTGATGCCCGACTTACGTGTGACTTTTCTTTTCTCCCCTTGAGGACCTGTCCTGAATAGGACCAATGCTGCTACGGACTATACGCTCAGTGCAGGCACCACGGCTATGAACGCACAGAGGCTCTTAAGAGCTACAAAACTGAATAAACCCATTCTCCTGGAAGGTTCCCCCGGTGTGGGCAAGACGAGCTTGGTGGATGCATTAGCAAAAGCTTCTGGCAATACCCTTGTTATGGTTCAGTAAAGTATGCACATGTTGTATGAATTGTGAATATTTTAATATGAGGAAATGTATGAAGAAAATTAGGAAACTTAACAATAGCTAAGAATGAGTTTTTGAGACTAAAGCTAGATTTTGCAACACAAATAAAAGATAGGAGTGGGTTTTTTTTTTCTTGAGGATAATGATCACTAATTAGATTGAATAAGAAAATTGAGATTAAAAGATTAATTGAAATGGGGAGAACTGGACAGAAACTTCCTCAATGATGACATATAGATCGCCAGTCAGTGGCATATGAAAAATGTGTTCCTTATCACTTACCATCAGGGAATTGCATGTAAAAATAAAAGCTAAAACAGTGAAATATTACCTCATACCAAGAGATTCACTCATATAATAACTATTAGAAATAGTCTGGGCTAGCAGGGTTGTTTGAAGAAAGGAACCCTCCTTTATGCTAATCACAACAGTCTTTATTCCTCTAAAAAGGGAGATTTCACACAGGTTTGCTGATGGCCAAGATTACAAAGTTCCAGATACAGGTTTGAGTTCCAGAACTCAGTCTATAATTTGTTAAATTCATTTAGTTTTCAATATAACTAACACCAAGAAATAGGGTAAGATTTGAAAATATTGTGAAAACTTGACAATGTAAGCACTATGGATTTTATGTGCAGAAATCCAGAGAATGTCAGGCCCTCCTCAGCATTTGTATCATGACCTGCTTGCTGGCCATACAAAGAAATGGCAGTGCTAAGGAGCCTCCATTTTGAAAGATGAATCTCTCTTTAGAATGAGCCCTCATGTCTGAACTGTGATCTGTTTGAACCAAGAAATATTTGGACATGTATCCTAGTCGTGTGAATATGGTTCTGTGAACAATAATTCACTATTGTATCTGAGGTTAAATAATAAAATGAGAAAAGAAAAATTCTAGAAATATCCCTGTGTAATTCTGTAGCTTAAGGTTTAGATTGTTTACTCATCAGAAACTGTCCTTGAGTTTTTTAAATGATGATTTTATCTTATCATACATGCTTTTTTGGACAAAGAATCTTTAGTTTGGGTGTTTAACTTTTATTCCCTTGGTGTCTTCAATGATACATATGCCTGCCCTAAAAGCAACGAGTGAAAAAATTATTTGTTCTAACTGGATACAGAAAGCAATTTTATAAATTTACTAACAGTATCCCAATAGACTCTTCACATTATCCCTTTTATAACCCTTTGACAAAAATACAATTTAGATAAATCACAGCTTTGGAACTACTACAGCTGAGAAATACAATAATGAAGATTATAGGGCTTTTCATGAATGTCATCCCCAAAGAGTTAGTGCCAAATTATTTAGAACCAGTGGAGGAAATAAAACTCAGGGTTGCATTTATATGTAATTTTATTTATCCTGAGGCCAGACTGACTAGAGAGAAATTTTGTAGGGCACAGTGCTTTTGCTCAATATATACATTGAACTTTTAGACTATACCTGTCAACACAGTAATTGGTTCATTCATAATCCCCTAATAATCATATGTTACAATTACATAATACCCATAAAAACTAAATCTAGAAATCTTGGGCCTCATCACCTGCCCTATAATTCATTACTGTCTATAAAATGCAATTGTTTAATTATCTTATCTTGCTAAATATCTATGGCAATCCCTATTTGCTGATGCTTCTTTATAGAACATCGTATAATTTAGTGATTAGTTTAGAACTTTGCTCAGAGCAAGTAGGAAATCATAAGATACTTGCTGGTTCAGCTCATGATGGTGAAGTACATTTAATTAATATACTGAAGTTTCTGGAGCATTTTCATGCTTCCTTGACTTCACACCCAGGACTACTACCTGCTTTTGTGCTCAAAGTTCATTCCTCGTGGATCTCCCAGAAGTTGTGTGTGATGCAGGGGATGAATTGGGGTCAGCCATATGCAAAGTCAGTGACTTAACCCCTGAAATATGCTTCTAGCCCTCCAAAAATTGTTTTATATCTTAGACCAAACTTAAAAACTTTATTATACTTCAAAAACTACACATAGTAGAGGAGTTTTAGGGGTCAAATGAGCTTCTTTAAAAAAAAACTATATATATATATGTACATATACATATATATATATATCGGTAGGTGAGACAAAAAGACGAAGCATGTTAGCTCATTCTCCACTTTCTCAGAAACAGTCTGTTTAGTCTCCTACTAGGTTTAACAATTGCAAATTGACTCTTCATTGATGTCCTAGATAAAGCTGCAGGTTTTTCCTTTACTTTAGAGAATGTTGTCTCATTGATATTTTGAAAATACTGCTCATCATTTCAGAATTATGTGAGGAAAATTTTAACAGCTTTCTTGAGGTACAATTGAGAGCCAATACATTAAGTGTTTAAAATTGTGCAATTTGGTGAATTTTGAATATCTTTAGTCAGCTTTCTATTTAACCCTTTTATTTTTCTATGTTTTCAGAATACTTATATGTTTAGCATAGGACACTTCATTGTATGCACAATATGGTATTTTTAAACTATCTACCTACCTATTGAAGGATGTGTAGGATTTTGCCTCCTACTGTTAGGAATAATACTTCAATGAATATTGTAACTATACGCAAATATGTATTTTGGTTATTTTGACTTATATCCAGAACTGGCACTTGGATCCCTGGTGGCTCTGTTTTTGCTCTTTGTAGAGCCTCCAGTCTATTCCCATTGTATTCCAATCAAACAGTGCAGACATTTCATTTCTCAACTTCCTCCATCAGCATTTGTTATTTTCTGTTATTTTTAAATATATAATATTAATCACAACAGTTGTGAGATGAGATCTCATTTAGTTTTTTTTCACTTTTTTTATTTTTTTAATTTTTTTATTTTATTTATTGAATCACTGTGGGAAAAGTTACAAAGCTTTCAGGTTTAGGTCTCAGTCATGCAAAT
>JAOXYA010000025.1:25267816-25278710 GCA_028565675.1 Sorex palustris | reverse complement strand
TTCAGCATGCATCTCGCATCCCGAGCAGGTCCTCCAAACACCCTTTACTTGGTGTTCCCTTCTATCTAAGCTGCCTTTTCCCCCAGCATGTGCTGCTGGCTTCCAAGCTGTGGAGCGGACCTCCTGGTACTTATCTCAATTGTTCTTGAGTGTTCGTCTCCCCTTCTGTTACTTTATATTCCCCAGATGAGTGCAGTCTTTCTATGTCTGTTCCTCTCTTCCTCACTCATTTCACTTAGCATGATACTTTCCATGTAGAAACACTTGTTTGTCTCTAATTCACTTTTAAGATTGTATTACCAGGTCCTGGAGAGCCTTAGAGTGGGCGGGGAACTTGCCCTTGCATGTGGCCGATCCTAGTTTAATACCTACCACTCTCTATGGTCTCCTGAGCACTGCCAGGGTGATCTTTGAGCACAGAACCAGGAGTAATCCCTGAGCACCACTGGGTGCCCCCCCACCTCCAGATGTTGCCTGTTTTAATATATATTGTAATGTGTCTCTAGTTTTGTTCTTTCTAAAAGCCAGATATGTGGCTCAGTGTTAGAATGCCTGCCTTGCACGTGTTAGAATGCCTGCCTTGCACGTGTGAGGCCCCGGGTTTTATCCCCGCCATGTAAAAGTGATCAAATGATTACTGAAACACTCTCATGCAAGAGACAGATGACAGTTTAGGTGAGAATGTCTTCAAATCAGCTCTGCAAACAAGATTTGGTGCTTATGTTGATTTTTATTTTAAAGTTCAGTTCATTTGCAAGCACAGTCAAAATTGAAAACTGTAGATCTAGCGCTTGAGTTTTAGTTGGAGTAGATTGGTATTTGTAGCATTGTGATAAGAATTTGCCTGGACCTCCCTGATCTCCAGGTCAGAAGTGCTGGGATTGATCCGTTCTCTGTTGAATGTAAGAAGAAAAACTGGCACAGTGTTCATTTTAGATGCAGGGTCTTGGGCGCTAGTTCATCTGTTATACAATTTTAGCATTTGTCTGTTCCTTCCCCTTCCGTAGGACATCACAGACCTGTTTGGAGCTGATTTGCCTGTTGAAGGTGGCAAAGGAGGAGAGTTTGCATGGCGTGATGGGCCCTTGCTGGCAGCTTTAAAGGCAGGCCATTGGGTTGTGTTGGATGAGGTGAGATGACTGTGTCTTGCTAAGATGGGGTCACAGTGTGAACTGAGACACTGAGTAGATGCTGATACTGTTGACTAGAAAGGCAGATTCTCTGGTGAAGAGAATCCTTTCATGTATAAAAAAGATAACCCCTACCGCCCCCCCCCCAAAAGTAGAAAGAAAAGTCACCTGGCTATTGTTTGAAAAGAAGTTTAAATAGTCCCCTATCTGAAAGCACACTTAGAAGTCTCCATGAAAACCTCTAAGTGCTCCTGCCGTTTCAGTCTAGACCAGAACAAAGCTGCCTCCTCAGTGTTTGAATCCAATTTCTGCCTGGCTCTCTCTATTTATTTTAGAAATACTTTACAACAGCACCAACAGACCAGAGAAAGCTGCAGTTAAAACACACATGCAAAACTTTGTGCATTTGCTTTCTTTATGTTTCACATGGATCAATTATGACTTTTTCACTTAGCATAATACCCTTAAAGTCTAATCATGTTATGGCAAATGGTGAGATTTAATTGATTGAGTTGTATTGCCTTGCCTTATACCACCTCTTTAGTTATTTATCCGATCACGATCATCCTGTTATTCGTCGATTGCCTTGAGCAGGCCCCAGTAACGTCTCCTTCGTCCTAGCCCTGAGATTTTTTTTAAAAAGTGCCATATTCAAGGCTAAATGAGATCCGTCATTGTTACTGGTATTTGGCATATTGGGTACACCATGGGGAGTTTGCTAGACTCTGCCATGTGGGCAGGTTACATTAGGTAGCCTACCAGGTTATCCAAAGTAAGCATGAGATAGTAAGATGTCGCGCGGCCGCAAATGCTGCCGCGCACTTCCGGGAGCTGGGTTTTATAGTTTCTGGGTCTTGGTCTTTGATGGGATTACACAGCGCCTACTGGAAGATGGAGGATCTGAGTGGAGGATGCTCAGACCCAATTCGAGCAGGCTTGGAGATCTCAGCCCCGGGACCCGCATGCCTTTGTTCCACTGCCAGTACCTTCAGGTGTGTGGAGAGTGGTTTCAGCATGGTTGTGGCTGGTTCTGGAGGTCTTACAGCTGCCAGAACTCTGCTCGGGGCGGGGAGGGAAACTCAATCCGCCCCCTTCCAAGGGGCCCCGGAGAGGACAGCCAGGTGCGGGGGCAGGAGGCTATCTTCTCTCCCATTTCTTCAAATAGTAAGAAAGTGCTGTATTACTGAATTTTCTCCTAGGATATTAGATTTCTAAAATGCCTCAAATTAAAAAAACATATATATAAATATATATATTAATTCCAACAAGCATGAGCAAGCTAAGGCAAAGTGGTAAGTTGTTTACTAGCAGTTAAAACAGCAAGCACATGTCTCTCCACTTTTCTCAGACTATTAATTGCTGATTTAAGGCTTGGATTCTTGCTCTAATCTTGTTCTGATCTGAACTATTTACTTTATTCCAGTTGAGAGTTAGCCTGTTTTTCCAGTTTTTTTTTATTGGGTTTCTGTAGTATATTGATCAGTGTGCTAGACAGAGAAATGCTCTGGGTCCTGACTGTGTGTTACTGCTCTGACTCCTGCCAACCTACACGTTATCATATTGAAACAGTTTTATATTTTTGTTGTTGTGTGTATGTTTTTCATTTTGAAAATATACATCCTTACTGATAAATTCCCTGGCATACAACCTTATACTGATCATGATTTATTGTTTCATTATTTCACTTCTGTTCTGATAAGATTTTTTTAAAATTTTGTTTTTCCAATTTCAACTTTGCTTAAAAACTGTTCCCGAAAATTCTCAAACTGAATTCTATTTATATTACTTCCTCAATTAAAAAGTAAAAACATACAATACACGTATACATATATGCAGGTTTAAAATGGCATAGAAAAATCTAAATACGGTCTGTAGTTAACAAATAATGGCACACTGATATCAATGTCTTGACTTTGATATTTTACTCAACCAGTTTATGCCACCATTGAAAAATTGCTATAATGTGTACATGAAACTCTTAGTATCTGTCATGCAATCATAATTATTCAAAGTTTAAAATGATTACTTGATCACTTGATTTCCTGTTACTTATAAATTTGCTTGAGTGGGCACCAGTAGCTTCTCCATTCATCCCTGCCGGGTGCTAGTGTAGCCCAATGGCGCCTGTTCATTCAAGGAACACGAAGAGCCTCAAACCTATCGCACAGGGTATTGACAAAAATGTCTGACCATCTCATAGGTGGGAGGCCATGCGATCTTTTGACATCCCGTGGAATCCAGTCAGTAATGGCTCTAGTTCAGCAGTCATCTCCAAATCTCATTACATGTCCAGACCATCTGATTTTTGACACCTTGGCAAATGAGACAACATCCCTGATTCTTGACCATCGACGGAGGTTAGAACTCCGGGTTCTTTCTCTCATTTGAGTGAAGTGTGATACCCCAAGCATAGCTCTTTCAATTCCTCTTTGGGAGACCCAAATATCTTTCTCATCCTTTTTTCATAGGGCCCAGGTCTCTGAGGCATATGTTAATGCAGGAAGAACAGTGGAATCGAAGAGATGTGCCAGAGCTGTGGGTTCTTCATCCTCTTAACTATTTCTTTGATGCTCTTGAAGGAGTTCTAAGCTGCTCTCTTCCTCCTGCACAATTCAGGTGCCAGGTCATTTGTCATGTTGACTTCTCGGCCTAGGTACACATAACTATTGCATTCGGAGATGGTTGTTCCATTGAGAGTGAATGGAACGTCAGGAATGATACTGTTTCTCATAAACATTGTCTTCGTGAGATTCAGCTGGAGTCGAACTTTCCACACTCATGGTCAAAGCTGGCCAGAATTTGTGTCACTTGGCTAATATTTCATGTTATTAGAACGATGTCATCAGCAAAGCAGAGGTGGTGTAGTTGCTGACCATCTAACTTCACTCTCATTGCTTCCCATTCCAGTCACTGCATGACATTCTCATGGGTGGCACTGAAGAGTTTTGGTGAAATGGTATGACCTTGCTGAACCCCTCTCTTGACATTGATGATCAATTCTTTGTAGAATGTTGAGATCCTGGTAATGAATCCATAATACAGCTCACGGAAGATACTGATGTATTGAGTTTGAATGCCCTGTTTGGCTAGGGCTTCGGATGACTTCTTTCATCTCAACAGAATCAAAGGCCTTCTTTAAATCAATGAACATTAGGCAGAGTGGCATCGTGAACTCCCGAGAAACCTCAATAAGTTTGGTTATTATGTGGATATGGTCAATTGTGCTGAATCCTTTTCGGAAACTGGCTTGTTCGTATGGTTGTCTGTCCTTCATCTAGTGTTCTGCCGATCCTATTCAGTATGACTCGAGTGAACAGATTGTAAACGACAGACAACAGGCGGATTTGGTGATAGTCGCCAATTTCATGGATGTCTTCCTTCTTGTACAGTAGAACAGTCCTGCTGGTTTTCCACTGGGATGGAACCTTGCATTCAGACAGGTAGCATGTGAAGAGCGCAGACAGTGTATTGATGAGTACTTATGGCACGTTCCTAAGGTGTTCAGGTCTGACCTTGTCTAGGCCAAGTTCTGTTCATTTCTTTACTGATGAAATGGTGTGTCAGATTTCGGAAGGGAGAACATTGGGAACTACATATCCATCCTGAGGAATTTGGTGTTTGGGCAGATGGACGTGGCTATCAAAGAGATCTGAGTAGAATTCATGGATAATTTTCTCCATTGCCCTTCTGGAAGATGTGATAGAGCCATCAGTAGGCTGGAGGGCATTCATCTTGTTCTTGTAATTGGCAAAGTACAGGTGGGCGTTACAAATGCTTTTCCCCACTTCTGCCACATCTACCAGTACTGCTGCTCTTATCTCTTTGAAATCTTCCTTTATCGCATCTCTGCACTGCTTTGCAAGCTCTGACGTTCACTTGTGGTTGCCTGAGGCATGTGCCAAGCCACGTTGGTGAATAAGCTCAAGAGTTTTCGCAGACAGGCTTTTTTTGTGGCTATCTGTCTCTTGGCATTCCTCACACAATCTTGGAGGTGTTGAACCAGTTGATCATATTCCTCATCAATGTTGTCAATGACGGCATCTTCTCATGTGCAGCAATAGTGCCAAAGAGCTCCCAGTTGTTGGTAATTCTGGGAGTTCTCTTCTTATTAAACTTTGCAGCCCTTTCTCCCCGCTCTGTGAAGTAGAATTTTGTTTGAAGGAGACTTTGGTCTGATCCCATTTGGAATTTTGGGACAACAGCGACATCGGTAGGCTAAACCATCAAATGAATATGATGTGGTCAATTTTCTTTGTGGAACCATCTATTGGGAGACTCCCATGTCCAACGTTTAGATTCGGACTTCTGAAACTGTTACCATGGATGGTCTTGGTCGACATGATGAATTTAGACAGTCTATCACCCTGTTTCTTCCATTCTAGCCCATGGGTCACGATGTGGAGTTCTTCAGTTGATCTTCTAGGTCCTATCTTGGCATGAAAATCACCGACATGATCTTGTAGAAGGTTTGGTCTTCTTCATAGAACTTCTCCAGCTCCATGTAGAACTTCTCAATTTCTCCTTCATCATAATTGGATGTTGGTGTGTAGATAACGAAGATAGAAACTGCCCACAGTGAGCCACATCTATTCATGTGTAATTGTCTAGTTCGGGTTGTTAGGCATTTGAATGAATCAATGGTCATGACCATGTTCTTGTTGACAAGGACACCAGCATCATCAATGCCTCTTTTGTTGCATGTTCAGAGGAACAGTTCTTCCCCAGTGTCAAAAATTGCATGATGTGATTGATGTCTTCTGATTTCAGTCATACCAATGATGTGGTACTTGATCTTTTGTGCTTGTACCATCAGGTTCTCGATGGATGCATCCGATGCCAGCATACATGCATTGAAAGTACAGACGATCATTTTTGTCTTTCTTCGTTGTGGCAGCCTAGGTCGGCCCTGAGATTTTATCAGGCTCTCCTTCTCCATCCTTCTTAACGCTGCCATATTGGTGGCTCTTTCAGGGTCAGGAAAATGAGACCCATTGTATTTACTGGTTTTGGCATATCGAATACACCACAGATAGCTTTCCAGGCTCTACCATGTGGGCGGAACACTCTTGGTAGCTTGCCAGGCTCTCTGGGAGAGGTAGAGGTTTTAGGGTGGCTGCTAATTATCCTTGCAGGTGTTCCCATGGTTCAAACTGTATTTTAACGCAATCATATATGGTGAGGTAGTCTTGTTTAAGTATTTTATGATGTGTCGCACCACTGCAACATGGCTGCACAGTCCAGAAAGCATCCTGGAGTGTGTCGGAGGCCAGGTAATGGAGGTAGTGGAAGTAATGGAGGTCTGTCGGGCTGCTGGAAGCATGCAGAGGATCTCTGTTCCCAGATCTGTTGAGCCTGGAGTCCGAGGTCACAGAGTTCCACTTCCCTTGCTCTATGGGGCTTCACTTGTGCATGAGTCTTGGCTTGAGTGTCTGCAAAGTATCCTGGAGTGTGTCAGCAGCCGGGTAGTGGAGGTAGTGGAGGTAATAGAGGTCTACCAGGCTTTTGAGAGCAGGCAGAGGATCTCTAACCTACCAAACAAAACACCAACACAAAACAGCACTTGGGGAACCACAGCCATGGTGCAGTCACGGCCAAGTCCAAGAACCATACTGCGCACAACCAGTCTCAAAAATGGCAAAAACATGGTATGAAGAAATATCAGTCACGGAGCTATGAATCTCTTAGAGGGATGGATCCCAAATTCCTAAGGAACGTGCATTCTGCCAAGAAGCACAACAAAATGAGCTTGAAGAAGATGTAAGCTGGTCTCTCTCCACAGGCTCAGGTGAGCCTCACCCACGAAGGAACCTGCAGAAAAACTCAGGTATGCAGGACCTATGACTGAGATCTCCAAGCTCTCTCAGAGCAGGACTGGGCCTCCTCCCCACATCTCCTAGTAACTTGGCAGTCACACCCACAAAACTGACCCTGTTGCCACATAAGCTCATCAACAGCCTAGATCCAGAAACTCAGAAGTAAAGCTCCCGGAAGAGATAACTTTGGCCCACCCATGAGTGAACTTTAGAATTCCTGTAATGTGTGGCCGCAAACACCACTGATGGACCAAACATGTTTGTAATGTCTTATACAAGGGCTTAAAGTATCCAGGATGAAATACAACAGTCTTTACACACTTTCCTCTAAGGAAATTTTATTGGACCATTTTTAGAGGATTATTCATAATAAGCAATATAAAATAAATTATTTCAGTTCTGCTTTGGGGGCACAGTTTGGGATTTGGGATGGAAACATTTGAAATATGGTGGTGGAAACTTGCAATGGTGGTGGGATTGGCATTTGAGTATTAAATGTAATGAACAACTGTGAACAACTTTATACAAATAAAATAAAATTTAAAAAATAAAAAAAATGCAGGTCGACAGTGCTAAGACTGTGAGTGCCCATGTGAGGCAATCCAGGCCCTGTGAAGCCCAAGGCAACCAGATCACTTATCACAGAGAACACTCACAAGCTCAGTTGGCTTGTGGATATTGCCCCCAGGTTTCAGTGACAAGATGCCACGAGGCAGGGGAGGGAAAACCAGGTCAGCAGCTGCAGCCTGTCGGGTGGTGGTGTTTGCACAGAGCTTACATGTGGCCTCCTAGTTTCAGACACAAAAACGGGTAAAACGCATCTGCAGACCTGCCAAAGATTGTAGGGGTGAACCGGAGCTCCCCTCAGCCTTTCCTGCTACTGCTGCTGCTGTCTTTCTGATGACAGGGCCACGCCCACTTGGTGGCAGGCTTTCTGGGGCTACATATTTGGTTGTGCCACTGACGTTGGAAAGATTCCAAATGATGGTGCCACCAGGGTAGAAACTGGTCTGATTTTATTTTTCTAAGGCATGCAAGGGAAGTTCTTTTTATTATTTTCTTTATTATAGTTGGTATAACATGGGCATAGTAGAGTTTACTGTCATGTTTGTGGGGTCTTGGACTCTCGGGTGGATGAGATAGAAAATTGTGTTTTTTTTGTACCAATGAGGAAAGAAGAGCCACGTAATCCATCTGAAATGGACTAATTTCAAGCAGGGGACCACCAGAGAGGGGGGCTTAAGGGGCAGATGAGTGCATCACCATGGATGATGCTCAGCATGGCCTTGAGATAGTCTCAGTCTCTCTTCGGAACCTTGGGAACAAGGGAACGAATGCCAAATGTGCTCACGTCCTTGGGGTGGTCCAGACCCTGCTTTGCAAAATAACATGCTTGGGAATTTCTCCTTCTGTCAGCTGCCTGCAAATACCCAGATCCCGTTGGATAGTCTACAGAATAGAGCTCTCGCCTCTATCCAGTGCTGGATCTCAGCTGAGTCCCTGAAGGGAACGTAACCGTGTCATCTCCCTTCTCAACGCGTGTTGCCTGGTTTCTCGCTGGTTTTTGCTGGAAATTTCCGAAGCAGTACAGTTAGTATTTGACCTGCTACCTATATATTTATTTGTGTATTTATTTATTTATAGTTTCCAGACCAGACCCTAAGCCTGTGAGTGATAGCACAGCGGTAGGGCGTTTGCCTTGCACGCGGCTGGCCAGGCCGACAAGGGTTCAATTCCTCTGCCCCTCTCGGAGAGCCCGGCAAGCTACCGAGTGTATTTCACCCGCAAGGCATAGCCTGGAAAGCTCCCCGTGATGTATTCGATATGCCAAACACAGTAACAACGAGTCTCACAATGGAGACGTTACTGGGCCCACTCTAGCAAATCGGTGAACAACGGGAGGACAGTGCTACAGACCAGACCCAGCAGGGTTCCAAGGTTATTATTCCTGGCTCTGTGATTCTGCGATCAGGAGTGATCCCAGCAGAGCTCAAGGCATGCCACGTGAGTGCCTTACCTGCTGTACTCTCTCTTCGGCTCTAATTTTTAACTTGTCCTTTCGTTTAGGTAACTTGGTTATAATGGTATTGTTTATGGGATGGAATGTACAGTTACTGCACCTCATCACCTCCAAAGTGCTAAAGACCCTCCACAGAGCCCTTTTGTTATTTCTAGTTCCCCTCATCATTCCTCTCTTCCCCTTCCACCTCGCCTCCAGTGCCCTATAATCTCAGTTCTGTGGTTCAAGGCCATGAGTTTGTTGTGCTTTGAGGCTGTCTGTTCCCTTGCTTTTTCCTTCTATGTGCTACTGATGAGTGAGACTGTCTGGTATTTGTCTTTTTGCCTCTGACTTATTTTGCTTGACATAATATGTTTCAGTTTCATAGAATATAAATGATAACCAATTATACCTTTTGATTTTATTGCTAGCAATACTTTGTTGCTAGGAAACCATATTGTAGAAATAATAATAAGTGCAGAAAAGCTTGACCCTAAGTGCTAATATTGGTGTTATTTATATTTATAAAATTGAAATGTTCTCCACTTCTGACCATAGGAGGAGAGTTAAATAAAATATACGTTCACTTAGAAAGCAGAAAAGTATACAGCAGGATTTCAGTTGCTTCAAACTTATGTTTGGAAAAGAGAGAGAAAGAAAATACATTAAAATTTAAAAAATTTTAAAAGTTATGATTTGTGTTTGGTTTATTTGGGATTTATTTTTGCCATCTACTTATATTATATAGACTGCTTTTTCATATTATAATGAATTAATAATAATGATTTAGTAATAATACTAAATCATTCTGGTAACAATGAAAAATACAACTTGTGCTAATAATACTGTTCTCACTATTTAGATTTTCCTTATTGTTACATTCTTCATATAATTTAGTGTTTAAAATTCTGGTGGATAGGAATATATTTGTCATAATGTTTAATATGCTTATTCCTTGCCCTGCCACAGAGGCAGGGTGGGATGGGGGGATGGGGGGTGGTAGGGATACTGGGATCATTGGTGGTGGAGAATGGGCACTGGTGGAGGGATGGGTACTTGATCATTGTATAACTGAAACCCAAGCTTACCAAATATGTAAGTCTACAACTCTACCTCATGGTGTCCCACTAATAAAAATTTTTTTAAAAGAGCCTCAAAATAAACCAACAGATGACACCGAACATCGATATGAATATATGAATTCAAGAGGAATGGTATAAGAATCACTGGGGTATCAGAGGGGCAGGAAAAAAATTCCTGATGAAGAAGCAACTGTCAAAATCATCATTGCTGAGAAGTTCTCAGAACTGAAGAGTACATGCACCGAGATCCAGGAGACCCACAGGCTACCAATTAAAAGAAACCCAGATAAAAAAAGATCTATAGAAAGTTCACCTGACTGTTGACAGTATATTTCTACTCTGTAATGCCATCTTCTTATAGGACAAGTGTGGACAGAGGACTGACAAAGAATGCCAAAGACCTCCTGGAATTGCACGTGGCACCTGCACACAGCAAGTGTTGCCTGATTTAGGTGGATGATTGTAAATTCCTCAAAGTCAAATGAGGAATCTGATGCTACAATTCTTCCCAATGGTCTTCTTACCACCTACGGTCCTCTGAGCTCTGTCGGGAGTGCTCCCCGAGCCCAGAACCAGAAATAAGTCTGAGCACAGTCAGGTGTGGTCCAAAATTAAAATAATAATAATAAGCACCCAAAAAAAACTCGATTTGAAAGCACACGTGAACATCTGTGTTCAGTGTCACACTAACACAATAAGCATTCTAGGGGAACAACTCATTTAAGGTGAGAAAATAAAGCATGAAGACTGGGGCATGGAGACACAA
Organism: Sorex palustris; assembly: GCA_028565675.1. NCBI lineage: Eukaryota > Metazoa > Chordata > Mammalia > Eulipotyphla > Soricidae > Sorex > Sorex palustris. Next base: position 25,267,920 of record JAOXYA010000025.1, on the reverse strand, counting down.
TGAAATATTAGTCATAGAAAAAGCAAAACCTAAACCACAGCCCCCAAGAGGAGAGAGAGAACAAAAGAGAATGCCCTGCCACAGAGGCAGGGTGGGATGGGGGG
>JAOXYA010000025.1:25239937-25255042 GCA_028565675.1 Sorex palustris | reverse complement strand
TGTGTGTGTGTGTGTGTGTGTGTGTGTGTGTGTGTGTGTGTGTGTGTGTGTGTGTGTGTGTGTGTGTGTGTGTGTTCAGGCAGGTAGAGACCTCGAAGCTTATTCTGAGCTGCTTCATCCCAGGTGAGAAGGTGCCGTGTAGGATTTGCTCTCACCAGTTGTTTTCGGGCTGCACCTAACTGGGACTTTTAATTGTTTTTCGTTTCTTCTTCCTGAATGGTGTCATTTCTAGACTTTTCCTCTCGATGGATCCTGTTCATGGAGAAATATCTCGAGCTATGAGGAACCGTGGCCTTGAAATCTTCGTCCCCGGAGAAGCAGATGGGAGATGCACAGATGAATTGGACCTTCAAGTTCTGCTGCACAGCCTGGGCGTGGTGGGGGCCAGCGTGTGTGATGCCCTCTTGGCTTTGCACACAGAGACCCAAAGTGTTCTTGTAGGTAAGAAGTGGGGCTTATAGACCGCTTGGCAGAGCTGTAGTCCTGTTGAAAAAAGAAAGACAACTCGTGTTAGACCAGGAGTTCTCATATTTCATGCACACAGAAGTGAGCAGGAAAACCTATTGGAATTGTACTCTGCTGCCTGAGTTACGAGAATCAGTATTCCCCACTCCCCTTCTTTGGGAATCACATCTGGCAGTGCTCAGATCTTACTCCTTGCTCTGTGCTCAGATGTCACTCTTGGTGATTTCAGGATACCATATGCAGTGCCAGGGATCAAATGGGTCAGCTTGCAAGGCAAGCACCTTAACACCCTGTTATTTATCTCTCCTACTCAGAAAACGTTTTTTTTTTTTTCCCTTTTATTTTTGGGCCAATGCCAGCAGAGTTTAGGGCATATGCCTGACTGTGCACTTAGGGATCACTCTTGGAGGTGCTCAGGGGACCATATTGAGTTCCAGGGATCGAATCCCAGTCAGCTTACAGGCAAGGCAAATGCCCTACCCACTGTACTATCTCTCTGGCCCCAGAAACCAGTATTTCAAAGATGCAGTCAGAGACTCAATTTTGAGGAATATGCTCCATTTAGTGCTGAGATATGGGAAATTGACTCAATGGTGACATTAATCTTAATAGTGACATTAATCTTAATGTCACTGTCGAGTCATCTGAGGTTGAATGAAAGGAAACTTTGGCCTGAGACATGACTCAGTGATAGTTTGTGCAGCCCTTGTCTTGATCCCTGGTGTCACAAAAAACCCATGAGAGGAAACTTTTAAAAATCAGATCTTCCATCTGATAAATGTCCCAATATATAAGGAATAAGACGAAGAATGATAATGGTTATGGAAGCTTGCCATTTATAGAGTAACTACAGTGGTAAATACAATGTTGGCTGCTTATTTTATTGCACATTAGTTCTGCAAAGCATGCATTTCCAAATAAGAGTTAGAAGCCAAATAACTTGACTGAGCCAGACAGCTGGGATTTAATTTAATGATGACAGCTGAGATTTCAAAGTAGGTCAGCTGGATTTCAAAGTCTCTGGTTTTCCGTGAGGCCATGTTTATTTTGCCACCTTTAGCTACACACCTTTAGTGTGTCAACTTTAGATTAAGGATTAAGTGACCAGATTTTATCACACTTGTTAATGAGTTATCTGATCGTTTTCTTACATATGCTGTTGACAGCTGGAGCGTGGGGGTATGGTGGGGATGTTGGGGTGGAAAGCGTGCAGGGAGAGATGGGATAGGAGAGAAAGAATATGAATATTCTCATGTAAGTTCATTGTTCGCTAGCAAGACCCTATAATCTATTCCAAAGACTTTCAAAGTAAGTGGGGTGGATTTGAGTGAAAGAAAGGTTGAAGTGGAAGTTAGTCATTTCCATCTGAGATCGTACAGTGTTACAGTATTTTTTCCTTACAGGTTCTCCACCGTCTTGTGTCTCGACCCTGATTCAGGCAGCTGTTCTCATTGCTCAGTACTTGCAGCGAGGGCTGAGTTTAGCCAGAGCCTTTTTTGAGGCATGTTGGGAAGTCTATGTCTGTTCCCAGCATTCACCAGCAAACCAGAAGGTACTGTGATGTGTTCTAAACAGCTTTCTAACAGTGTGTTGCTGAAGTTAGGAAAGTCTCTTTATTGGTGGTTCCTTTAATAACTAAGAGTACTGACAGCTGCGATTATTCTGTGTCTAAGATGAGATGTCCTTTGAGAAGATAGCTAATATCTAGAATTTCTGCCAAGTAGCTAAAAGATAACATATTATTTCTGAAACTTAGCAGAGGACGGCAGATTTAGCTTGCTCATTGAAGCGTGTGTGAGAATTATGAGCTGATCACATGGAGTCTAGGGTACTTCTATTCTGGTAGGTTGTTTGTAATGGCTCTGATACGTTGTGTGTTGCATATCCGATATTGTTGTCTCCTAGCTTGCACAGGCTGTACTGGAGAAACATATTTCTTCTCTGCAAGCACGTGAAACCTGGGGTAGCTCTATTCTTGCTATGGGGCTTTGGCCGGATTCTCTGCCTTCTGCTGTCTTTGCCACGGAAGACTCTCACCTGTCTACAGTCCGAAGTGATGGACAGATCTTAGCATATTGCCTCAACAGGATGAGCATGAAAACGAGCAGCTGGACAAGGTTAGTGGCGGGGCTTTGTCTCTTTGAGATCTTGCCTGGGATTTTTGAAATTTTAATTCTTGGTTTCATACTGCTCCTGGTCTAGTATATTCGGCCAGAGTCCTCATTATCCAGCTGTTATAGTGTGACTGTTCTATGGGATACTGCTCCGTGTCATTGTTTTGGTTTGTTTTATCCTCCTTGGAGCAGGCTCATCTCTTTCCCATGACCGCTGATTATTTACTGCTGTTTTCCTGATTCTTGGAATTGTGAAAGTTTCTTCCAGCACTGATGTTTTCTATGATAATGAACTTTTAGGATTCAGCCTCTTACTTTATCAGACTTGGAGAAAATTATGCAGTCTTCCAACCCTGAGAGCTTGAAGTTCAGTTCCGTTGAAATGGATACCTACTGGATCGATGAACCAGATGTTCTGGCCATGGCGGTTAAATTGCTCATTGAAAGAGCAACCAATCAAGATTGGATGCTTAGAGTTAAATGGCTTTATCATTTAGCCAAAAATATACCACAGGGGCTTGGTAAGTAGGAAAGCTTAATTTGTATAATGAGGGAATTTATGTACACTTACTCTGTTTTAGTGCCTCAGCAGCTGTGTTATTCTGTGATTACCCTGTTAAAATTACATCTGGGAGATCTAGCAAAGAATTTATAACTTAGAGTTCCTATTTGTACAGCTGTTAAAGAATTAAGGATGTGGAGATTGAGAGTGGGGGTGATAAAGGAGGTTTGTGCTTTATGAATCCCAAGAGAAACTTTCCCCCCATGTAATCCTTAATATTTGAGAAACTGCTTACCTCTTGAATTTCAAAAGACAAATATTTTATGTTAATAATTACTTTAAACTTGGGAAGACAGTCTGCTTCCTACCCCTACCCCATCCCCCTTCCTGCAATCGTTCTATGTGGGTGAATTTTACATATGGTAAATCATATTTCTTTTCATTAAAACTACATACAAAAGATTCTAATCTTTGGGCCGGAGAGACAGTACAGTGGGTACGATGTTTGCTTTCGATGCAGTTTTTCCAGCTTGATTCAGTCCCCAGCACCCCATATGGTCCCTCGAGCTAGCCAGGAGTGATCGCTGAGCACAGAGCCAGGAGTAAGACCTGAGCAGTGCTGGGTGTGACCCTCCGGAAAATAGACTAATCTTAGTTTGGTGCTCTAAAATGTCATGCTGAATTTCTTTCGACTTTTTTTCATTCCACGAGTGGAGAAAAAACAGTTAACAACATCAAATGTGTTGTAAGTACAGGCCATGAAGTTTATTGATAGAACTTGTTGGATTATGTATTTTGTCCTTTATTCATCTTTTTGCTGTGTGGGAACATGTAGAGAGGCCGGAGAATGTACGTTACCATACGTTCCATATTATTTGTCTACATATGTATGGTGACAGTTTCTAAATTAAAATTAAAATCAGTTGCATTGGTCACGTCTCAAGTCAGTAGGCCTATGACTGATTCCTGTTCCCACTTTATCACTGCAGGAAGTGTGGTTGAACAGCATTGCTTTCGGTACTAACATTCGCTCTGCCTCCTTCACAGAGTCCATGCAGGTTCATTTGGAAGCCGGTGCTGCATCTCTTAGAAATTTTTACGCAAAGTCTCTCTCATCGGGGATCAGTAATGTCATCAAAATAGTGCAACCAAATATAACAGGTATGGGACCGAGTTTATTTCTGAGTCTTAGAACTGCATTGATACTTACCCAATGACTTCATGGGATTATTCCTCTTAGAAATTCCAATAGAGTAGAAATTTCACTGGAACAATTAGCATGTCCAGAATCAGTCAAGTTCTGTGGGTTTTTGTTTGGTTATTTGTTTGTTTTTGAAGCTCTTGTTTTTTTTTTTTAATCAGTGTTTAGAAAGGACGATGACATACCATGGAATGTTGAGCACTTGCGTTGGTAGACTGCCTTTGAGCCCAACTCAGTCACAAACTAGCTTGTTGATTATGTTCTTTATTCATATTCTACATGTATTTCAAAATTATGGAAATTAAATGTCTCGTGTTTCTTCCACTAGTAATGTCCTTCATATTAATATTGGCTTTTAAAAGTCATTTATTTAGGGTTTGCGGCCATACCCATTGATGCTCAAGGGCTTACTCCTGGTTCTGTACTCAGGAATTAACTCCTGACAGGCTCAGAGGACCATACGAGGTGCCGGGGATTGAACCTGGCTTGACCCTGTGCAAGGTATACAGCTGTACTTCGACTGGCCCCTGTATTAATAATTTGTAATAGGAAGTTATTTTTTTTAATTTATTAACTCCTTATGAGAGAATTCAGTGAATTGAGTTAGTTGCACCCATTCCTTCCCCACTTCCTTCCACCAATGTCCCCGGTTTACCGCCTACCCTCCAGTATGCCTCTATGGCAGAGAGATATTTTTCTTTTTCCTTTCAGGCACTGTGTTTTGCAATATTGTTACTGGAAGGGTATCATGCGTATCACTTTATCTCCTTTCAGCACTTAGATCTTGTCCAGAGTGATTGCTCTCTCCTGCCATTGACATAGTGGTTTCTTCTCTAATCTAACTGCCCTCCCTGCTTTGTGGCAAGGTATTCTCAAAGAGGCAGTCCTCCTGGCCTTGGTTTCATTTGTCTGTATTCTCCTACTGTGTTTCTTTATACCATGCAAAATGAATCTGATTATTCTATGTCTGCCCCTCTCTCACTGACTCATTTCACTCAGAATGATACTCTCCACGTCCATCCTTGTTTCAGCAAATTCCATGACTTCATTTTTTTCCTACTGGGTGCATTGTGTAGTTGTAACATAGCTTCAGGAAGAGTTAAGTTTTATCTATTTATTTTTGGTTTGGGGGCTACAGTGACTGTGCTCCAGGCTCGCTTTTAGCTCTGTGCTCAGGGTTCATTCCTGGCAGGCTCGGCGAACCCGGGATCAGACCAAGCTCGGCCACGTGCAAGGCAAGCACCCTACCTGCTGTACTATAACTTCTGCCCCTTTAGGAAGTTTTCAGCTGAGCTATTTGACTTGAAGGGAAGTGAATGCCATATTAAATTTATTGTAGAAAATCTCAGTGACAAAGGATAGTTAGCTAAAGACTAACTTACAAATTCATAATGAGAAGATAACCATCTAGATTATCTAATCAAACAAGGTGCTTGCTTCGGCAGCACATATACTAAAATTGGAACGATACAGAGAAGATTCAGTTATTCATTTTATTTATTTGGCTTTTGGGGTCATACCTGGCGATGCTCAGGGGTTACTTCTGGCTCTCTGCTCAGAATTACTTCTGGTAGACCATATGGGACGCCAGGGAATGAACCTGGTTGACTGAGGGCAAGGCAAATGCCCTACCCACTGTACTATAGCTCCGGCTCCCCAATTTTTTTTTTTTTTCAAATGAAAGAGTGAGGTTATAAACTTTATTAGAATAGGACAGTAAGTGTGTTTAGTTGATGCTGTCTGAATGTAAGAACTATAGGGGCATTTTCTTAAGAAAATGGGCTGGAGCAATAGCACGGCAGTAGGGCATTTGCCTTGCACGCAGCCAACATCCCGACCTAAGTTCGATTCCTCTGCCCCTCTTGGAGAGCCCGGCAAGCTACCGAGATTATCTCACCCGCACGGCAGAGCCTGGCAAGCTACCCGATATGCCAAAGTCTCCAATGGAGACGTTACTGGGCCCGCTCGAGCAAATCAGTGAACAACGGGAGGACAGTGACAGTTTCTTAAGAACCAGGTATTCAATTCCTCAACCTCATCTTCATTTGATGTTGATCCAAACATACCTGCAGCCATCGCTAAGAAAAAAAGATGTATGATGTACCTGTGCTACACCAGTTATGTTAAACTAAACATAATGGCATACATGGTTAGGAAAAAGCAGAGAAAACGCCCTTGGTAGACTCAGTTTATGACGGAACAACTCCTGGTTTTCCAATTGTGGGGAAGGTGCTGGCCTTTTGGGAACACAGTTCTCAGTAGCAGAGCAGTTTCCTTTTGAGTGGACATGACTCGCCCATTTCCCAGACAGATTAGTTTCACCTTCATCCTTCTTTTCAGTTGTGTTCACAGTCCTCCCTTGGATCTTGTCTTACTGAACACAATTCCTTGTGAACCTTGCTGTTCTCAGTGTGTGTTCATTAATCTACAGCTCATTGGATGCTCTCAATAGCTTTAGGGGCCTGAAGTGCCCACTGACCCATCCTATCCAGCCACTGTCTCATTCCTGTTACCCTTGGTTTGTCTTGCTTTTCTCTCTCAGCTTCTCAACAACACCTCACCAAAGCATCTCAGAGAGTTTCATCTCGGCTGCTTTGTAGAGAGTAGCAACTCTGAGCCCGAGGAACTTGTATTGGCGGTAGTAATCTCTTCTGCTTGTAAAAGACTTCATTCATAGTCTTTTGGTGACTCAGTGACATAACCTCAAACATCTGTCTCTTTTCCCTTTCTCTCCTTTCCTCTCTTTTCCTTTATCCCTGGCCACTTGAGTTATTCTTCTAATGGAAAGCAGTAAGGAGATGCATTTCTTCATTCTCTTCATCTTGGTATATTTGTAGTTCATGAAGACAGAATGGGTAACTGAATCCGTGAATTCTTTTCTAGCTGACTTTGAAAGAGACCTGAGCAGGTAATTCATTAGTTGGAATGTTTTTGTTCTAGCAGAGATTGTTTTTGTACCCCATAATGAAGCATTTTGCAAGCAGACATTTTATATTTGGAAACAGAATAGCATGGAGCCTATTAAAGCTGTTCTTTTCTTGTGTCACTGGCCGAAGCTAATGTTTTTACTTTTCTCCATTAGTACTGAATATGATCAAATTAAGTAATAAAATTGTTCAGTTGAAATGTGCTAGACAAGAGCTTACACTTGAAATTCTTTTGTTTTTTAAACTAGACGAATTTGTTATCCCTGTGGACCCCCGATGGAATATGCAGACTTTGGACATTGTTAAAAGTTCAATGGATTTGGATCCACAGACAGACCAGCTGCAGCAGTTTTTTTCCCTTTTAGAGTCTGTTGCAAACAAGTAGGTGATGCCTGATACTCTGAGCAATGTTTGCCTCACAGCGTGCTGCATCACCCCTACCCTTCGTAAGATTCTGTCCTGTCTAGTTTTACATGTATTTGATTCTGTGATCCTGAGAAGTAGCAGGTCTGAGATATGATTTCTTCCTTCCCGTTTCACCTTCCTGATCTCTGCTCAAGAGAAGTGATTCTGACCGATGGCCAAAAGCTATATATAGTTGACAAGTTAGTCAATATGTAAAGCCTTGGAATTTATGATGATGAGGAGGATGGTTAAAGAGATCAGTAACCCTCAGCATCAGTACTGGGCCTTGTTTTTGTGGTAACCCTTTATTGGCACAGAGTGGTTATATTATTGCTATTTTCTTTTTGTGATGCCTGGTGGTTCCTTTAATTTATCTGACGGTTCTGTCCCTGGTCCTTTGCTTTGCAACCTGTCTTCATCCTCAGATGCTGGTTGGAGAAGTGTAGCACCTGTGTTCTTCAGCATGCACGTAAATGCTGATCTCATTCTTACATAAGTTTTGTCCTCGTGCCCCCCCCCTACCCCCCCAGTTTTGGAGCCATGCTTGGTAGTACTCGGGGACTACTCCTGACTTAGTGCTTTGGGGATCCCTCCATGGGGTGCTCTAGGGACTCTGCAGTGCAGGACACCTACCCTGGGCTTCGTACATGCAAAGCATGTGCTCAGCCCATGAATCTATTTTTCTTTCTTCACTTTGGCTAACAGTATAATAGTGCTTTTTTTTTTTTCTAACATCTGGGATCAAAAGCAGGGCATCACAAATACCAGGCATATATTCTTCCAACGAGCCACATTACCTACCCCAGTATAATACTTTTAAAAATAGCTTTCAATTTTGTAATTGAACTGTGAAGTGCAAATACTTATTAATGGAACTTAGAGTAATATGTCTGGTTTTGATGCATTTTGACAGAGTGATTACATGCGTGTGACTGTGTACCAGTAACTCAGAAGCCAGGGCCCCTTTTAACTACTCCCAGTATCTTGCCCTCTCACTGCCCCAGGTGACTTTCAGGAGTCTCCGTGTCATTTATGTGCTTATAACAACAGCAGCAGGTGGCCCGGAAGTGCTCGTCCACACTGCTCCTCCTTGCCCTGCTTTGTCTTCCTCACTCTCCACTCCATCCCTTAGTCCAGAATTAGCGGGGGCAGGGACAGACAGCAGGGTGGAGGGTGGAGGAGTTCCAAGGTGACTCAGGATCTGGCCGCTAGAGGAAATGACAGAAAGGCGTTGTTCCCCAGGAACTGTTTCTTAATGTTACCGTATCTCATTTTAGGACAATTGTATATCTTGATCGGGAAAAGCGGATTTTTACCGAAGCAAAATTGATTTCTCTTGGTGGCAAGAAGTTAAGAAATAGTGTTTTGAGAATGTCCTTTGAATTCCACAAAGGTAGGTGCATGGCCGCTCATTCTCGCTAATTATCAGTCTGCTTGCATAGTTTAGCTAGCAGGTAGAAAGAATTAAGCACCTGCTTCCCTTCAGCTGATCCCTTCTGGTTTGCTGACCGGATTTTAAACATACTCCTGTGCCATCATAACTAATAAGTGCTTTCCATGTGTCCTTGATGACCTGTCCTTTTTAGAGCGATCAGAGCAGGCCACTTGGGTGCCAGACGAGCAAAGGACAGCACCCTGTGCTCAGAGTCACAACTGCAAGCAAGGACCAAGTTACAGCGGCGAGCCCTTAAATCCGTTGGCTGAAAAAGCATAGCACTCATAACCATTTGCTCATAGGTTCTGTCCTCTTCTTAGTTAACGAACTGTTTTTTGTTCTGTTGTTGGTGTGTACCCAGCAGTGTTCAGGGGCTACTCCCTGGGGCCTGGGAGTCCCATGTGGTGCTGGGGATTAAACCTGTAGCGTGCAGCACTGGGCACTGCCCCTCCTGATCTCTAATATTTCACTAAATTTAATACAACTAAATTGCAAAGTTCACCTCACTTGAAAAATAATTTTAAGCTTGTAGAAGTATAAACCTTGAAAATGCCTGTCCTCTGCCCTCAAAGCAGCATTTGTTAATAGTAGGTTTATTTATATTTTTTAATATCTTTATTACTTTTCCATCTAAATGTATGTTTGTTATTGATTTTATATCTAAAAAGATTCTTTTTTTTTATTAAGACATTGTGAACTTGTCTGCCTGTACTTTCCTGATTCTCTTAAGTTGGGGCACAGATAGGCAGAAATTTTATTTTATTTTATTTTTTTTGCTTTTTGGGTCACACCCGGCGATGCTCAGGGGTTACTCCTAGCTCATGCACTCAGAAATTGCTCCTGGCAGTGCTCAGGGGACCATATGGGATGCTGGGAATCGAACTTGTGTCGGTCATGTTGGCTGCGTGCAAGGCAAACGCCCTACCCGCTGTGCTATTGCTCCAGCCCCAGATAGGCAGAAATTTTGCTGGTGGTTATGAGCTTTTGAAATTGGCTGGGGGTATTTCTGTTGGGATTGACATTAAGCTCCAGATTATGGCTGGCTGTTTTTTCAAAAATAAAGTCCAGAGATTAACATAATCTTATGTGGTATTCTTATTTATGGCAACACAAGATCCAGACAGCTATCAGAGTCTGCCCCATGAGGTCGTGGTCAATCTTGCTGCTTTTTTTGAGCTTTGTGATGCCCTCATACTTCTCTGGGCACAGTCTCCCCAGGGGATGGTGTCGGATGCCAGTCTTCACGAGGTGAGAAGTACCAGCTTGAAACTGCTGTGTGTGTGTGTGTGTGTGTGTGTGTGTACGCGCGCGTGCACACCTTTAGATTCAGAGAAGTGAGTAGGAGGGAGGGAGAGAAAAGGGGGTCAGTGTTATTGACAAAATAAACTACATATATTTAAACTTCGTAATTTTGACCTACAGTGTTTGTCAACCTTTCTCTGACTTTAGTCCACATACACTCTGGGGTCCAAGAGAGCTGAGTGTATGCTTTGCCTGTGGGAAACCCAGGTCCAGATCCGAGCACTGCTTGATCCCCAGCTGTGGCCTACAAAACAAGAAATACAGGGAGGCTCAAGAGAGAGTACTTTGGGTAGGGCGGCCTGGGTTTGATTTCTGGCAGCCCAGCTGGTCGCCAGCAGTGGGGAATTCTGAGCTGAGTGCAGAGCTGCACCACAGGGAGTTGCCCGAAACACCAGCATGGGGAAAAATACAGAAGCAAATCCATTTCGTGTTTATTTATAAACATTTTTGTGAAATCCTCTTCCAGAATAAAAATTAAACAGTAGAGAAAATATTAAATTTCTGCAAGTCTTTTTATTCACTTAACAGGTGAAATTTAAATTCTCATGTTCTCATCTCTATTTTGCATTTTGCAGTAGTTTGTTGTGCTGAAATGTTTGAAGGAGCTGGAGAGATAGTCCAGCAGGTTAGGCACCTGCCCTGCACATGACTGAGGTTTTATCTCCGGATTGCATATGGTCCTGCCAGGAGTGATCCCTGAACGCAGCTAGGAGTAAGCCCTTAGTATAGCAAATGTTTGAAGAAATAACCTCAAAATTATGAGTTAGAAAAATAATCATTTTAATACTCCTTTCATAGTATATTTAAATTCTTCTGTGATTAAGAACCTGACCTAAGGTAACTGTGAAGGACTGCTTGCATAACTTGGGGCGCATGACTTATCAAACAGAAAAATGCACCTAACCTTGCAATTTGTTTTTTTTTTTTTTTCATTTATTTAATGTATTTGTTTTAGAGCCACACTTGGCAATACTCAGTGTTTACTCCTATCTCTGTGCTCAGGGGTCCCTCCGGGCGGGGCTCAGGGGAGTACCAGAGACTAAATCTAGGTTGGCCATTTGCAAGGCAAGTGCCCTGCCTGCTGTACTATCTCTCTAGTCCCCAATAATTTGTCTGTCTGTCAAAATGTTCTAAAAAATCAGCAAAAGTTAGGTTTCTCATCAAAGGGCATTGAGTATTGATTAGAAGTTGGGTGTTGTGTGTCTTACTGGGAGATATTTTTGACAATTTCAGTTTACTTTGTTCATAGATCTTACGTTCTGTGCGGTGGCGGGACCGGTTTTGGATTGTGGCTGACTCAGTAAAAGTGGATGTCCAGGGCCTAAGCTTACTTGCCCTTCACTGGCACTGGGTTTTAAAGTATTTAGTCCGCCAAATCCCCCAACTCCTGATGAACTACGAAGACAAGTAAGACTGATATTTAGAGTAATATTAACAATAATGGCAATATTGGTGATGCTCCAAGAACTGGGTGTAAAATTGAAGCGTGTTTATTTTGTTTTACTTTACCTTATTCTTTTGACCTAATGGTGAACATAAAATGCAGTCAGTGTTACTATACATCTTCATCTCCTTTCCTTAATGCCTGCTATCTCTTTCTTCTTTAAAGGTACTACAATGAGGTTCAGGCTGTTTCAGAACATATTCAGAATTGCCTGGGGACCCCAACAGGTGGTTTCACTGGTATAAAGAAGTTGCAGAAGTTCCTGGGACGACCATTTCCCTTTAAGGTACATCTTGGAAGCATATATTAAATCTCAAAAATTACTTGATGTTCTTCTGGAATATTTCACCTTTATTCTAACTCATCCTTTCCCTGGAACGTTTATTTTCTAAGTATCCAGTAGTGGTAGTAACTTGTAACATGTTAGCAGTCTGCTTATTCTTGAGACTATGAGGACTGGGTAAAGTTTGAACTTGATGGGGGTAAATAACCTTCTCAGTTCCCTGGTAGCATTAAGGGAACCCTCTGGGTGTAATCTTGGATGGTCGTAGGAGTGGGGACAGTATCACTCTTCTCTGCAGTGGGTCTGCTGGACTTTTGTTTCAGGATAAGCTGGTGGTGGACTGCTTTTCCCAACTGAAAGCTCTTACCAACGCCCTGGTGGTCAGGGAACGATCCCATGCCCGTGGGGACAGTGGATGGCAGAATGACATTAGTCGTCTCCAAATGGTTGCTACTGAGTGGACCTTCAAGAAAAGTCTTCTACAGGCCTGGGGGTTGGTGCTCAGAGCTAATGTTATGGAAGATGTCAACCCAGGTAACATATTCTGGCATTTGAGAAGCTGTCAGAAGCTCTCATGTTTAAAGTTAATTGGGTTTTGGGGTTGTTTTGGGGGTTGGCAGGGGCAGGTCGGTGGGGAGTAGGGAGGGATGGGACATTCAGTAAGTGTTAGGCATGGGACTAAAAGACGTGTGGTGGTGAATATTTTCTTTAGTACCATGCAGGTGTCAGCATCACCGTCAGCACTGGAGAAACTCGAGCTTGGGTTGAGCTGAGCTCACACGCATGGCCTCGTGAACTAGGAGTTTGCAGTCGGAAGCCACTGACGGCAGTGTTATAATACCATCATGTCTTTCTGTCCAGATGAATTGAAGAATCTTGTGCATGCCCAGTGTTTAGAGTTAAAAGCCAGAGGGATTTCTCTTGGTTCTCCGGAGCAGTCTGGGGAGGCCTCCTCCCTGTCCCAGCCGGATTATACCTCCTTGATCCAGCTCACCAGGAGCGTTCAGCTGTGGCCCGCGATGGAGTACCTGGCAATGCTCTGGCAGTACAGAGTGACCGCTGATTTCATGGATCAGGCTTGTCGGAGAGGGTAGGCTGCCCACTGGGTGCTTTTCTCTGGGGTCATGTTGTGTGTCCCGCATGTGAAACATTGCCTTGTGTTACAGGTACTTGATCATAGGTGATCAACCAGATCAGTTGCCACTTTCAGAAGCCAACCCTTCTTGAACCTCTTCCTCTGCCATGCAGTCCTACCCATGCAGGGTTTACTAATTGCTTTTTTGGCAGAATTGTCTGCTCATATTAAAAAACTCTATATTCTTTTACAAAGAAGTTTCTTGATGCTTCAGGAACATGGAGCAGAAGGGGATGGGGGGTAGGCCACACCCGGTGGTACTTATGGGCTCTTCTTGATTCTGTTCTCAGGAGTGACCTCCTGACTACATTTGGGGGCGGGGAGGGGGCGCTATTTGTGGTGCTAGGCACCGATTCAGGGTTGGTAGATCCAAAATAAGCTCTGTACCATCTTGTTGGCCCCCTGCAGGGACTGTTTTGGCAGTTTATTCATCAGCCTCACTGTGCACCTTCTCTCTGTCTTTCATTTTGGGGTAGGTTGAGTCCAAACCAAGAACTCCAGATCAGTGAAGAGATAAATCATTACATCACATTTTGTCTTAAACACACACCATTTGCATCTCAAGAACTTCGAGTACTTTGGGCCTTACAACATCACCAGAAGGTAAACAGAAAGGAAAGTAAACCTCTTCATGTTATGATCTGATTACAGAGTGTTTTATTGTTGTTGCAGTATTTTGGCAGTGGGGGGAATCATACTGGGCGATGCTCAGGGAATACTCCTGGCTTTGCACTCAGGAATGACTCCTGGTATAGCTCGGCCGGGAGGGTGGGGGGGGGGAGGACACGATCATATACGGTGGCTGTGGGGAATCCAAGCTGGTGTGCAAAGCAAGTGCGCTACGTTGTACTATGGCTGTAGCCCCTCATAGTTCTATACGACGTAAATGGGCTTGATGAAGGTATTGAGGATGGTGCATGGAAATCCAGGAATATCAGATCCATGTTAGTTTTAGAAGGGTCTTCAAAGACAGAAACTCATGTCTCTATGTATGGAACGTGTTCCTCCAACATACTCTCACTCATACAGTGTTCTTGTATGTCTAGCTGCCTCCGGAGGCAACTGTCTCTTTGTGGTCCGAGCTGTTCAGTGCCACATTTGGATTTTTCTGGAGCAGCATTGTCACCACAGACCCAGAGTACTGGCTCACGTGGAGCCCTCTGGCTGACTCGCAGCAATGGGAGGCGCCCAGATCTTCTTTAGACGCGACATTGAAGGTACGTTGGTCTAATTCAGCAAAGTATTAGTGGTGATGGGAAAATTGTCTCAATAACCTAACTATAAACATTGATTCCTAGGCTGCAGCAGTGACAAGGGATTACAATACTTGATCTGCTGGAGAATGTTACATGCACCTTCAAAAAAAATACCCTCTGTTAATGATACAGGAAATGCATACAGTGTAAAAAGTTTTTCTTTGGGGGCAGAGCAATAGTAGAGCAAGTAGGGCATTTGCCTTGCATGTTGCTCACCTAGGTTTGATCGCTGGCATTCCTTATGGTCCCCTGAGCACTGCCAAGACTAATTCCTGAGTGCAGAGCCAGGAGTAACCCATGAGCCTTGCCCAGTATAACCCAAAAAGTCCCCCCCCAAAAAAAGTTTCTGTAGCAAGTCTTTAAATTTCCTTTCTAGTTGAACTATTTTGTGAGATCAGAAATGTGACGCAGTGAGTAGTAGAGTACTTGTCTCACAACTGAGGTCCTGGGTTTCATTTCTGGCACCACCACCAAATTTTTCTAATATAAAAGGGCTGGAGCGATAGCAAAGCGGCAGGGTGTTTGCCTTGCACACAGCCAACATGTCCGACCCGAGTTCGATTCCTCCGCCCCTCTCAGAGAGCCTGGCAAGCTACCGAGAGTATCTCGCCCGCACGGCAGAGCCTGGCAAGCTAC
>JAOXYA010000025.1:25221233-25239837 GCA_028565675.1 Sorex palustris | reverse complement strand
CCCCCAGAGCTAGACTTTTTTTTTTTTTTTTTTTTTTTGCTTTTTGGGGTCACACTCATCAATGCATAGGGGATACTCCTGGCGGTGCTCAGGGGACCATTTAGGATGCTGGGAATGGAACCCCGGTTGGCCACATGCAAGGCAAATGCCCTACCTGCTATACTATCGCTCCAGCCCCCAAATTAGACTTTCTGGCAGCTGTCTCAACACCCTCTTGACCTCAGCTTAGTGTGGATTCCTTATTCCTCCAGTTTGCAAAACAAGTAGGGCAGCTTCCGAATGTGAAAAGTCATCTGCTCAGAGAATGTTCAGAAATACAGGCACTGAATCCCAGGGAGATGGTCCCTGCGTCACTCTGCACACAGGGCCCTGTTATTTTGGGATCTGCCTAACCAAGCCCTCACTTTGCCTTTCAGAGGAGGATGATGAGAAATCAGACAGTGAGGAGAGAGACCTGGATAAACAAATGGGTGATCTGAATGGTGAGGAAGCCAACAAATTAGATGAGAGGCTTTGGGGGGATGACGACGATGACGACGAGGAGGAAGAGGATGAAGACAGTAAACCTGAAGAAACAGGACCAGGAATGGATGAGGTAACTAATGCTCCCACCGCCACCCCTTGCTCCCTGGGTTCAGAGGAGACAGTCTTCCTGCCAGCCACCGTGCACTGTCACCTCCTTCTGTTTTTGTCTGTTCTCATTTTTCTTCTCTCATATTTGACTCACTGCTGAAGAGCGAAAGGAGTTGCCAGGCCTCAGCCTTGTGTTGACTAACATGAGGGAAGTTAAGATGGGAGTGCAAGGCCCCGGGAGAAAATGCTTTTTACAGATGTTCTTTTTGTTTGTTTTTGCTTTGGGACCACACTCTGCTGTGCTCAGGACTTATTCCTGGCTTTGTGCTCAGAGATCACTCTTGGCAGACACAAGGGACTATGTGGGGTGCCAGGGATCGACCCTGGATCAACCACATGCAAGACAGGCACCCTGCTATACTATTGCTCCAGTCCTTCACAGATGTTCTGATTCTGCTGTTAGCTGCCAGACTTGTCTCACCCCCAGCTCTGGGGCTGGACAGGACACCTACCTGGCGTTTCCACCTCACACCACTGCTGAGTGGGTCCTGGACCTCCTTGTTGGGACACTGCTTCCATGCAGCTCCCAGGAGACCCAGCCTACGAACATGCTTGATTGAGTCTGCCTGGGCACAAGCACACTGCTTAGGTGGGTGATGATGTTTGGCTTTTTCCTCCCTTTGATACTTAGGAAGATTGTGGACTTGCTGCTAAAGACAGCAGCTTGGATGCTGGGAAGTCGAACAAAGATAAAAAACAGCAAGATAAGGAAGAAAAGGAAGAAACTGCTGATGATGAACAAGGCCAGGACAAAATCAATGAGCAAATAGATGAGGTAATGAGGATTTAAAATGGGCCCACTATGGACTCGAGGTTAGAGCACTGCATGGCACGGCCATCATTTGGATGGGAAAGTTTTTATGCTGTATTTTGAAAGCTGAAACCGTGGGTCCTTTTCTGCATTCTCACAGACTTCACAATTTCCTGGAGATACAGAAACATAGTACCTCTCATCAGCAGAGAACCTGCACAAAAAGTGGAGCTTGGAATGCCAATGTCAAAATTCAAGAAGTATTAGTAAATTCTAATGTGTGCTTTTTGGTTTTTCAGGAAGAGACATATCCTTCAGTCTAACAATGTAAAGCTAATTTATGATATGCAAATGTTGCCTTTTATAAGAGTATGTTTTTAAAAGAATTTTTTTCCATTGTCTTAAGAGAGAATATGATGAGAATGAGGTGGATCCTTACCATGGCAATCAGGAAGAACTGCCAGAACCGGAAGCCTTGGACCTTCCAGACGACTTAAAACTAGACAGTGAGGATAAGAATGGAGCTGAGGGCACAGACAGTGAAGACGAGGGAGGTACGTCTTTTGAAATCTAGAGGGGTGACCTGGAACACTGGGAATGAGCAGTGTTCGCTTTCTTTTGAGGCTACTTGTGATGGCCAGCTCTGAAGTCTGGTCTGTGTGATTGCAGTTTGGGAAGGCGGGTCCTGTTCTCTCGCTCATGTTTCTCATCTGAGCAGACCTAAAGCTGTAACTGCTCACTTCCTGTCCAGTCTACCTTGGGTCTGCTCGGGCCTTACATACAGTCCTTTGTCATGCTTCTCAGTGAAGCCACTGTTTCTTTCTGCACACCACTTGGGGTTTTATGCCCAAGTATAAAACCAGTAAAATTAAAATCCACTACGAATGTAAAAGCAGTTTGCTTGAAGCTCACTTTAAGATCTTGTGTATCTAAGTATAGCACTGTCTGTAGCACTGTCCTCCGTTGTTCATTGATTTGCTCTAGTGGGTGCACCAGAAACCTCTCCATTGTGAGACTTGTTACTGTTTTTGGCATATCAAATATGCCACAGGGAGCTTGCCAGGCTCTGCCGTGTGGGCAGGATACTCTCGGTAGCTTGCTGGGCTCTCCGAGAGGGACAGAGAAATCGAACTTGGTTGGCCTGGTCGGCCATGTCCAAGGCAAAAGCCCTACCCGCTATGCTATTGCTCCAGCCCATTCTATAGGAACAATTATTCTAAAATATTATTTGCTAACAAAGTATGACTTCTGAAGTGCTGGAGAATGAAATCCACCAAATAGTTTCAGTAGTTATTGAAAATTAGATCTTTATGTACTATCCTGGATCTAAAGTATTATTGTGGCTTGAGGGCACTTTATTTTTTTTTAATTTTTACTTATTTATTTTGAATATCCATCCCTCCACCAGTGACCATTTCCCACCACCACGGATCCCAGTATCCCTCCTACCCCCCACCCCCCATCCCATCCTACCTCTGTGGCAGGGCATTCCCTTTTGTTCTCCCTCTCCTATTGGGTATTGTGGTTTGTTAAAGAGTTAAGCCTGATTTTCAAGGAGAAACGTTGGATGATTTACTTTCCATTGATCACTTTGTACATAAGAAGATGTTGCGCGGCCGCGCGGTTTGGAATAAAAGTCCTAGTTCCCGCATGCTCGAGCTATGCTTGTAGAGGCTCATGGTCACCGGGGTTCCATCTGGAGGAGGCAGGATGCGGCACCTACCCCCATCTGGGACTTCCTGGTGATCTCGGCTCTGTTTGGGACCTGTTGCATTCTCCGGGAGCTGTGGAGCCTCTCAGCGGCCTTTCTTCTCTGCGGCTGTGTGCTCTTGAGGACAATTTAGTGGACTGATTTTTTATAATGAAATGCACCTTTTTTTTTTCTTAAACATTGTTGGGCAACACCCAGCAATGCTCAGGGGTTATTCATGGCTCTGCACTCAGGAATTACTCCTGGCGATGCTTAGGGGACCATATGGGATGCTGGGAATCGAACCCAGGTTGGCCATGTTCAAGACAAACGCTCTACCTCCTGCTGTGCTATCACTCCGACCGCTTAAATGCATTGTTTTTTTTTGTTTTGTTTTGTTTTTTTGGCTTTTTGGGTCACATTCGGTGATGCCTTTTAGGGGTTACTCCTGGTTTATGCACTCAGGAATTACTCCTGGCGATGCTCGGGGGATAATATGGGATGCCAGGAATCAAACTCGGGTCGGTCGAGTGCAAGGCAAATGCCCTACCTGCTGTACTATCGCTCCAACCCCTTAAATGCATCTTTAAAAAAATAATAACAAGCGTGGTCTAGAACAGGGGAAAAGGAAGCTTTTTCCATAAAGGATTAACTAATATGTCAGGATTTCAGGATTTAAGCTGTGAGAAAGTTTACAAATCCTCAGGTTTGCTATTACAGTGTGAAAGCGGCCATAAGACAGAATGGATGGACACACAGGTGGGTGAACAAATGACTACAGCTTCATGTAGTGAAACCATGTTTACACAAACATAAAGGTGGCCACATGGACTGGTCATCTGGAGCATGGTTTGCCGTGACAGGTTTGAGAGTATCAACAACCATAGTGTACTCTGGGTTTTTAATAGTAATCCCCTCCCCGCTTCTTGTGCTTTTGGTGTTTGCATCCAGAAGAGAATCCATTGGAAATCGAAGAAAAACCTGTGGATACTGAAGGAGCAGGTGGCGAGGCTGAGGAAGCCAGCGAGGCGCCCGATGCGGACCCGAGTGAAGCTCAGGCCCCGGAGGAGCCCGAGGAAGGCCCCAGGGAGGAGGACGGGGTCAATGGGGACGAGCAGATGGACGTGGAGGCTGATGACCAAGACAAAGACAGCACTGAGCATCCCGAGGAGAGCTCCGAGGAGCAGGACCAGAAGGACGGGGACAAGGAAGCCAGCGAGGAAAACACAGAGAACGGTGTCCCTGTTGTCCAAGGCCTCCAGCCTCAGGTATGTCGACTCTCAGAGAGTACAGAGGAGAGAGATTGATCTCTGTCGTTGGCGTCTCCCTCCCGGGGGGTGCTGCAGGCAGCACTGGGTCTAGGTCCTCTCGGGCACCTTCTGGATGCAGTGCTTGCTGCAGTTCTCCCTGGCCCCCAGTATTCTCCCAGCACCACTGAGTGCTGTGCCGGCCTTCCCTCTAGAAGCAGGAGGACGAAGAAGAGCAGAGCTCGGAACCCGAGGAACCTGTGCCAGAGGCCACAGAGAGGAAGGAGCATGAGAGCTGCGGGCAGACGGGGCTGGAGGCGGTGCAGAGTGAGCAGGCTATGGAGCTGGCGGGGGCCGCCACCGAGAAGGAACAGGGCAAGGAGGTAGGATGCGCCCGACCTCAGCCGCACTCCCAGGAGGTCCCGGGCTGCGGTCACCTTCTCTTTACCTGGCAGTGGTTGTCTTGTGGGTGTGACTTTAGTTTTTGTTGCTGTTCTGGTTTTTTGTCTTTTTTGAGTCACACACTGGGTGATACTCAGGGGTTACTTCTGGCTCTGCACTCAGGAATTAACTCTGGCAGAGCTAGGAGGACCATAATGGGATGCCGAGGATCAAACCTGGGTTGGCTGCATGGAAGGCAAATTACAACTACGCTGGCCCCATGTGTGTAGCTTTGTTGTTGGTACCTAGAGACACCTCCCATTCTTTGAAAAACCTGCCACCTTCCTCACATTTACTGGGTCCTTGCGAGGGCCTTGCAGCCTGGCCTGTTTTAGCTTATCCATCGTGTATATTAGGGTTATGGAAGCCTCTGTTCAGTTAAATGCCTGACCTCCGGTATGGCGGATGGGTGCTGAGGCCTGGGTTCTGCCCAACGTCTGTCCTGCCCTCAGAGTGAACTGAGAAGCCTCCTCAGCCTTACCGGGCCCAGGAGGGTGACTGGTGTGGGTGTGGCTCTGGCCGGGGTGAGGTCCTGAGGAGTGTGGCATGTGGAGAGGCAGCCTTGTTGGTAGGGTGTGAGGATGGACATGGGGGGGGGGGCATGGTGCTGTGCCCAGCACTTCAGCACTTCCTCCATTCTCACATTCGGATTTCCTAGGAACACGGGAGTGGAGCTGCAGACGCAAACCAGGCAGAAGGCCACGAATCCAACTTCATCGCTCGGTTGGCCTCTCAGAAGCACACCAGGAAAAACACACAGGTCTCTGTGGCATCCCCCCTGAAGCTGGGCAGAAATTGTATGTGGCACGAGGCCCTCTGCAAGTCTGAATGCAAGCCCCAGTCCCCAGCTTGCCTGTCCTAGGCTGGGGCTTCATTACCCTTGTGTAGGGGGCACAAACTCTCTCTTCTTTACTTTGCATGGCTGGAGGTGGTGTTGGGTTTGGGCTTAGCAGCTTCTGGCGCTGAAGGGGCGCAGCCGTCTCTTTGCTTACAGATCCCGCAAGCTGCACGCTGCTACCCAACACCAGCTACTTATGCTCTTCTCATTCACCATGTTGTGTTTCAAAAATTTGGCTTATAAAATTGTATACATAATATATGAAAGCAGTATTCTAACTCTATTCTCTGTGAGGGAACTCTTCCTACAATAGTGCTAATTTCAGCACTAACTTGATCTAATTTCAGTTGTTTTGTGCATATGTGTATGTGTGCATGAGTGCTTTAATATTTCCTTCATCCCCTTTATTCCAGGTATAAATATGTATGAAGTACAAGGCGGGGCGGGGGGGTAGAGAAAGGGCGAGTGCACGTATGTGATTTGTCCTTCCTCTCCTTTATTCTAAGTATAAAAATACATTCTAGAGATCCTTCTGTGTTCAGGCAGGTGTGCCCATTCACAGATACTTCGAGTCCCATTCTTGCGTGGCTTTGCCTGTGCCCTCACATGGGAAGCCACTCACTCTGGTTAGTTTTTGTCTTTTGACCAGGTCTGGGCAGACCTGAATGATCTGTATGTCTCCCGCAGAGTTTTAAGAGAAAGCCTGGCCGGGCTGACAATGAGCGCTCCATGGGGGACCACAGCGAGCTGGTACACAAGAGATTGAGGACCGTGGAGCCCAGCGGCCACCCCGAGGAGGGCCCAGCACAGCCCGAGACCCGGGTGGAGGACGCAGAGGCGTTCGAGCATATTAAACAAGGCAGTGAACCTTACGACGCACAGACTTACGGTACGTGTAAGGAAGTCTCTTTGGGATGACCTCACCTCTGATGGGACCTGCTGGGGGTATCTTCTGATTGCTCTCTGGAGCGGGAGAGATGACTTTTGGAATGTTTCCTCTCTCATAAGAATTATGGACTATGGGCCAGAGCAATAGTACAGTGGGTAGGGTGCTTGCCTTGAAAACAGGTTCAGTCCCTGGCACCACACAGTTTCCCCAGGAGTCATCCCTGACTGCAGAGCGAGGAGTAAGCCTTGAGCACCACAGGGGGGGGGCCCCTCCCCCCCCCCCCCCCCCAAACACACACACACACAACCATCATAAAGAAGGATTGTATACTAGTAGTTCAGGCTAAGAGTAAATGCTTAGGGTTTCTTGAGTAACACATTCAAATCCAGTTCTGGTCTTAAGGGTTTTTTAGCTCTGAACATTTCTTCATAGTTACATTCCCTACAATGGCAGTAGCTATGAACTAGAAATAGTGTGTTTTCTCCACTGGGGAAAGGGGAAGGGAAACTCTCCCAGTATAAGGAGAGGATTGTTTGTCATTGGTCGGCTCCCCTGTGGATGACTCTCAATTATGCTTCTGATATGTAAACTGGTGTTGATGTTTTACCCGTGAGCATGGTATAAAGATGATTGCTGTTATGGGGTCCTTTTTCCTCTTCTTCACCCTTTTTTTTTTTTTTTTGAGAAACAAAGCGATGGTAATGCTACTAATAGGTGCCAGGCGTTGGCCTTTTACTCTTTCATCAGAACTGTTTTGAGTCTTTTTGCTGCCTGATCATGGAATTCCATCAGTATTAATGAGCACACTAAGCCAAAGAAGATTTGAGAATTGTTCCCTATCATTATACTGCAATTCTTGCAGTGGTCTTTCTGCCCAAGTTTTTACTCTCACTCCAGTTGATCCCTATACAACTTGGTTCTGCGGGATGTTTCCCGAGCAGCTCAGTGCCGTCTTCCAGCCTGTTTGTGCTGCTTCAGTGTCTGGTCGTAGCAGTGAAAGCCTCGCTAATAGGCCGGGGTGGGGAGGAGCACAGTTGAGAGCATACTAGGCAGTACTTATTAGGACTCCTCTCAGCTCTTTGCACAGAGGTTGCTGATGGTGGTGGTGGAGGTCTTGTGTACTGGGTATTAAACCGGGGTCATCCTCATGCATGGCAAGTACCTTTACTCCATTGCTATCTCTCTACCACCTAAACTTATTGGGGAGGTACACTTGTCAATGCTCAGGGCTTACTCCTGGCTCTGTGCTCAGGGATCACTCCTGGTAAGAGGGCTCAGGGGACTATATGTGGTTGCCAGGGATTGAACCTGGTTCAGCCACATGCATATGGAAAGCATCCTACCTGATGATGTACTATCTCTCCAGCCTGTAAGCAACCTATTTTTGAGTCATATGTAGGTCAAATATGGTCACGTGGGATAGAGAGTAGGCAGTTAACATCTGCAAGACAGCAGGTGTCCAGGCCACTTAGCTGGTCAGTATAGAACTGGCCTTAGTGGAATATTGGAAGCCAGAAACAATGGAAATCATACTTGGTTCTGCAGAGACCTGTGCCCTCAAGGTGTGTGTTTCTGTGTGTGTGCAGATGTGGCCAGTGCAGAGCAACAGCAGCTAATAAACGACTTCCAGAAGGGTCCAGAAGAGGAGCCCGAGGAGACGCTCATGGATACAGAGAAAGAAGAGGATCTCAGAGCAGTGAACGCAGAGCAGCTGAAGCCAGAGGAGATGAAGTCGGGGACTACAGCACGCTCTGGTGAGCCCCACAGAGAACCTCCTTGAGCTCTGGCTTAGGGGAGGCACATCTCTCACACTCCAGTGTAGTCTCTTTTCCCCACCTACTACTGCAAGGCTCAAACGTTCTCTTTTAATACTTGTGCCATCTTCCACCTGAGTGTAGTGAGGTGGAGGAGAGGTGTTCGCCGGACACTGCCCTTTAAGGAAACCTGAAAATCCAGATTGTCTTTGTAAAATGTAGAAGAAAAGAGAATGGTTTATTTGTGACAAGCGTGCATAGTCTTGATTTGGAGAAGTGATGTCAACGATATTAAAGAGCACAGTATCTTTCAGTATAAAATGGGGTAAAATACTTAAAGCGAGAGGGAGATTCTTGTAAAATTCCATTTCATGGTTGCTGAAGTGCTATACCTTTTAAGTGGTTGTACAGCTCTCCAAGACTTGCCAGGAGAACCGTAGTCTCCACCGTTCTTCACAAGAGGGTATGCGAAGGGAGGAGTAGGAGTTGGCATTAGTCATTTTAGAGAGAAAGGGCATGTGGAATCCCAGACAGCTGAGTGCTGGTAACCTGGGAGGTATGAGCGGTGGCTGGCGCCGATGGTGCATGGTCTGTATGTTATATGATGTCCTCGTATGAAACTACAGGCTCGGATGAGCTGGAAATGGAGACTCCAACTGCTAACGTAGAGAACGATCAAGAAGACCCCACGACAGAGAAATCCCACAAGGAGGCAGAAAGTGAAAGGCCAGAGCGAAGCCACGAGTCCACCATTCATACAGCCCATCAGTTCTTCATGGATCCTCTTTTCCAGGTATCTAGACTTTATCAGATCACTTTTGTTAGCAGGTAGACAGAAGGTAATTGTAGAATGCTTCGAAACTGTTGCTTCTGAACTGTTGGGGACATCCATTTGGGGATTCTGTTGGTGCGATTGTTGTTCTCTAAGACATGTCTTATATGTTTTACATGTAACATGTCTTACATGTCTTAGCAGGGAGTCTTGGGGGTTGCAGGGTATGCGCTCATCCAGCCATGCTGGTGGGTGGTCTCAGCCTCTCACTTCCACTCACTACTCTTACCAGCCCTGAGTGAGGAGTCCACTGCTCACCACGTCGATGATTCTGGAAGAACTGATCAAATTATTTTTCCTAATCATATGGCTTAATAGTTATCAGAATTCAGCAAAGAACATTATCAGTATTGATATTTTCATGGCTGTAGTACTTTTTTTTTTTTTTTACCCCCTGGGTGACTTTAGGAACATTGAAGTTTCTTTATCCATCTTGCCTACAAAATAGGAAACAGAAGAAAAATGGCCATCTATCTTCTAAGGAGGCCATTTAGTCTGCTTCAGTTTTATGAAGTACTTGGCATTCGTACTGCACAGGAGGCTGCCAGCAGTTGGGAGTTGGGAGCTCTTATCTGGGACATTTTTTCTCTTATTAGCCCTTTGCTAAAGATGTCATTGAGCTGAGACAGGAGCTGGAGAAGCAGCTGGAAATGTGGCAGTCACATGAGACCGGAAGCCCAGAAGAAGTAAGTCAGCCTTTTCTGTCAAATAGCTCGGCTTGACGTTTCAAGTGATTATTTTATTATGTATCTCCCTTCCCATTCTTTGCTGTTGTTGCTTGTGATCACACACTTTCTGGTGATGCTAAGAATCACATTCAGGTATTTAGGGTGATGCAGAGGACTGAATCTTGCAACCCCAGTGTTGCAAGACAGGAGCTTTTCCACTGAGATACAGCACCCTGGGCCCAGAGAGGTAGTATAGGGATTAAGGCACTTGCTTTGCATATGGCTGACACAGATCTGATCCTCAGCACTGCCAGGTATAACCCTAAAACCACCCCCCAAAAAGATGCAGCAAACTTTGTAAACGGAACCGAGTATGTGGAGATAATATCCAGAATGAAAATCCAGAAGCCTGAGCCTTTCCATTGCTTCCTGCTACTTTGTCATATCTGTCACTGAATCGAAACAGAAACTGATGTGCTTAGTTTCTTTTGCTTCTGTTCCTTCCTGTGAAGGAAAATTGAAAACTGGGCAAAAGTCGAAGCTCTCATCCTCAGAACTGACCACCCAGGACATTATAGGGTTGACCTAATATATACAGTGTAGGTGGATCAGAAGTTTCGCTCTCAGTGGCATTATTAATCAGTAAATTCTATGTTTACTGCATATATTATTTTGTGTTACATCTATTCATTCTCCCCCTCATCAGTGTTTGAATATCCTGCCATAGTTGGCAGAAAAGTCAGGTACTCTGTGGCTAGAAAACCATCACTCTATGAATGTATTAAGAGGTTGGCACTCATTTGTCTGTAGCTCAAGAGGAAGTGGCTGGATATTCTGGCACTAGAATGACCCATTCACATCACTTCTTGGCCTTTGGCTACAATCAGGTGCAGAATTACCCATTCACAGTTCTTGCCCCACATAGGTTATACTCTTCATAGGTGCTGTGAATTAGCACCGATTGGTTACGCCCTGTTGCCTTTTGGCTTTATTCTTATTTGTGTGTTTGTTTTGGGGGGCCACTTCCAGCAATGCTCAGGGGTTGGTTACTCCTGGCAGTGCTCGAGGGACCATATGGGGTGCCAGGGATTGAACCCAGGTTGGCTGCGTAGGTAAGGCGAGCACCCTACCTGCTGTACTATCTTTGTCTCCTGTTGCTTTATTTTTTCTGATTTAGATATGTGGGTTGTGGTTTCGGTGCAAAGGGAAACACTCATTTTCAATTGGTCATTGGTTTACAATGCTACAGAATTCCTGAGTACAGCTAGTATACCACACTGTGGATACAAGAAAAACTGTGTGTGTAAGAACTGCCTGACTTCCCACATGTAAATATGTACTCCAGTCCTTTGAGCCACCACCCTGGCCCCAGGATACTTTTTTTTTTTTTTTTTAATTCTGGGACCATACCTGGTCCTGGTGCTCAGGACCATGCAGTGCCTGAGATGGAGGCTCGTACTCCTTCATGAGAAGCAAGTACATTGAGTTCACCCCAGACCTTTTTAGTTGAGTGAACACCATTGCAATTCTCTGAGAAGTGTTGTCTTGTTGTTGTTTGGTTGTGGTTTTGGGGCCTACAGCCAATGGTGCTCAGAGCTTACTCCTGGCTCTGGTCTCAGGGCTCACTCCTGGCGGTGCTTGGGGGACCATCTGGGGTGCTGGGGAGATTGAAAACAGGTCGGCAGCATGCACGGCACTCTGACTCCGGCCCAGTGCTGAGGGAAGTTCAAGTGTGCTGCTGTTCGGCCCGTCCCTTTCTGTTGCGGTGCCTCCTGCTGTTCTGTCTCTGATGATGTTCCCATGCATGTTGTCACTGCTGTCACAGGAGAAGACTGCTGCCGAGATGTGGCAGCGTTACTTGTTCATAACTGCACCCCTGTCACAGCAGCTGTGTGAACAGCTTCGCCTCATATTAGAGCCCAGCCAGGCGGCAAAACTGAGGTGAGTCTTTCCCAGTGGGCTCACTCACGGTGCCCCCAGGCGGCAGTGCCACCTTTACTCTTGACCCTCCACGGAGATGCACTTGGTGCTGGGTTCTAGGTTTCCATCTCTGCTGGCCGGCTCCAGTATGCTGGTCTCCCATTATGCCTCTGCACACACAGTTTCTGGGAAGCTTTGTGTGAACGCAGTCTGGTTCCTTGATAACTGGTGGGAAAACTGGATGAGTCTTTGGGTGGGTGGGTGCCACTCAGCCTTCCTACATGCTGTGTTCTTTGTTGTAGTACTTTCCAGAGAAATGTTCCTAAAGTAATAATTTAAGAGTAGAGAAGAGAATCCAAGACTTCACTACAAATATTTTCTCTTTAGAACTGGTGGGGGGGAGGGTCGCTTGCTTTTCTGGAGGACCTACAAAGTACCACATCCATGTCTAGTTCTTCTGGGTTGCAGAAGACCCTATTCTATAATTCTCAGTTGACAGTAACAACCTCACCACGCCTGGGTACTGTGAATGATCTTAGTGGGCAAAGGATGTTCTCAGTGCCATGGCTTGTTGAGTAATCTTGCTGTGTTTGGGTGAATGGAACAGAGGAGATTACCGCACCGGGAAACGACTGAACATGAGGAAGGTCATCCCATACATCGCCAGTCAGTTTCGCAAAGACAAGATTTGGCTTCGACGGACCAAGCCCAGTAAACGCCAGTACCAGATCTGCTTGGCTATTGATGACTCTTCAAGCATGGTAGACAACCACACCAAACAGGTAAGGAAGAGAAGCTCACAACAGGCTGATGAGAAATGAACACTGAACCATGGGCTGGGGGCTGCCTGGATATAGTCAGTGCAGACTGGCAAAAAAACAAACACTTTTAGACACCAGTTACTCCATTCTGAGAATGAAACATTTTTGAGAAGGTCTAAAACTTTAAAAGAGGTTCAAAAGGGCAATTCCAGAACGTCCAATTATTTTCATTCCTTACTGTTGTCAATTGGGGCGGAGGAGGGGGGGTGGCGCTGGGAAGATAATACAGGAGCTAAGTCATGCAACCAACCCACAAGTGATTCCTGAGCACAAAGCCAGGAGAGCCCTGAGCTGCCACTGGTATGGCCCAAAACAACTATTTTTTTTTTTCTTAGCCCTTCTATTCCTTTGGCTGCATAATAATTGACAACTTTTGTCTTCCACAAAATTCAGTCTACTATTCTTAAGGCTGTGTGCAGCCACATACCCAAGTATCTTTTTTTTGTTGTTAGTTTGGGGGCCACACCTGGCACATGCTCAGGGATCACTCCTGGCAGTGCACAGGGGATCCTATGTGGTCTGGGGATCAGACTCGGGTTGGCTGCCTATAACACAAGTGCCCTACCCACTGTATTCTCCAGCTCTTCTTGGATTTTTTAAAATTTTTTTTGGGGGGTGGGGGGGGTAAGTTGAGAGAGTCTGCTGTACTATATATTCTGATTCCTTCAGGCCTTCTCTTTCTATTTCACAGCTTGCATTTGAGTCTTTGGCAGTGATTGGAAGTGCTCTGACACTCTTGGAAGTAGGTCAGATTTCTGTGTGCAGGTAAAGTCCCTTCTAACCCTGCTCAGAAGCAGTACTGACTGTCCCTTCCTGATGGTGACCACATAACAGAAACTAACTCTCAGTGTGTTTGGTTTCTCTTCCAGTTTTGGAGAGTCCGTGAAACTCCTACACCCATTTCATGAGCAGTTCAGTGATTCCTCAGGGTCCCGGATTCTGCGCCTCTGCAGATTCCAACAAAAGAAAACCAAGATTGCTCAGGTATGCTCAAAACATCAGTGTCTTTACTACCTGTCAGGACACGTTTAGAGCCCTTTCTCCCATATATGGCATCTCGACAAATAAAATTTATAATACAGAATAATCCTAAATTTTAATCTTTGCAAGAGTCTGTTTTCTGGGAAACCTTTATTAAATAAGATGTGCCCACTTATTCTCAGTTCCTCAAAAAGTCTTGTTCTGAGAGATTGAGAACATTTTGCAAAAATAAATCATCTGCCATACTCCCTTATCAGGTGGGTCAGAGCCAATTTCCCTTCCCCATTTAGTGCAGGGAAGATGTAAAATAAAGCCAGGTCTTGCATAGGCATGAGCTAAATCCAAAACACAAGTTCCTGCCCTCATATAGTTTCCTTTCTCTAAGTCAAACTGTGTTTTCTCTGTTCTTCTGTTTTGCTTAATTCCTTTCATGATACAAGATGGCTGTTTGCTTCATTTGGGGGGTTGGGAAGTATTTCTTTTCCTCTGGGGTGTCTTGCTGTGTGCAGGACACATATCTAGTGCCCTAGGTAAAAATGCCAAGAATCAGCTTGGCCTTTACATGTGTCTGGAAGAGCAGTTAAGTTGGCCCTGAGATGGTTGTCTGATGCTCAGTGTCAAGAGTGACCACGTATCTTTTTCTTGATTGTGTGTTTCCCATCTAGTTTCTAGAGTCTGTGGCCAGTATGTTTGCAGCCGCTCAGCAGCTCTCACAGAACGTTAACCCAGGTGAGCTGTACTCTTCCTAACCATATGGATTCTGTGTTTATTAAACCTATTCCCGTGAGGCTCTAATCAGTAAAGGAGACAAAACTTAACATGCTTGTGATTAACTAGTGTGTACTGGGTCTGTTGAGCTCAGAGATGTGGAAGGAGGGAGGTATATGAAGGATAGCCTGTTCTCTCATGCGTTACTAACAGCAGAAAGCAGAGGAGGATGTAAAGCGCAGTACAAATCCATCTGTGGCTGATATGGCGAGCAAGGGTAGGGAATTGACAGGGAAAGGCAGTATGCCAGAAGTACGTATGGATAGTACTTCAGTACTAATTTTATTATGTAGTCACTATTTTATTTATTTTTGGGGGGGGGTCACACCTGGTGATGCTGCACAGGTGTTCCTCCTGGCTCTGCACTCAGGAATTACCCCTGGCGGTGCTCAGGGGACCATATGGGATGCTGGGAATCGAACCCGGGTCGGCCACGTGCAAGGCAAACGCCCTACCCGCTGTGCTATCTCTCCAGCCCCCGGGTCTTCTCTTACCTTAACCTCCACTTTCAAGGTCGCTTTTCCAAGTGCAGTCACCTCACCCTGGGGTGGGGACGCACGACTAGAGTCCCCAGTGATGGATGCTGGTGGGGGTGGGGGGTCGGTCTTCAACTGATGCATTTTGGGGGGGGCTCATGACGCAGCCCATAACTTACCTGGTTCCGTACCTCCTCCTAAGCCAGAAACCATCTCATTCCTTAGCGATCATTTTATTCCTTTTGGGGGGAACTGGGCATCAAGTCTCGGGCCTCACCCCTGCAAGGCCGGCACCCTTCCACCTCCCCGCCACCCTGTTCGCCCTGCATATGTGTGTGCTGGGCAAATCAGGTTTACGCTGCTGCGAGGAAGCGGGTGTGGAGCAGGAAGAGGGGAAACCCACCTGGGACCGGAGTGATGGCACAGCGGGAAGGATGTTTACCTTGCACGCGGCCGATCCGGCTTGATCCCCAGCATCCCGTATGGTCCCCTGAGCACTGCCAGGAGAAATTTCTGAGTGCAAAGCCAGGAGTAACCCCTGAGCATCGCTGGGTGTGACCCAAAAAGAAAAAAAATTAAGAAAAAAAAAGAACACCCACCTGATTCCTCAGCCTGCGGCTGCTCTGGACTGTCGCTGTGGGACCCCCCTTCCAGCCCCTTCTCCCTGGGACCCTCCCCGCAGTCTCCCCCTTTGCCCACCCACCCCACCCTCATCCCACCATAGCGCCAACCCCGCCTCAGAGACTACCGGGTTCTCCCACGCCGGCCACCCCAGGCTGATCAATTCCGGCCCCCTTGGGAGCAGCTCACAGGGGAAGAAGCAGTTTGTCCAGTGCAGGGCAGCCTTAGAGATCACCGGGACATCTCTATTGTTCCCTGCCCACCGGGGCAGCTCCAGTGATGGTTTCCTAATGACTTCCCGGGAGCATGGCAGAGGAGTCATTCCTCTGGATGGCATTGATCCTCTTGCCAGCCGCCGTCACTTTTTAATTATGTCCCCCCACAGCCTTGCTGACAAATAGACAATAATGATCTGTGATTAAACGGGGACGTGCACCGGGGAAGCAGCTCTCAGATAAGGAGAGCAGAGGCAGGGGGCTGGCTGCAGGCAGATGGGCAATGCCGAAGGCATCCGCATCCCGGCAGGGGCGGCAGGAGCTGCACTTTCCAGACTGCCCGCCCCCAGCCCCAGAGCCTCCCCTCAGCAGTGGGCCGGGAGGGCAGAAGGCTGGATTCCACCTATTGGTAGGAGGAAATGCAGGTGCCGTGCCAAGGGTCATAGAGCAGCAATCAGGAACGGCAGCCACTAACTTCTCGTGGCTATGGAGTCCTCGGTGGACAGTGAGTCTGCCTGAGAAACCCAACTGGCTCACTCATTGGAAATCTCGCTAATTTCCATCTCAACAGCCACATGCTACCAGGGAATGCCTTTCTGGACCTTGTGACTTTAGAGGTTGGTCGGGTCATTTCTCTGATCCTCTGTCAGTGAAGAAGAAGATTCCAACGGTATTGAGGCAACACTGGCTGCTCTAAGGAGCAGGCCCCATGGCACAGCAGCTCCAAGTCAGAGGTTTATTTCTTTCTCATAAAAGTCTGCGGGGTATGCTTGTGTGTGTGTGTGTGTGTGTGTGTGTGTGTGTGTGTGTGTGTGTGTTCCAAGGGAAGTCAGGAATTTAGGATGACAGGTTCTGCTGTTTTCAACATATATCCCTAGCTTAGTCAGGAAGCGGGGAAGAGAAACAAGGAATAAGAAATCATTTTCTTTTAAGAGTGGAGGCAGATGTTACAACACGATCTTTGAAACCTTGCCCAAAACTCACTCTTCTCACTCCACATTTCTCAGCAGGAGGAGATGAGGACTCCAGCCTCTAGCTAAGTAGCTGTGTCTTCACTGAAATTCTCATGCACTAAGTATCTATAGTGTAGACTTCGGAGGGTTGTTGTGTAAGAGTTAAATAAAATTATGGCTTTAAAACACTGCTTAGGTACTGGTCAGCTGTGGCCATGTCACAACTAAAACAAAAAGATAACCCCTACACGTGGTGTCTAAGAACAGTACTTAGAACAACCGATTTAGTTATCATTTTGGGTTGGGTTCATCTGTGTGGTTCTAAATCTCAACTGATCTCAGCTTCTGTGTGTGCCTTTTGGATTAATTGCTGGCTGACTTAGTTGGTGGTGGTGGGGTAAAGGGATCTGCCTGATCAAAAATGAGCCCACTTAGATAACCACAGCGCTGATCTACTTAATTATAGGTTCCAAGACAGTTCTGACTGTTCTTTTTTTTTTTTTAAGTGAGGCACACCCAGTGTTGCTCAGGGGTTACTCCTGGCTCTGCACTCAGGAGTTACTCCTGGCGGTGTTCAGAGGACCATATGGGATGCTGGGATTGAACCAGTGTTCCCCGACCGTTAGGACTGGTACCCAATTCATTTGGCCACATCCTGTAGACCAAAACAAGTCACAAGGCCAATCAAGTTTCAGGGGCAGGCGAATGATTCCACCTGAAGGTAGGAGGAAGTGCAGGTACAATGGCAAGGGCTATAGAGCATCATTCTTCAACCTTGTGGACTAGCACCTGTCCTGCGTACTGGCCCTTGGACAAGCCCTTAGGGCCAACATGGTAGACCAGTTGTTCTCATCCTTTCTGCACCTGCAAGCAAGCACAAGCCCACAGCCCAGTGGCTTCAACCACTGGTACAGATAGAGGAAGAGGAATAATTAGAGTTATTTTTGCAAGCCCTCTACCATAGCTTGGCAACTCAGTTTATCCAGAAAGCAATGCCTACTATCACATTATTAACCCATGAATAAGTGGATCTATTTATTAACTTAGAAATTATTGGGTGTTTACTGTGACTTTAAGCTCTCTGCTTAAAGATAGTGGCTGAGGGGCTGGAGCGATAGCACAGCGGGTAGGGCGTTTGCCTTGCACATGGTCAACTTGGGTTCGATTCCCAGCATCCCATATGGTTCCCCAAGCACTGCAAGGAGTGATTCCTGAGTGCTGAGCCAGGAGTAACCCCTGGCATCGCTGGGGTGTGACCCCCCCAAATTAAAAAACAAAGAAAAAAACAAAAAAAAGATAGTGGCTGGACTTTGTATGCTGGATATTAAACTGCTACCAAGTTGAGTTAATTTTTATATTATAAAAATGGATATTAAACTGCTACCAAGTTGAGTTAATTTTTATGTTATAAAAATGGTACCAGCACACTTCAGACTAGTTGCTGGCTCCCCACCACTCCCCTCTGAGACAGATATCTGGCCTCCTCTTGTTTTCTGGGGACCTCCTTGTGACAAGGTACCTCATTAACTGTGACCCCTGTTGTTTTGACCATGGTGTGACCTTCTCTCTGGGTCTGGGTGAATTACTAATGAGGTTTGGAGCCACTGGCTTGTGGATCTGCTCCTTGGAGGAAGTTAGGATGACTGGGCAGCCCCAACCTGAACTGACAGCAGCCTTTGGAGAGAGAGAGAAAATAAACAGCTCACTGATTCAGAAGGCGAGAAAAGGAATCCTTTTTCACGTCAGCGTAAAACGACTTGTCTTGCCTGCAAGATGAATCCGAAGCATAATGGGTGATGAATGGGAGTGATTTCCCAAGCCCTGGGAAATATCTGGGAAATATCCGGGCCCCACAGCAAAGTCACATCAGCTGGTGGCAAGATACATCTTGCGCCCGATGCCATCCGTCTCTGTCCCACCCCATACCTGGAGCCCTGCACCTACTACCTCACTGTCAAAACCAGCCTGGGGGGGGGGTGAAGCATTACTCCCTGGGACATGCTCCCCCGGCCAGTGCCTCCCGAGCAAAAGAAGAATGCAAAGTGCCCAGGAGAGGGAATCAGTGCCGGGGGGGGGGGGGGGGGCCTCCAGGTTGCCCCTTCCTGC
>JAOXYA010000025.1:25192617-25209272 GCA_028565675.1 Sorex palustris | reverse complement strand
GAAGTCTGTCTCTAAAATATGCCAGGTTTGTGTATAAACCTGGCTCTGCACTCTGTCTCTGTCTCTGTCCCTGTCTCTGTCTCTCTTTCTCTCTCACTTCCCCCTTTCTTTCTTTTCATTCATTCTGTAGTCTTGTATTAGGTACTTATCATGTATATGGCAACCTACCATGGTTACATACAATAGCTGAAACTGGGCAGCCCAGAGACAAATCCTCACATTCCTAAGATCATTCTCCCTGGGAGACATCTCCAACATAGCCTGAACCCCAGGCCAGAGGGCAGCCAACACTGCACCAACTCACTATGACATTCTGACTTCCTCAAGGCTGTTCTTTTCATTTCATTTAAATTTAATTTGTTTAAAGTTCAAAGGAATCCACAATTTGGCCTTTTAGCTTAAGAACTTCTATTTCTAAATTAGATCCCTTATTTGAAAGCTGACAATATTAAATAACAGCAATACTTTGGGTTTCTTTTTTTCTTTTTTGGGTCACACCCGGCAATGTTCAGGGGTTACTCCTTGCTCTGCACTCAGGAATTACTCCTGGCAGTGCTTTGGGGACCATATGTGATGCCTGGGAGCAAACCCAGGTTGGCCACATGCAAGGCAAATGCCCTACCTGCTGTTCTATAGCTCTGACCTCACTTTGGGTTTCTTTTTGTCTATAGAGTCGGTGTTTTGGCCACACTGGCAATGCTAATGGGTTGCTCCTTTTCTATTGTTCGCCAAATTTTATCACTACTCTAGCTTTCTGGAACGACAGTGAGTTAAAATATTTTAAGCCTATTTTTCACTCCTCTACCTTAGGAGGCTTTTAAAGACTTTAGGGTTTAGGGGGTGGGGGAATTTGTTCTTTTATTTTTTCCTCTTTTTTTTTTTTGCTTTTTGGGTCACACCCGGCAATGCACAGGGGCTACTCCTGGCTCATGCACTCAGGAATTACTTCTGGCGGTGCTCCGGGAACCATATTGGATGCTGGGAATCGAACCTCGGTCAAATGCAAGGCAAATGTCCCGCCTGCTGTGCTATCACTCAAGCCCCATATTTCTTCTCTTAAAGTATGATCCAACTCTGAGCCATCCTAGGGATGCTCCAGTCCAATAAAGATATTTGCTCCTCATGGTCTCTCTTCTTGGAGAAGGCAGAGAATCAGATAGATACCTCTGTTTTTTGCTTTTTTTTTTTGGTCTCTGGCACAGGGGAACTTTTAATTTTATATTAGGTTTACAATACTGTAAACAATAGGGTTTTGTGAGTAACATAGTCCCTCACCGCACCATCCCCACAGTGTCCACTTCCTCCACCACTGGCATTGGGCCCAGGGTCCC
Source organism: Sorex palustris (assembly GCA_028565675.1). Taxonomy (NCBI): domain Eukaryota; kingdom Metazoa; phylum Chordata; class Mammalia; order Eulipotyphla; family Soricidae; genus Sorex; species Sorex palustris. The sequence goes on along the minus strand of JAOXYA010000025.1, from coordinate 25,207,941 downwards.
TTCCCTCATTCTACCCCCTCCCCACCAAAGCCTCCCCTTCGCCATAGGAGGACTTTTGGCTTAAGATTGTGCATCGGTATTCATGGATCAGAAATACTAGGCAATTCAGCTCAGAGATGTTGGCGGTGGTGGTGGTTGTGTGTGTATGTGTGTGTGTGTGTGGGGGGGGGTGTTTAGCAGACCCTGGGTAGGCTTCTAGGGCCCATGAGTTGTGCTCTGCAGTTCCCGTCTCAAGAAGGTCTTACTCAAGAGAGGTCTGTACCCCACCACTGCATCACACCCCCACCCTGTTCACTGCAGCTGGATCAGCCCAGCTCAAAGCTTTCCCCTCCAGCTGCTGGATTTGCTTCCGGGAACCGGAAAGTACTGGAAGTTCTTAAATGAACTCCCAGGTACCTCCTTTAGGGTCCAAGAATAAGGGGTTAAGACAGTTGCTTTGCACACAGGGCAGATTCGGGACCATCGTGGCATCACATACGGTCCTCAAGCACTGCCAGGAGTGATTTCTGAGCAGCGGGCCAGGAGTAAGCCCTGAGCATTGCCAGGTGTGGCCCCCAAACTAAATAAATAAAAAGTGGGAGGAGAAAGAGGTCAACATATCTTTTCTTTGGTTGGGGCAATGCTCAGTATGTTGGCTGTACTCCTGGTGGTATTCAGGGGACCATGCTGTGCCAGGCACGGAGGTCTGCAGCATGCAAGGAAAGAGCCCTACTCCCAAAGTATCTCCTGACCCAAGAGGTCAGCTTATTTCTTCCCCCTGCATGTCTGTCTGTCCATGACTTGAGGCCCCTTTGCCCCTTTTTTGCCTCCTTTCTCTCAAGACCAGCTGGCACCCTTCTTCTACGACTATGAATTTGGGGGTAATAATCTCTGTCACCGGTTGCTAATTCCCCAAATTCTGCCCATATCCTTGTTGATTTTGGTCCTGAGAAGAGTCTCAGAATTAAGAGCGCTTCCACCTGGAGAAGGCGAAGGGCTCTGCAAGGAGAAATAGCCCCCTCCTCACCCCATGCCCCCAGAGGCGCCTGACCCCCTATTCAATACTCTCCCGAGACTACAACACCCAGGACGAGACTGCGAGCTCGTGCAGCGCTGGAATACTGCTCGGCGCGTCTCGGACCCTCACCTCCCGCCCCACTTTAGCCCGGGTCTCGGCGAGGAGGGAGCAGGCGCTCGGAAAGCCCTTCCCTGCAGGGCGGCACCTTTGGGCTCTCAGAGCCTGCAGCCTCCGCTTTCTTCCTCCCTCCTCCTCCCCCACACCACCTGCTGAGCTGCTGGCACCTGTAGGATCTGGTTCACCATGCTGGCCAGCTGGTTTATTTATTTGCTTGGCAGAAGGAAGTGCATCCACGTGATTTTTTTTTTTTTTGCAGTACCCAAAAAAGGGTGGGAATAGTAGAGCCAGTGCTGGAAGGCTGGTGGAGGAATGTCGGTTTCCGTCTCACCGCTGCTCTTCTTAGGTGAGAATTGTCCCAGCTCTGAGCCGAAAAGTCAAGGGGGAGAAAATTAAAAAAACAAAACAAAAAATACCACCCAAAAAACCCGTTTAATTTTGCAACGCAGGATGACAATCGCGTAGCGCGCCCACCTCTCTGTTAGACCTTTCCCGAAACGCCGCGGAGTTAAATGATGGTGAATATCAACAGCCCCGAGGCGTGTTATTTTTTTTTTTCAATTTTAGAAACACTCGCATCAGGGTAGGCCTGAAGTGTGGACGGCCCGAGTCAGGAAACGCCGCCCTGCGCGCACCGGCAGGTAATAATAATAATAATAATGGCCTTGGAGACGGCGCCCCCGCCTGCATTTCCCGGGAGTTCTCCGCAACTGCGGCCGCTCCAGCCACCCCGGGGGCGTCCCCGGCTGCTCCGGTCGTGGTCGGTGGGTGGGGTAGGGGGCGCAGCGGGATTGGTGGGGGGGCAGCCTCCTGCGGGTGCAGCCCCCAGATCGGATTGGTTGCTGGAGGGCGGCGCGGGGTTCTGAAGGTGCGTGCGGGGGGCGCGGGGCGTGCCAGCCCCCCTCCCCCCTTCGGCTCACCACGCCCAGCGGGAACCACGTGCAGCAGCAGCGCTGCACTGGGGGGCTCCCAGCGCACGTTTCGGGGGACCCCGGCGCCCCCAGCCCACCCACCGCGCTAGCGAGTGCAGCTTCGGCCCTGCAGCCGGCGGCGCGGTGCCGAGAGCGCGCGCGCACCCGTGCGGGGAGAGCGAGAGTGTGTGTGTGTGTCTGTATGTGCGTGTGTGTGTGTGTGTGACAGTGTGTGTCAGGTGACTTGGGTCACGCAGTCTCTCTCTCCCTCCTCGGGGAGGAACTGCCGCGCTTAGGCTCATTCTCCGCCGGCGGGCGGGCCGGGAAGGGGGCTCCCGGCGCTCCGGGCACCGCGCGGGGACCCGGACCTGGACACCGCCCGCCGCCGGGAACGTGAGACTCCAGCCGAGCTCCAGAGGCGGGGGGAGGGGGGAATAATAATAACCTCACCCCTAGTTCCGAGATCGGGGGCCCGCTGCAGGTTCGGCGGCTCGGCCTCTCCCCGGGACCCCGGCCCGGTGGGCGCGATGAGCCAGGTGGTGGGCAAGCCGCAGCCGGACGACGAGGACGATGACGACGAGGATGAGCTGGTGGGACTCTCAGACTACGGGGACGGGCCCGACTCCTCGGACGCCGAGCCGGACAGCGGGGCGGAGGAGGGAGGTGAGCGCCGGGGACCCCGGGGGGACCCCGCACCTTGGCGCGGCGCGTCCTCGTCCCGCACCGGGATCTCCCTCCCCTCCCTTCGGGGATCTTGGCGCCTGTCTCCCGCCCGGGCCCGGGGGCGCGGGGCCGCCGACTTGGAGGGGATCCAGCGGAGCAGAGTTGCAGGCTGAGTGGGGTGGGGGAGGAGGAGGGGCGTCGGAGGCGCCACCGGGAGCTGCAGAATGGGGGGGCACCCCGGGAGCAGGCGGCTTGGGGGCGGGGGGAGAGTCTGGGGTGGAGCCACCGCGTTCCCTGCCCGCTTCCCGCTGCCCTGGCCCCGCCGGCTCGGAGCTCGGGGCTCGGGGAGGGGCGGGACCGGCCGGCGCGCCCCGGGGACCTCTCCCCGCGCGCGGCCGGGGGAAGCCGGGGTCAGATGTCTTGGCTAAAATAGCAGCGGGCGGCAGCGTGACTGGCAGGGTCGTCGGCAGCTGCGGGTGTCAGTCTTGCCCCGAGTAATCGCCGGAGAGGTCCCGCGCCCCCCCCATCTCCCCCCGTTCCTATCGCCTGGGGTGGGGGTGGGGGCATGCACCCCCTCACCGGCTCCAGGTGATGGGGAAGTCGCCGAGCGCCCGCGAGTTTCTGGGCTGCTTGCCAAGAAGGTTATTTGGATGCCCCTCTCTGCGCTCCAGCCACGCCGTGGGCCACGCAGCGCGGGCGTGGGAGTGCGCGCGGGGCTCCGAGGGGCCAGGGGCCGCGGGAGAAGCAAACTCTGTTTCCTGTTCCAGACTTGGGATGTAGCAATTGTTCGGCCCCGGGGGCGCGGCGGCCGCTGGGGGGGAGGGGGTGTGGGGGTGGGGGGAGCTTCCTGCATTTAATTCTTGGGGCCCAAGGAAGTTGACAGTTTTTTTAGGGTTCCAGAACGGTTCATCTTTTTTTTTTCCGCAAAGCTAGGGGTAGGACCTGTACTGTAAGGTCACTGGAAAGGTCAGTTGGAGGCAATTTAAACCAGGACTTGTGGATGAAGCCTTGTGTGAGGGCTGAGAGTGTCTTTGTGACTTGGTTTTGGAGGAAGCTGATGGCATTCAAACAGATTTCATTGAACTTACTTTCCATTGCCAACGCACAGCCCCTCTCGGGCGGGCAGTGTGCATTATTTTCTGGCCGGCGGGTGCTCCTTTCAGTGGTCAGAAAGTGAACTGAGCTTTGAGTCGCGGGCAGCTTCCCCAGGCCCCACTTTTCAGAGCGAATTCCCTGTTTGCTTACGCCGGTGTGTATACCTGTCTGCCTCTCGCCTAGCGTCCCAGTAATTGGTCCCATCGTGGAACCTGTGGCCACATTTTTGCAGATAAAGGCTTTTAACTCTTTTGTTGGATTCTCCAGGGCCACCTTTGATAATTAAATCCTTCAGTTGCCTCATTATTATTCAAATGGCGTTGGCTAGCTCCGCCTAGATTCTTTGGAGGCTCCTGAGAGATTCTGAATGGGGATGCATTTGCAAGGTATTTGAAGTGGTAAGACATGCAATTGCTCACGTGTGAAATTCCAGAGAGAGCAAAGAAAGTAAAGAGCTGGTGGATGGAAAGAGACTTGATATATTGCCCTGGAGGCCTGAGAGGTTCCTGTTAAAAAAAAAAAAAGCACAGGACCTGATTATTCCTCCCTTAGTTGGGGGAGCACTTTAAATCTTTTTTAACTGTGAGAACTTGAAATGTTAGTGAAGTTAATGGTGGGTGGGAGGGGTGGGAATTCCTGAGTGAAGAACTTCCCCAAGAACCCCCTCTAGGGTGCTTCCCACCGGGCCTAATCTAAAGGCAACCTGATAGTCATTTGTCCTTTTGTTTGCGTGTTTTTTAGAGGCGGAGGGGTTGGGGGTGGGGCACACCCAGCCGTGCTCAGGGCTTACTCCTGTCTGCACTCAGGGATGGTTCCTGGCAGGCATGTTGGAGGTGGGGGGGCCCTATGGGATGCCTGAAATGGAACCTGGGTGGACCTGGTGCAAGGCAAGTGCTATACTATCGCTCAGGTCCCATTATTTGTTCTTCCGCTGTAAGTTCCTCCACTCTGCTCAGGAATCAGTGTGGAACGGTAAATAAATATCAGAAGTGTATTTATTGTGACAGAGGAGCAACAAATGGCTATGTGCTGCCCCGTAAGTAAAATCGCTCCTTTAGCACCAAGGGCCAGCTGTGGCTAGGTGCTCTGACCCCAGAAGTCTTCTTGATTACAGCTCTGCTTCTGGGGGCCTAGACCTAGGGGGCAATGTCTCACTGAGAACCTTCACTTTTTCCATTAGCAGCGAGCCTCCTCTCCCTGTGGTTCTCCGGAGCACTGACAGGCCCCTGGTAACGCCCTGGAGTCAGAATGAGGGGGCGGGAGAATGAGTGGTTGGGACTTGCTTTCCTCCCTCTGACTTCAAGGTGCCATCAAAGGTCATCCCTATTTCTGCTGGGCTCTGGGCCTATGTGGCCTGATAACCCTCTGTTATTTTTGGCCAGTTTTTTTTTTTTTTTTTTTTTTTTGCCCACTATCAAACCCGAGGACTGGAATGTGGAGGAGGGGGGGCCCTGTTGACTACAAGGAAAGCTAGTGAAGTTGCCCTTTGAACCAGGAGTCTGGCCTTTCTCTTAGGATTCCTGTCCCTTCCCACCTTCCTGGGGCTGTGGGTTAGTGGCTGTGCTCAGTAGGGACCTGAGCTTTTTCCATCAGGTCCAGTAATTTCCCGAGGCAGGGAGGATGCAGCTCTGACTAGCTTGACTAGGTAAGCTGCAATTTGGCAGCAGCTCTGTGCAAAAGACTGAAGGCAGTCAGTGTGATTTTCATTTCCCTTTGTCTTCTAAAGAACTTCTGGTCTTCAAGTCCAGGGTCTTACAAGTTTTACCACATCGTGCTAAGTTTCAGAATGTTAGTGCAGCAAAGGAGAGACAGCCTGTATTTCTCTGGCTTCCCCTTCAGGTTTGATTCATTAATAACACGACTGTTCTCAGGCACTTTAGTTCTATTCAGGACACCTTTCAACTCACCCTTTTAGGATTGTTAATCAGAGATGAAGAGCATCCTACCTTCAATTCTCAGCTCCAGATAAAACTCCAGAGACAAAAGCAGGCAATAAAGCCATCAGAAACATTTGTACTGAAAGATAATGATTATTTTTAATTTATTTTAATTTTGGAAGGGCCATATATTCGTCGTACTAACTCCTCGCTTGGTGCTCAGGGGTCACTCCTGGCACAGCTCGGGGAACCATACCTGGTGCCAGGGATGGAACATGGGTTGGATGCAGGCAAAGCTAGAAACTGATGTGCTGTGCTATCTCTCCAGCCCCAAGAAAGATTATTTTTAGAGCTCCGGATTTAATCTGTGGTAAGGTACTATGCCTGTGCTCTTATTTTTGTTTGGGGTCAAACCTGGCAGTGCTCAGGATCACTCCTGGTAGGTGTGCCCAGGTACTGGGGTTCTTGTGCAAGGCAAGCTCCGACCCCCACTGTATTATCACTGTGACTTCATGTACTAGGAAGGGGCTGGGAGATTACTCTGGACTTTAAGGCACTTGCCTTGTATGTTCCTGTTCAACAACCACCTTCCTCCCCTTCCCCCAACCCCACACCTCATGATCCCCCAAACACCATCAGACTCAATCCCTGAGCACAGAGCTGGGAGTGGTCTCCAGTACTGCTGGGTGGGACCCCACCCCCTCTCCAGACCCCTGAGTGTAGTAAGAAGGAAACTAATGTAAAAAACTCATCAAACAGATTTGTTTGTTTGGGGGCTACAGCCCAGTGATGCTCAGGGATTATTTCTGGCTCAGCACTCAGTAGTCAAGTGACTATATGGGGCACCAGGGACCGACCCTGAGCTGCCCGCATGCAAAGCAACCACTTTTCCTGCTATACTATCTCTCTGGTCCCTTAGTGGACTTTCCCCCTCCTGCCAGAATAGATTTTTTAAAGATAAAAGTTTTTATTTTATTCATTTAGAAAGATTATTATTAGAACACATGATTTACCAAGTTGTTCATAATACCGTTGCATCAGACATTCAATGTTCCAACACCAATTCCACCACTGGTGTGACCTTTTCTCCACCAGTGTCCCTCGTTTTCCCACCCACCACCCCATCTGCCCCCTTGCAGGCACAAACAAATTTGTTTCCTATTATTTGCTACAACACAAAGGCAACTGGAATTGTCAAAACATAGAGGCAATTTGTGATAATTGTCATATCTCACAATAGGGCCAGCCGACCCTCTCTGTGTTGTTGTTTAGGCTCATGGAGCTTGGTGGCCTTCTGTGCAACTTTCCCACCAGATTTCTGTGGTCCTGCTGGCTGACATTACAATGGAATTCGGAGGTATAGAGCTGGAGCAGTTTGGCTTGGCAGCTTGATTCGATTCAGTTGTAGACTGCGCTGTTTCGATGTGGGGTCGGGGGCAGGTATGGCTTCAGGCAGAAAGGGGAGTCTGCCTGCCCCCATCCTGAGAAGTTGTTACCTGGGAAGCTTTGGCCATGGCATCATGCTCTTTTGGAGGTTAGTTGTGTCTGAAGAGGTATTTTTTCACTTTGTCCCTTCGCTGTTGTTGTGAGGGTGATTGGGGTCACTCCCTCTTGGAGGCGCTCGCTCACCTCACTGCTGGATGGCTGGAAAGCTGTTGGTGGCACTGGGCCTCGCAGAGAGCAGAGCCACACCAGCTGGGGATTGGGACTCATGTCTAAAAAGCTTCCATGGCAGGTGCTGAAAGCCACTGGGATAGTGTCCTGGGCCTTAGGAGATCACACTGAAGCAGAAAGAGAAATTGATTCTCCCCAGAGACCCTCCCAGGATGTAGGGGAACCATCTAGATAAGCAGCTCACCCCCTGTAGTCCAGCTCAGCACGCTTTTGTTTCCAAACTGGCCTGTGTGCTCTCGTCAGCCCTGAGGAAGTGAGTTTAGGTGGTCACCACTGGAGACACGGCAAGTTCAAGGTCAGCACGTGATACTTCCCCATGGGTGAAGAGGTGATAACTTGAGCAACCTAATCTATAAATGTGCAAGCTCAGTTTGTTCTGTTTTGTTTTGTTTTTGGTGGGGTGGGGAAGGTGGGTTTTGGGCTACCCCTGCAGTGCTCAGAGGCTAGTCCTGTCTCTCTGCTCAGGAATCATTTGGTGGTGTTCAGTGAACCATACACAGTGACAGGTCTGCAGCCAGGATTGACCCGTCCAGTAACTATCTCCAGCCGAGTTCTTTTTTTTTTCCTACTTAAAAAATTATTAGTGAATTCATCTGATTGTTCCTGGAGACTAATTCACTAAATTATTAGTGATTTCATCTGTTTGTTCCTGAGAGTAAGTGTAGGCCAGCATTCTGATAATGAAACCGTGGCCCAGAGTCACAGGGGACTTCTCTGTAGTCATATCACAAACCACAAGGTGAATCAGGGCTATGAAAGGGTTGAGTTGACAAAAAAAAAAGACAAGTTTCTGCCTAGCGGACTCCAGGGCTGGCTGTAGCGAATCTCTCAGGTTTGCTTCTGGTCCTGGAAATAAAGTGTCACAGAAGCACGGGAATAGGTAGAGGTACAGATAGTCACACCTTCGTCACATGCTTGTTTGACTACACATATTTAGAGTTTGTTTTATTTGAGGGTTTTGGGGCCATCCCCAGCAGTCAGGCTGTGTTCAGGGCTGACCCCTGGTGGTGCTCAGGGAACCGTGTGTACTGGGGATCAAACTGGGCTTGGCTGCATACAAGACGAGTGCCTTCCTCTCTCTCTGCCCGTCTCCCTGCCTTTACTGTCTGGCCCCTAGAGAACTTATTTTTATATAGATGTTTCATAAACATGTTTCAGTGGTTCAAAATGGGATGGAAGAGACTCCTGAGTCTCTACTTTTTCGACAAATCACTCCCATTTTAGTATGAGAAGAGGAGGCATGGGCCAGTTCTGGGGTTCTGGATACGGGTTATTGCTGAGTTTGAAAAATCCCTTTTCTCCAGGACTGAATCTCTGGGCCGGGGTCCCCGCCCACTCAGCCAACTGGCTGTCATGCCCACAATTTGCCTCTGGGCTCCATCTTAGAGCACCAACAGTCCTGGCCCAGGGACTCCCAACTGAATCCCAAAATAGTTTAGTGCCATACAGAGATGTCTCTGGAGCCCAATCATTTACAATCTAGAAATTCACATTTACAATCAATGGCTGTGCAAGCTCTCATGATACTCAAAATGAACAATGGAAAATAAATGATCTAGTGTCTGCCACTGGCAGGTAAGCTTGCAAAGTGGTGGGAAATTTCAAGCGGAACATAATGCCCCAAATTAGAGAGTATTGGGGAAATTGTCTGCCACAGAGGCAGGGTGAGGACTGGGATGTAGGTGGTGGAAAATGTGCACTGGTGGAGTGATGGGTGTTCCATCATTGTATGATGAATCTCAAACATGAAAGCTTTGTAACTGTATCTCACGATGATACAATTAAAAAGAAAAAGTAGTGTGGAGTTCATGCCCAATTCAATCAGCTTAATCAATGGCTGAACAAATAGCAGTACTCCTACATTATTTACAAGAAAGAAAAGAAAGAAAGAAGAGAAAGAAAGACCCCTTTTCCCCTCCATGAGATTGTCTGACCTCACCCTATCTAAGCCAGGCCTGGTACCCGTATGATTGTGGCTGCCATGATTTCCCGTCCTACCACAGCCAACTCTTTCCTGCTCTGCTTAGGCAGGGGGTCGGGATCAGGGGCCACCCTCTGGTGTGCTAGAGAGCACACCATTCTGGAAGTGGAACTCAGTTCTCCTTTGTCGAAGCATCTGCCCCAGTGCCCTGAGCTCTCCCCGGCCCTTTGCCTGCTCCTTTTTCTTTCTTGATTCTTTTTTGTCCCCCCTCCACTACCTGTTTTATTCTTCTTGTAGTCTTTGGCTTTCAGGGGGAAGAAAGCAGCCCTTTTTATTCTCCCTCTTCTGGGAAAGCCTTTAAAGCTCCCATGTGACAGGGCTTTCCTGGTTCTGCTGTGACACCCAAGATAAACGGATTTTTCACTCCCGACTTACATTGTCCAGGGAGCTGATTTGGTTTCTCTTCCTGAGAACCTCTGGGGAAAACATCAGTTTGGTTTATTTTGTGTGAAATAGACGATTACCTAAAAATCAACCTAAGTTGCTCTCAAAATGATTTTATTTTTTTTAAATTAAAAAAAAATGTTTTTTTTCCATAATGTAGGAGTACTGCTATTTATTCAGCCATTGATTAAATTGATTGAATTGGGCATAAACTCCACATTACTTTTTTTATTCAGAATGTTAATTTTGTTTTATTATTATTATTGCTCTCAAAATGATTTTAAACAACAACAAAACCAGTTTTTTTTCCCTTGGGTGGAAATATGGCTTTAAGGGCCTGAGCACATAGTTGACAAAGTCAAGCGTGGTCTCAATCCCTAGCACCACCTGGACCTTCAGACACAGCCATCACTGGCCTCCAAGCTCTGAGCTGGGAGTCATCATCTCCAAGAGGCACCAAGGATAACCCCCTCCCAAACAGGAAAACAAGTTTACAAGAATATTTCCCCTTTCGTGCAGGAGTATTGGTAAATCAGAACATGTTGTTGGTAGTTACTGAAGGCCAGAGATGTGGCTCAGTGGTGTAGCATTTACCTGGCATTTGTGAGGCCTGGGTGCAATTCCTAGCAGCCCAAAAGCAATCAAAAAGAAGTGTGGGAAGCTGGGGAGGTAGCTAGCTCAGAACTAGAGCAGCTGCTCTGCATGTGTGAGGCTCTGGGTTCAGATCCCAGCATTGAAGAAAAGAAAAAAGAAAAGCAGCCCCCCCCCAAACAAAAAAATGAAAAACCCAGGACCATGGATGTAGCTCAGTGGTTGCTCTACACCCTTGTAAAATAATAGGGCCACCCCAGTGGTGGTGGGACTGGGGCCCACAGCTGGCAGCACTCTGCTTGGGGGTGTGGGTCAGACAGGCAGCAGGGCAGGGGGTGAGCTTGGGTCCTCAGACCTGCCAGGCATGTGCCATGTGCTCACTTGACACCATATCCCCAGGCGCCCAAATTATGTTTGTTTGGGGGCCACACACAGCGATGCTCAGGAATCACTCCTGGCTCTGCACTCAGGAATTACTCCTGACTATGTATCGGGTATTGAACTCAGGTGGGCAGTGTGCAAACCAGCGCTGTACCCAATATACTATCACTCTAGCCCCCTCCCAAATCACGTTTCAGCCTCGATGGCTTGCTGTGGGTTCGTTCACTGTCTCCACGATACCCCACTCCAGGGATACCATCTTGGGAAATGGCCATCTGATTGTGTTGCTGTCCCTGTCAAATCCTCAGGGATTGCCTCCTGATTCTCAGAGTATTCGCCATACTACCTTCACCCTCATTCATGGGCTGCTAATCTATTCAAAGAGAGTTGTTGGCTTCATGCCACTTCCTTCATTGTATTTAACGTTTGTCAGAGAAACCGAATCAAACAGACAAGAAGGTAAACCTAAAGCGAGGAGAAAGATCATTTCCAGGAGTGACAGATGCTGTTAAGAAGATGCAGGGGTTGTGAAGGAGAGGGGTGGCACCAGGCAGCTGGGAGTGGCAGCTGCAGAGTGGAAGCAGAAGGCCAGGTGGAGGGAGGAGAGGGGAGGAGCCAGGTGGCCTTGGGGGCGGGAGGGGGACCAGAAGGAACCCAGCCTGGCAGAAGAACCAGGATGCGATGCAAGTGGCTTTGCAGAGAACACATTTGACTGTAATTCTGTTTCTTGGGAGAGGGATGGGGGTTTTGGGCCACAGCTGGCATTGCTCAAGGCTTACTCCGGGCTCCGTGCTCAGGAATCTCTGCAGAGCAGGATTAGGGGACCACATGCAGGAGTTGAACCAGGGTTGACTGTGTGCAAGGCAGGCAGCCTCCCGACTGTACAATCTCTCTGGCCCCAATATTATTCTCATTGCTGTAGGATACCATACAACAATGTGGAGAATTTTTTTTTTTTTGCTTTAAAATACATTTCCTAAACTACAGAATCTCTCCTTCAAGCCTCTCTCTGTCTCTCTCCCCACAAACTCCCTCCTTGAGCCCATAACATCTCGCTAGCAGTGCAGCTAGCAGTGCATTGTGATTGTCCGTTTTCCTTCTGTTTCCCTAACAATGGTTAAGGTCTGAGTCTTTTCTTACTTCTTGAAGCCCCTGGCTCAGCCCTGTCTAGCCCTTGGCAGGCAGCCAGAAAACCTTCATGAAAGGAGAACCAACTGGCGGCTTGTACATTCCCCCTTGCTTCTGCAACTTCCTCGCTGGCATTTTAAAGAGCCCTCTCTGGGGTTCCAGCGCCTCTTGGGGATCCCGTCTGATTTCCATTTTAAGGGACAAGCCCCTTTGAAAATTGCCCAGCCAGTTCCATGTCTTTCACACTCTCCAGGTTGGTAGGAGACCTGAGTGACTGGGGTGCTCAGGGAGGGAGGCAGAGCTAGCGAGGGCCAGGACACCTTCCTCCCAATCCCTTCTGAGATGGAGGGGCCCTCAACCTCCCTGGAGTGAAAAGTCCTTGGACCCCCTTAGGGAAGGGGAGAGAAGCTAAGAGGAGTTTCTGTAATTGAACTTTCTGGAAGAAAATTGTTTATTTTTACTATGGCCCACAATCCAAATATTGTGCTGTGAACCAGCACCTGTGTAGGTGGAAGAACTCTGAGTTCGGGGCTGGAGAGGCAGGACACTTGCCTTGCATGAGGCTGACCCAGCTTCTTGTTTTTATTTTTGTTAAGTGCTCAGGGCTTATCCCTGGATCTGCACTAAGGAATCACTCCTGGTGGATTCCGGGGACCATAGAGGGTGCTGGGAATTGAATCCAGGCCAGGCACATGCAAGGCGAACACCTCACCCCCTTGTATTTTTATTTATGTTATATTTATTTATGTTTGGGCCACATGTGGCAGTGCTCAGGGGTTACTGCTGGTTCTGTACTCAGAAATTATTTCCGTTGGTGCTCAGAGGACCCTATGGGATGTGGGGATTGAGCTTGGATCAGTCATGTGCAAGGGAAGAGTCCTACCTGCTGTGCTGTCTCTATGCCCCAACCGCTGTACTCTCTCTCCTGCTCTGATTCGGGTTCTATCTCCGGCATCACATGTGGTCTCCTGAACGTGCCAGGAGAGCACAAAGTCAGGAGGAAGCACCTGCCAGGTGTGGGCTCAAAACCAAAAGCAAAAAAAAAAAATCAATTTTTTTAAAAATGAGGGGTTCTTAGAATCCTTTGCAAATTTTGGATTTCTGGATATATATCCTTTGTTAGGTATGTAATGTACAAATTTTTTCCTCTTTCACTTTATTTCTACAGTATAATTTAAGGAGTAGTTGCATTTTCGTAAGGTTTGTTATCTTTGGGAGGGAGGGGATGGCAGCTAAGAAATCTTTGTGGCTCAGAGGTGGAGAGGGTGATCACGTGTTATCCCCAGCACCACACTCAGAGAAATCTTTGCCCAACACAAGGACATAATTATTTTCCTTTAGAAGTTACATAATATAGACTTTATAGCCCTTTGATCTGTTTAGTTATAGTCACCACACCTGGTGTCAGGGGCCATGAGATGCCAAAGATCAAACTTGGGACTTGGCACATGTGCTTTGCTCTTGTTATCTCCCCAGCCGCAGGATGGTACTGGCTTTTGAATTTTTGTTTTCTTTTGTTTTTGTGGTTTAGGTGCCCAAAATGGCAGTGCTTGGATGGGGGCACTCCTGGTATTGCCGGGGATAAAACTGGGGTTAGCCATGTGCAAGGCGAGTGCTTTCACTCCTGTGCTACCTCTCTAACCTCAGGAGCAAGTATTTTTTTTTCTTAAGATAGTGGTAGTTTTGATAGTTTAACATTTTTCCCCAACCATTTTTTTTGTTTTTGTTTTTGTTGTTGTTTTGTTTTGAGGGGAGAATTGGGCCACACCAGGCAGCGTTCAGGACTTATTCCTAGTTCTGCACTCAGGGATCATTCCTAACAGTTCTTAGGGGAACCATATAAGGTGCCAGACATCAAATCTGGGCTGATCCATCGTGTAAGGCAAACAGCACCTTAACTGCTGTGTCAGCTCTCCAGCCTTGCTTTATGTTTATTTGTTTTTTTTTGGGGGGGGGAAGCCAGAAACCGTCAGAAAACAATTTAAAAAGAAAATGTGGAGTTGAAATCACAATTTACAGATTGTTTTAATATTTTGAAAGGTTGTCAGGGAGACTGCATCTTTAAAATTTAATTTTATGATCTTGGCTTTGTAAACTAAAACAAAACATTGTATGTTGTGTCTAGTATCTGCCCCTCACGAGTCGCCATATATTGAATTTTTATATTTTTTATATTGGCACCATGATTTATGACGTTTTTGACAATACAGCTTCAGACATACAATGTATTTTTTAAAAAAATTTTATAAGACTTACTTTAACCGTACATGAATGTATTTCTTGGTTAGAATTAAAGTCAAAATATTTTTCTGGTGGTTTGAGATGATTACTTAATTTTTTAAAATCCTACGTGATACGCTTTTCTGCAAGAAAAGTCATCTTACATGATGCCTCTGTGTGTCTGTGTTTGAGTGTGTGTGAGAGTATGTGTGTATGTGTGTGTAAGTGTGAATGTGAGGTATGTGTGTATGTATGTGTGTATGTGCGAGTATGAGAGTATGTGTGTATGTGTGTTAGTGTGTGTGTGTGTCTGTCTGTCTGTCTCTCTCTGTCTGGTGCCAGGGATGGAGTCCATCTCACATGCAAGTCAGGTGCTCTACCACTGAGCCTGTTCCTGACTCAAAAGCCATAATATCCTTTACTTTAACCTTTTTGCAGTGTCCTTGGTGTTATCTGAAATTTTAGTCACAGCTTTTTTTTTCTTTTTCTTTTTCTTTTTTTTTTTTTTGCTTTTTGGGTCACACCCGGTGACGCACAGGGGCTACTCCTGGCTCATGCACTCAGGAATTACTCCTGGCGATGCTCAGGGGACCATATGGGATGCTGGGAATCAAACGCAGGTTGTCCGCGTGCAAGGCAAATGCCCTATCCGCTGTGCTATCGCTCCAGTCCCCCTAGTCACAGCTTTTTATTTATAAAATGAAAATCAATACTAATGTAAAGTTAATGGGCTTGGGCTAGAGAGATAATACAGTGGCCATGGTGCTTTTCTTGCATGAGGCCGACCCTGTTTTGCTCTCCAGCACCTCATAATGGTCTCTGGAGCACCGCCAGGAGTGACTCCTGAACACATAGCTAGGAGCAAGCCCTAAGCACTGCCAGGTGTATCCCCCTGCCCCCCAAAAGGGTAATGGATTTTAGTGAACTTTCTTTTTTTTTGTTTTATTTATATTTTATTTCCTCAAATAAGATTTAATTGTATGGAGTTACAATTATGGGTTACAATTATGTTGGAAACCTCAGATATATACCTCTGTCCAAGTCTAGAATTTTCCCCTTACATAATCTTCACAAATTGGAAATTATTTTTCCTCAAGGGACTGAAAATGAAGACTTTAAAAAATTTAGAAAAAGTTTTTTTTTAATGTAGAAGTACTGCTATTTATTCTGCCACTGATTAGGCTGATTGAATTGTGCATGAACTCCGCCTTACTTTTTTTTTCCCCATTTTTTATAATTTTATTTATTGAATCACCGTGAGAGCAGTTACAAAGCTTTTGGGTTTAAGTCTCGGTCATACAATGA
>JAOXYA010000025.1:25172969-25184887 GCA_028565675.1 Sorex palustris | reverse complement strand
TGGGCAGGCTACATTCGGTAGCCTGCCAGTTTGTCCAAAGTAGGAATGAGATAATAAGATGTCATAATAGGATGTCGTGCGGCCGCAAATGCGGCTGCGCGGTTCCGGGAACTGGTTTTCATAGTCTCTGAGTCTTGGCCGTTGATGGGATTACACAGCTATGGATAGATAACAATATTTAGGTGTTTTTGAGTGCATTTGTTTTGAAAAGACAAGCCTTTATGGCATATGAACAATAGAAGTATCTCTTGTTTGTGACTTTTATAGAAGTATCTCTTGTTTGTGACTTTTATAGAAGTATCTCTTGTTTGTGACTTTTATACGTAAAAATATTTGTGCATTAATAACAGTTCTACTGTGTAGTACTTGCTGATAAAGTAGGTAAAACTTTTTAATGTTGATTCCTTGCTGGTTATTGTTTTTGTTCAGGATAACCTTTTTGAATGGCACTTCACAGTGAGAGGGCCCCCGGATTCTGATTTTGATGGAGGAGTTTATCATGGAAGAATAGTACTGCCACCAGAGTATCCCATGAAACCACCAAGTATAATTCTACTAACGGTAAGAATTATTGGCTTTTTTTTTTTAATTTGGACCACACCTGGCTGTGTTCAGGACTTACTCCTGGCTCTGTGCTCAGAGCTCACTCCTGGTGGGCTCACGGACCATATGGGGTGCCAGGGATTGAACACAGTTGGCCACATGCAAGGCAAATGCCCTACCCTCTGTACTATCACTCTGGCCCACTTGACATTTTTGTAATGCTTTTGCTTTAATTCTTTATGGTACTGCAAAATATGGTTAGAAAATACTTGTCCTTTTTTTTTTTTTAAACAACTCAAGCATGTAAAGCATGCACTCTAGAATTAAGTGGTAGCCCTAGCCAAGTACACATTTTCATTGAGAAATATGGTGCATAATTTCATTGTTTTGGGGACCTGCCTTTGGGAGTATAATTCTTTTTCCCCAGTTTTTGGGCCACACCTAGGGTGCTCAAGGGGTGCTCAGGGGACTATGTAGGGAATCAAATCCAGGGCTCTTATTTGCAAAGCATGCACTCCAGTCTCTTGAGCCATTTCCCTGACCTGAGGAACTATATAATACCTCCTTCCTCCTATCACCCAAAATTCTTAGGACATTGAAGCATCTAAAAAGTACTATAGATTAAATGGATGTGTGATTATGGATATCATTATAATTGATATCTATGTAGCAATTGTTATATAGATGCAATTGTTAGTTACATGTGAGTTAATAGATGCAAAATGCTAGGTGCAGCAGATGTTAACTGTTCCATAAAAACTAATGTTATTGGGGAAAAGGATTATGGCTCAGTGGTAAAGAATACTTTTCACAGGGATGAATCCCTGGGTTCTAACCCCAGGTATGCACCTCCGCTCAAGAGAAAGTTGTATTTTTATATTTGTAACTACAAAATCTTCAACTTCTCACCTTATGTTCTCTGTTACTCAGTTTCTTCATCTCTGCGTAGAGATCTTAAAAATAAGAACTAAATACTTGATAACTTATTATTTATAAAGTAGAATTTCCATCTCTACAGATTTTATCTTCATGTGAAGGAAAATCTTACTGATTCATTTTTGGTTTTTGAGGCCAGACCTTGAATTGCTCAGAACTTTTTCTTCTGGCAGTGTTAGGAGGCTGTGCAGTGTAAAGGATCAAACCCAGGTCCCAACATGCAAAACACACACCCTGGACAATTGAGCTATCTCTGTAGCTCTGCAGGAAAACTACCAATCCATTTTTTCTTGTATTTTCTGGGAAATTATGCATCAGTATATTCCTTAATGAGGCATTTCTTCCCTTAGTTCCTTTCATGTATTTTTTTGTGTTTAGTTATGCTTTAATCTAACCTTGATGGAAATAAAAAAAAAAAAACCCCAAAAACCTTCCTGCACTTCTGCTATGGCTCTGAATTGTCCTGTTTTTCTCTTTCATAATCTTCAAAGCATCCTTAGTCTAGTCTTTGCCTATTGCAGTCTGATTTCTACACATTGCACATTGTTGAAATACACTTACTTCAGCTGTTTCAGTGACTAGTATGAAGTTCCACTGACTCATTGTTAGTCTTTATCCTACTCCACCTGAGTGATGCATCATCAGACACACTGTGTAGCAAATGGTGACACAAAGGTATTCAGTAAAAAACAAATGAGTGCTGCTTCTGATTACAGTTGGTATAGTGAGAAGAACATTCTTTTTAGAGCCAATAGACCAGTATTCTGAATGAATGAGAGCAGTGTTCATTCCTTTATGTCATGGGAAGCTTATCTAATTTTGAAATTCACTTCTCATTTCTCCAAGAGGATGTATATGGTAAACATAATTCTCCTGGCGTATAGGGATTGACTAACAAATATTAGGTGATTTTGAGAATTGTTAATGCAGGTGGTGGGGATGGATCAATATTCTAGCCCCCCTGCTGTTTCAGGAGTCACTTCTTTTAGTTGGTAAGTGATCTGAGAGGAAGGATTGGTGCATGGGGAAACTGGTGGAGGGGGGTCTGTTCAAGGTGATAGTTATAACACTGATAAGTACAGAAACATTTTGATAGTTTATAAGTTATGGTTATAGTTTATAACCATACCTTTATAACCAAAGGTATGGTTATACTTAGAACAATGGCTTAGGGTCAGCCCTGCTTTCTGATTTTAAAAGTTTACTTTCTGATTCACTTCTCTCTTTTGATGTCTTTTCTAACCTTAAATCCAGAAATATTTTTCAAACATACCGTATATGCTCTGGGTGCAACAGAAAATACATCAGATTCTCTGCTATGGACTGGAGAGATAGTATAAGGTTTAGGGCGCTTGCCTTGCACACAGTTGATCCCGGTTCAGTCCCCAGCACCACATACGGTTTCCTGGGCACTGCCAGAAGTGATCCTTGAGCACTGCAGGATGTGGGCCCGAACCCTCCCCCTGCCAAAAAAAAGAAAAAGAAAAAAACCAAAATGATGTGTCTTCAATAATCACCTTTGTGGACTTTTAGGTTCCAATAGTGTAGACTGTCTTCTGACATCGGCATTTCCGCCTGCCTGCTCTTCTGCCGAGACACCAGGCCCATATCTGAAACACATCATTAGCGCTGATCTTTCCTGGGGGAACACACCTGGTTGTGTCCAGGGCATTAGTGCAATGCTGGCCATTGAACCCAGGCCTCCCAAGTGCCAAGCATGCTCTCTGTCCTCTTTCTCATCTTCCTTTTCTGTTTCTAGCTTTTAAAGTCACCCGTTGGAAAATCTTTCCTGTCTCAGCCTTTCTCTCCATTCCCTTCCTCACCGATAGCAAGCTAGGTAATCCTAAACCCTTGGATTTTGTCCCAGCCTCTACCCTTCAAAGAGCATAGCACTTTACTGGGCACAGGCGGTGAGGGCCTTTACCTATCAACTATTTGGACTCTTAAACAGTTCAGTTTTTAAAAGATGCTACAACAGCTTATGAAAATGACTTTTAGCATTTGTTGGAAGCTAACATATTTGTGGGCTATATAGAAGAGAATAAAATGTATGTCCCCAGAGATTCTTTTTCTTAATGTCTTTTTGGTTTATATTTTAGGGTGCTTGGGTGCTGCTGCAGCTGTGGTGCTCAGGGGTCACTCCTAGTAGTGCTGGGGGGGTGGGCAGGGCAGGGACCATGAGGTGCTGGCGGTTGAACCTGGGCCTCCTGCATGCCAAGCATGCACGTCAGCCCGTGGGGCCATCTTGCTGGCTGAGATTACATTCTTTTAAAATTCTTTTTAAAATCTGACATAGTCGTAGAGTGTCAAGCTTTAAATTTACATATTTAAATTTCTAAATGCCTTATTTATTCCTAAGCCTAATGGACGATTTGAAGTAGGAAAGAAAATCTGTTTGAGCATCTCAGGACATCATCCTGAAACTTGGCAGCCTTCCTGGAGTAGTGAGTATTCATTGAAAGTGAATATAAATCTCATATAACTTTAATCAATTCAGAATTATAAAATATAATGTTTCTTGAGATCAGAGCTTTTGGGGGTAAATAAATTGATATTAATAAATAATAAAAGCATTTTTCCTTGTCTTGGATTTTGCTATAATTTCAACTCAACCCCCTATCTAGTGAAAAAAAAAATTTCCTCCCTTTTTCAAAGTAAATCTGCATCTTTTATTTAATTAATCAATCTGTTCTTTTTTGTGGTGGGGGGCTTGGACCACACCTGGTGGTGCTTAGGACCTGCTCCCGACTCTGTGCTTAGGGGTCACTCCCACCATAAGCAGTGCTGGGGATCAAACCAGGGCGGGCCACATGCAGGGCAAGCGCCTTAACCCCCGTTCTCTCTCTCCAGCCCTGCCCTGCCGTACCTTTTGCAAAGCAGCTTAGATTGATGTCTACTTTTTATTTCAGTAAGAACAGCACTGTTAGCCATCATTGGTTTTATGCCAACAAAAGGAGAAGGAGCAATAGGTTCTCTAGATTATACACCCGAAGAAAGAAAAGCTCTTGCCAAAAAGTAAGTTTTGTGTTTCTTTAATAACCGAGGACTGTTCTTCCTAACTGCTGTTAAGAGACAGGCTCTGTCTCTCGCTTGCTTTGTGAGCTAACTTGGCTACAGGATCTAAATCTTCGTTTTGCTCTTTCAGAAATATGTTTGTACCAATTTCCCCAGGGATGTTTTTAGACATACAAACAAATCTGAAGAGTTGTTTTTATGTGTAGTTTTTAAGAAGTAGTTGATAATAACAGTAGGGACTGTCTTCTCCTGTAGCACAGCACTGGCCATTTTTTTTGGGGGGTGGGCACACAACTCTTGTGCTCAGGGCTTAGTTACTCCTGGCTCTGCACTTACGGATCACTCCTGGTGGGCTTGGGGGACCATATGGGGTACTTGGGATTGAACCCAGGTAGGCCCATGTTGACCACTAGGTGTGGCCCCAAACAAGCAAAAGTAGATATATTTCGGGGCATGGGGATGGCTCCTGTGTTCTAGAGCACCTGCCCTGCAAGCAGAAGATTGTAGGATCAGTCTCTGCTACTTGCACACGTACTGAGTACAGTCCCAAAGACTGTTCATATCTGGCAGCCTTGCAGTCTTTGGCATCCTCTTAGAGTCATAGATTATTTCCAGCTATACTGCACCCAAGTGCAAGCTCCAGTATTGCCAAAAAAAAAAAAAAAAAAGATGTTGGAGGACATAGCAAGAGGGTGTGATCCCTTGTAAATGCTAGTCCAAGCAGCACAGCTGAAAGGAATGCAGCCCCCATTATGCCAGCTCCACAGGAACAAGCCCATTATGCCAGCTCCACAGCCTAAGGTCCAGCCTCTGGCAAGCCCATAGACAAATGTGTGAACACCACAGCAAAGGGTGTGCTTGAGCCCCTGGTTCTCACAGCACGGAAGGGAAAGGAAGCAAGGGGGAAGAAAACAGTAAACAACACATAGTGCCTTCCCGTAAAATTTTAAAAAAGTTAACATTTCAATTTGGGAATATCTGATTCATTCAAGAATGTGGACAGCAGTTTCTGGTGTAACCAAAAATAGAAATAAAGAGTAGATGAATACTCTTTTTAACTTTCTTTAAAAGAAGTTGAATCATAAATGTCTTGTTTTGTTTTTGGTCCACACCCAGCTGTGCTCAGGGCTTACTCCTGGCTCTGTGCTCAGGGATCACTCCTGGAAGGGCTGGGGGGACCATATGGAATGCTGGGGATCACATGCAGGTCACCTGCATGCAAGGCAAGCTCCTTACCCTCTGTAATGTTGCTTTGGCCACACATAAAAATTTTTTGTACCATTTGTGTTGGAATAAAATTTAAAATGGGATTTACAAGACTTAATTATGCTTTTCATACATACATCATTCCAACATCACCCCCATTACCATAGAACCCTCTTCCCTCCACCAGTGTCCCAAGGATACCTCCCATCCACCCCCCCAATGCAAGCTCAATTCTGTAGATAAAATCTCCAGTTCTGATGACTTTAACCATTTGTTGTTCCCTTACTGTGTTTATTTGTATCCCAGATATGGTATTTTTAAAAATTTATTGTGGAGGTGGTGCCATCTACACACACATAGGTGAACACTAAAGTAGTTTCTAAATTAACAAAAACATTAATCAAATAAGTTGATAAACTTTTTTTAAAATTTATTTATTTATTTTGCTTTTTGGGTCACACCAGCGATGCTCAGGGATTACTCCTGCTCTGCACTCAGGAATTACTCCTGGCGGTGCTCGGGGGATCATATGGGATGCCGGGGATCAAACCCAGGTCAGCGGTGCAAGGCAAACGCCCTACCCGCTGTGCTATTGCTCCGGTCCCAAGTTGATAAACATTTTTAAAAACTGTAATGTTTCATAAGTAACATGTTATTTAAGACCTAATATTGAATTAGCACTATAATGAAAAAAAAATCATTACTTGATAAAGAAGTTCAGCAACATATATTACTCCCAGTCATACAAACCCTCAGTGCTGTTACGAACTTTTAGGATAGCTTTACCTGTATCTGAAATACAAAGGGAATAGTGAAAACAGAAAACAAACCTTAGGGGCCAGAGAAATAGTATATCAGGTAGATTGCTTGCTTGTCTTGCACAAATTCGAGCCAGGTTTGATCCCTAGCATTCCATATGGTCCCCTAGCACACTTCCAGGAGTAATTCCTGAGTGTAGGATTTTACACGAGTTATCCCATCGTTCAAGTCTACTAGAATTTAAATGGATAGGATTTAGTGAAGCTTTTTTCCCCCCTCCTTGGAAATATCTCTTACGTTCTGTTTTTGGTTTTTATGCTATTTCATGTATGTGTTTTGCTAAAGATAATTTGAGCTTTATAATGTACTTTTTTCCCACAAACTTAACATGGACTTGTTTTGTATGATTTTGAGGATAATATAATTAACTTATTTTGTCATTGTGTAGATGTTATTTTTGTTTAGATAGGATAATGTGATAAAAGAATCTAAGTCCAGAATGTGGGCAGGCAGCTTGCTCATACCCAGGAGTGCTCAGGGGCTGTTCCCACCTCAGAATTTGGGACTTACTCCCAGCAGTGCCAGAGGATTCTTGCATGCAGAGCATGTATTCCAGCCCTTTGAGCTATCTCTCTGTCCCCCGATTATTTTTTTAAACTTTAGATTTTTAAAAATTGAGAGACTGTTATAAACTGTTTTTTTATACTAACTTACTTTTTAAATTGATATTAGAATTGTAATTATTGTAATAACGGTCCAATTTACATGTAAATGAATTGAATCATACAGTGCTTTTTAAATTTAATCATCCAGCTTTTGAATGTGCATTTGGACAAGCATCTAAGTATTTGATTTTACCCATCAAAAAACTTATCTTCTAACAGATCACAAGATTTCTGTTGTGAGGGTTGTGGTTCTACCATGAAGGACGTCTTGTTGCCTTTACAATCTGGAAGTGATTCAAGCCAGGCTGACCAAGAAGCCAAGGAACTAGCTAGACAGATCAGTTTTAAGGTATTCTTAATTTGTAAATGATTTCTAAGTATTCCTTTTGCTTACTACCAAATTTTCTATAGAAAATAAAAGCAATAGATTCTTAGAAATAATTTTTTCTTATTACAAAATTAATAATATACACTCACAAAGACATAACACTGTAATGGTTTGAAGCTTGGGCTCTGTTGAACCAAGAGGGTGACCCCCATGGATCTGGAGTGGCAGAAGGCCTTTGCAGAGTTTCAAGCCAGAGTTAATGACACTTCAAGCCAAGGTTAATGTCAAAGTGATAGGACAGTGGGTAGGGTGGGGTGTTTGCTTTGCGCATGGCCAACCCTGGTTTGATCCCCAGCATCTCATATGGTCCCTTGAGCACTACCAAGAGGGATTCTTGAGTGCAGAGCCAGGAGTGACCCCTGAGCACTCTGAGTATAGCCCAAAAACAGAAAGGGGAAAAAAATTAACAAAGTTATTGATACTCAACAGAGGTGATGCTTGCAGATGTAGATTGAACAGCTAAATGAAACAAAAAAGCATGCATATTTTGTTTTAAATTTTTTTATTTTATAAGGTCGTTCACAATATTTTATTACAGTTAATATTCAAATACCAATCCTACCACCATTACACCTTCCCACCACCAAATTTGGGATGTTTCCATCCAAAGCCCCAATCCCTGTCCCAAAACACAACCGAAGTAACATAATTTGTATTGTCTGTTATTGGAAACCATCTTATGGTATGTTGTGCAGCTACACGGTCCAGGAATACATTCACTCGTATGTGAGGCTCGGCCAAGCTGTGTGGGGAACGGCATTGAGCATGGCGGCAGTTGGGTTCTGAAGATTTTCGGCTGCTGAGGCTGGGTCCCTTAGAACGGGGTGGACTCTCACCTGCCCCCCTCTGGGGCGCCCTGAGTAAAACAACTTGGTGCAGAATCCAGTGGCAAAGAGCGTGCACATTTGACACATAAATTAAGTAGATAAGACCATCTTGTATGTAGGTGTAGGAAGAATATTCTTTGTTCCAAGGAAGTAATTCACAGCCGACTTCTGGAGAAAGAGAAAAATCAACTGGAACAATAGAAATGTTGCCTGTAGTGGAGCAGTTGAAGGAAGCTGAGGACATTTGGCAGTGCTACTGGACAGAGGGCGCAGTTGGGAGCCCTCACTTCTCCTCCTTGTAAGGGCAGAGGGGCCATACTCTACTCTGATGGGTGTTTAATATAGATGTCTAGTAACCCCACTTTATGTACTTCAGATCCCAGCCCTGTATTTTTTATCCTTGCTTTGCTGGACACTCCTGCCTCTTGGGGGTGAGTCCTGAAGTTCTAGGAGAGAGTGAGGTGCTGTGCTCAAACCTATGATTAGCTATCCTGGTCTGACCAATAAAGAACATGTGCCCATTTTGGGGGAAAAAAAAAGAGTTTGGACCCTGGTATGCAATACATACATCAGTTTTTAAATACCCAGCTTTGATAGCTTTTGCAAAAGCTGACATTATTCTAAAGTTGTCAGTAATTGACCACAATGAAAATAATGTATTCATAAAACAAACCTCAGCTTTGTGCTTATTAGTGGAATTATATTAGACATATTAACTGCTTTGTGCTTGTTTCTCATTTGTAAATTACAGTAGTACTTATCATGAAAGATTATCAGAGAGATAGTATGGTGGCTAATGAGGCATTTGTCTTGCACGCAGTCAACCCCAGTTCAGTCCCCAGCAGAGCGTATGATCACAGCCAGGAGAAATCCCTGAGCACATTAAGGCATTAGCACAGCCTGGACAAGGAAGTATTTACTACATCTTGGTTACTCTCTTCCTTCTCAAAATTCCCATTGTATTCAAAATTACTCCTCTGAAGTTTTATCAAGCATATAACAAAATATAGCTGTAAGTGGAGTCTGGAAAAGCATTCCACAATCAAATCCACTAGTATTTTCTCAGCAAACGTGGAAATACTTAAATTAATGTGGAAGAAAGAATAATCTTACTTGTCAACTTTGCCTGATAATTGTTTTTTAAATAATTTTGAAAGACCTTTGGTTTTTAGAGACTGTGAACAATGATTTCAATTTTGTCCTTCAAGTAACGGCTTGAAAACAGGAGTTGTTTATGCTTCTTTCTAAGTACTAGTATAGAGTTGGGCATATTAATGCTCCGTGTTTGACTGATGGTTGATATTGATGTGGCAGTTAAAGTACTAAATAGGGAGAATTTTGTGGTAGGTTGTAGAACATATGTACTGTGTGCCTCCTCTTATAACTGCTGTTGGGTTTGTCTTTTTTTTATAGGCAGAAGTTAATTCATCTGGAAAAACGATGGCTGAGTCAGACTTAAACCACTCTTTTTCACTAAATGACTTACAGGATGATATACCTACAACATTCCAAGGCCCCACAGCCAGTACATCGGTATGACTCTTGTCTTTTACATAGACCTCTATCATTGTCATTTGGATGAGGAGGAGGGAATTCCATAAAATATTCAAATATTTTGTTTCTTCTTACAGTGGGATTCTAGCCCAACTCTCCCTCTAATGAATTATATGACCGCTAGGCAAGTTATTTATGGTCATCTTTTCTAGGCCTTCTTTTTTTTGTTAAATGGGGCTGACGAAATAATTTAATTCTTGAGGCTTTCCCAGCAGAGCGAGGGGAACCAGGACCATTTCCCAGCTGTCGGCCAACTGGGCCTTATGGTTTGATGCTGAGACCTGGCACTGCATAATGGTTCAGGCCCAGCCATACTGGGACTTCCAGGGCTACATATAGTGGTGATGGGAGTTGGGGGAGGTACTTGTGGCTTGAACTCCGGTCCTTCTATACTCAAAGGCCTGTGCCCTGACCCCTTATCCCCTGGCTAATTGTAGGTCCTGATGTCCCTCCAGAATTCTGTGATTTCTCTGCAAAATTCATTTCAGTATCATGCTAGGTTCAGACTAAAACGTGCATACATTTCCCACTTCCTAAGTCAGAACTCTTTTTGTTGTTGTTGTTGTTAGTTTGGTTTTGGTTTGGGAGCCATACCAGGTATCCCTGGTAGTGCTTGGGTGGCTATATGTGGTGCTAGCAATTTTAACTGGGGTCAGTGGGATGCAAACAAGTGCCCGAGCCCCTCTTCTATCTCTCTGGCCCATAAATAGTAACTCTGTTTTTGACAGATAGGTTAAGTTGCATCAAAACATAAACTCCTGAGAGAGGGGGGGATACTGGGAACATTGGTGGTGGAAAATGTACACTGGTGAAGGGATGGGTTTTTGATCAGTGTATGACTGAAACTCAAATATGGAAGCTTTCTAACTGTAGCTCATGGTGATTCAATAAAAATAAATAAAATTTAAAAAAGATAAAAAAGTAAAAGCTAAAAACCAAAACAACATAAATTCTAATAGACATGGAACCAGAGCTTGCCATGGACTCTGTCTAATAGTGTAGCTGATTGTTATATATCACTGAACATAAATTAAAAAAATTTGGTCTCTCAGTCACATTGACCGCTTTCCAAATAAGCCGACTCAGCTAATCACCATGGCTACCGTATTTGGACAGCATAGACTTTGAACAGTTATCATCATCAAAGACAGCTCTGTTGAACCATGCTGTATTGCCCATAGTAAATGTCCTGTAATTCTCAGTGATGGGATAGGTGCTACTGTCTATCGTTAGACTTACTGCCTAAATATTGGAGGTCTAGGTTATCAAACAAATTTAAAAAAATGTAACTGGAGGGCCTGATGAAATGGCTCAGAGATCTGGAGTATATGCTTTGCAAGCAAGAGGACCCAATTTTGACACCCCCTCTCACCCCCAGTACCACATAGTCTCCCAAGTATGCCCAGAAGTGACACCCTCCCTCTAGCCCAGCACTGCTGAGCATGACCCAAAGAATAAAATTGAAAAAAAAATACATGGCTAGGTCATTGCTAAATCAGATTATGAGGAAAAACTGCCTTTCCTTTCTTCTATTCAGAAGTTGGACTTTTGGAGAGTTCCTTTTCATAACAGATTGTTAGATATAGTAGCCATCTATTTTTTATTCTCCATTGTCAGTATATACAGAATTTTAAAGGTTTAGGAGAATTGAAATGGAAGCTGGGAAAATGTGTGAGCAAGTGCACACAGAAAGCTTGTACTTCAGCCCTTTGAGGGTATGTGTGTGCACACTGGGGATTCAAGTCAGGACCTCATGTACAAGGCAAGTGCTTTTACCCTTAGCACCACATCCTCAGCCTGGTAATTGTTTGTTTGTTTGTTTTGACATACTAGGACAAGTCTCCTAATACTTGTAATATGTTTAAATCTCTCTTCTGTCTTTAATTTTTTGTTGTTGGGTTTTTTTTTTTTTTTTTTGGGTCTCACCTGGCGATGCTCAGGAGTTACCCCTGGCTCTGCACTCAGGAATTACCCCTGGCGGTGCTCAGGGGACCATATGGGATGCTGGGAATCGAACCCGGGTCA
>JAOXYA010000025.1:24744016-24764444 GCA_028565675.1 Sorex palustris | reverse complement strand
CGAGAGGGGCGGAGGAATCGAACTCGGGTCGGCCATGTTGGCTGCGTGCAAGGCAAACGCCCTACCGCTGTGCTTTCGCAGCAGGTCTCATTCCCCTGACCCTGAAAGAGCCTCCAATCATTGGGAAAGATGAGTAAGGAGCGGCTGCTAAAATCTCAGGGCTGGGATGAATAGAGACGGTACTGGCGCCCGCTCGAGTAAATCGACAAACAACGGGATGACAGTGAGACAGTGATGTATCGCAGCAAGCATACACTGCTTGCTATGACCTAGAGCAAATAAGCATCAACGTCAAACAAATGGGTCAAATAGAACTGTGAGCACAGGGATCCCCAAGTGTCTCTGGAGTTGGGGGGAAGTGATGGTGGTTGCTGGGCCTTGGCTTTAGCTTTGTGGCATCCCCTTCCCTCCAGCCCTGTGCTCAGATCCTGACCCGCACCTGCAGATCTCGTCAGAGCCACCCGTGCCTTAGAAAGCACAGTCAGCTGCCTGAAAGGTGACAGGTCTGAATCTCCGCAGTGTCGACGTGTCCCAGAGATTCTCAGTGGACTTTGTTCTCATCTCCGCTCTATTCTGAGGAGCCATCCCAGATGGTTGTGCCCATCAGTGATCTATAAATTAAATAAAATTAAAGTGTCATTAGAAATCACAGTACAACTATGTTGCTTGCCTCTCGGAAAGCCCGAGTTAGAGAATTTAGTTTGAGGGTCCTGCGAGGCCCCCTGCTCTAAAGCAATAACAATGGTTTTAATTAAGCCTTGTAGACTTCAGCTGTATAACTGACACTGCTCCTGCAAACCCAGGCACCACATGATTATCACAAGCATTAAACATTTGACTTTGGAAACTGCCTTTTGAGTCCATTTAGGAAAAGTATTTAAAAAAATTTTTTTTGGTATTTTTTTGGTATTGATGTATTGATGTATTGATGTTCTGCTTCGTTGGGACTCCGAATGTTTTTTGCCTGACAAGGTAAATGTGACACACGTGAATTGCCCTGAAATGTACGTATAAGAACCCCCGTGTGAGACCTAACAAATGGATTGCTGCTGGACCACCAGCTTCCCCCCCCCCCCCCATGGGTCTTTCTTGGTGGCGGTGGGAGTCCACACTGTGTGGAGGGCCGGGGCAGAGGCTTCTCCCCTGCCCACTCCCTCTCCTATAGGGGAGTAAGTCCGGCAACCAGGGGAATCATATTCCAGAGTGCCTGGGTCGACTGGCCAGGACCCTGACACCCACACAGCTGGGGGAATCCTCTGCTCTCCTGAGAGCCTGGCCTGGAACCCAGGGAAGCCCAGCTACGATGGTCCCAATGCTTCTGGACCATTCGCTGATGACAAATACAGTCACCCTCGAACAACCACGGGCTGGAACTGTGGGTCTTCTTCATTAATTATGCAGTGGACCCTTGATTGCTGTATATTCAAAATTATTACAAATACATTCCTTCTCATTTGATTCTCTTAGTAATATTGACTTTTCTCTAGTGTACATTATTGTGAGACTGTGGTGTATCATAAAGCTATTAATTACCTAGCTGTCGTAAGACTTCTGCCCAATAGAAGCTAGAAGTCGTTGCGTTTGGGAGGAGTAAGACGTTACATGCAAGCGCTGGGAGAGCTCTCAAAGGGCTGGGCTGCATGCCTGGCATGTACGAGACTTTGGGTTTGATCCCTGACACCACAGGGCCTCCCAAGCACTGCTGGGCGTAGACCTGGGCCCCAGCATCTTCAAAGAAACCCCACCACCAAACACACACCTCCCCCACACACGCACACACACACGCACGCATACGCATGTTACAGGCGAGTTTTTCAGCTGTGTTGGCATCACTACCCTTGTATTTGTTACATTAGAAATGGCTGTTACTTATTCAGAAAAAAAATGAAGATACAAAATAAGGTCTTCCCAGAGGGCGGGTGGAGGCATATGACCAATCATGACCAATTCATCCACCATGAATCATGAACAGTTTGTCCTATTTTCCTTATATTAGATAGTGGTCAGTAATACATGTGTGTGGAGCTTTGTAATAGAGCCTTTACTATATCTAATAAGGAGATTGGGCTGGAGTAATAGCACAGTGGTAGGGTGTTTGCCTTGCACGCGGCCGGCCTGCCCGATCTGGGTTCGATTCCTCCGCCCCTCTAGGAGAGCCTGGCAAGATGCCGAGAGTATCTTGCCCACACGGCAAAGACTGGCAAGCTACCCTTGATGTATTCGATATGCCAAACACAGTAACAAGAAGTCTCAAAATGGAGACGTTACTGGGCCCGCTCGAGCAAATCGATGAACAATGGGAGGACAGTGTTTGTTGTTTGACAGAATAGTTTTTAGGCCTTTGGGGTACATACCCAGAAAAGGAATTGCTAGGTCACATGGAAGCTAAATTCCTAGTTTTTTTTGAGACATATCCACATCGCTTTTCAAAAGAGGCTGACTCAGTTTACATTCATGCCAGCAGTGAATGAGGATCCCCATTCCCCCACAACCACACCAACACTGGTTGCTTTTGTTTTTTGCGGTGTGTGCCAGTCTCACTGTTATGAAATGGTATATCACCTGTAAGTCTAGACAATATTCTATCCTCAAAGAAATTACTATTACTGAAATCTTTCTTATACATAATTTGAGAATAAATTTCTTTTTAATATAATCATATATTTTCTCTTTTTACAAGCTGCTTGCATGAAGAAAACTTCAAAAATACCTGGAAGCTTCTATTTTATAAAAGCAATTTATGATTTTGAAACTTACTGTCTCTAGTTTTTACAAAGCAAGCAACAGTGAGTGTTAAAGTCTTCCTGAAAACTGACAGCAGTGTAAATGAATTTAGACTTTCCATGTATATTCATGAGAAAAATTAAACCTTTGAATATTGTTACTGGTAAAAATTGTGTTTAATGCTATACTAGATTGTTTCAGTGATTTAGGGCTTAAGTAATGTGTCATGTAAATTTTCTTACTGAATAAAATAGTTTGCATATATTTAAGAATTAATATCAGGCAGAGACAAGTATGGGTTCAAAGCAATTATTTTTGTGGATATGACTGCTTTAGGAGTACTGGTGGCTATGCTAGTGCTGATTAAAAGCTCAAGTTGGAATGTGGTTGTGGTTACTATAGACAATTTTTCTTATGGTGTGATTCTCTCTGTTACAGGTGATTTAGATACAACTGAACTTGACTCTGTTTCTTAAATTTTGCCTCTGGTGTTTGAGAAAGTATATAATGGGTGAGACACTTGCCTTGCACGTGGCTGACCCAGATTTGATACCCGGCACCCTGTATGGTACCCTGAGTACTGACACAGATAATCCCTCAGTGCAGATCCAGGAGTACAGCTGGGTGTGATTCAAAACAACTACAAAATTATCCCCCCTCTTTGGAAATATTTCATTCTAGAATCAGAGCACATTCATTTGGAAAGGATCACTCGATTCAATTCAATCTTCTTTATGGCTAGAATTGAAGAAAAAAAGAAGAAGTTACCATATCTTGTTAGGATTGAGTAACCAAGAAAAAGAAAGTGTGTGCATTTATTTTAGGGTTTATTTTCTTGGTGTTGTAGTACATTTCATATGCTAAACATTCAAAGGTGAATAAATAACACTTCACTGAAAAAAATAATAGTACTTTCTTTAGAAAGCAAGAGGAAAGCCTTTATTTGTATGGGGCTTACCAAATGCCAGGCTCTAAGAATTTTTTTTAGGAACCACAGAAATTGCCAATATGTTTCCCAAATTTCTGGCCTGTAGAAATAGGAATTTCATGCAGTCCAAACTAAAACATTACTAATTTATTTAATCCGTATAACAACCTTGTAAAACTTCTAGATAAGGAAACTGAGATCAGAATGGTTAAATCATTTGGCCGAGATCACGTGATAGCAATGCAGACCCAGGATTACAAAGGAATCTTCTAGAGTCCCAATACTTGTTTATGGGCCACACTTCACGATGCCGGGGCTTTCTCCTTGCTCTGTACTCTGGAGTCCCTCCTGGCTGGGTTCAGGACGACCGTATGTAGTAGTGGGCACTGAACGGGGGTCCAACGCATTTAAGGAGGCACCTTGCCGCCTATACTCTCCTTTGGGCCCTAGAGCTGGATTCTTCACCACAGTAACACATGGCCTCTTTCCTACATCTAGGAGTGGATACATTTATGCCCTTCTCAATGCTTTCTACACGTGGCAGAAATGTGAAAGATGATTTTTCATTATATTCAGTTCTTGTGAAGTAGACATCTTTGTAAATCTAGACTTATTAAAGTTTAAAATGATATAAAATAATCAAGTGATTATCTTAAAGAAAATGATCTATTGTTAGACTCTAAATGAAGAGCTAAACACAAGACCACAAAACTTATGGGCACCAATGAAGAGTGGGGAATTCCTCCTGTTAACAAACTGAAAAATCTTAGCCCTAGAGAGTGGAGGTAAATAATAAGAAAATCCAAGCTACTAATATCTATTAAAAAACACACTGTCCTCCCGTTGTTCATCGATTTGCTCGTGCGGGTCCAGTAACGTCTCCATTTTGAGACTTGTTGTTACTGTGTTTGGCATATCAAATGTGTCGCGGGTAGCTTGCCAGGCTTTGCCGTGAGGGCAAGATACTCTCGGTAGCTTGCCGGGCTCTCCGAGAGGGACAGAGGAATCAAACTCGGCTCTACCGGGCTGGCTGTGCGCAAGACAAACGCCTTACCGCTGTCCTGTGACTAATATCTATGAAGTTCAAAATTATATCAAGAAAGGCATTCCACGGAAGTGGAAATAAGGTAACAGCAGAAACCATGGTTGAACTGTACTACACTGTCAATGAATTACCAGCTATCTTTAGATGTTCACCCACTCAGACACACTGACTTGTATCACAGTGATTAGTTTCATGAATGTGTCTTTCTAAAGGGGAACAGCCTACATACTTAGTGAAGTTCTATTAATACAGACATAAAAACCTGACATTTTCTACTCTACATAAAATACATAAAACTTGGTTGTAATATATTCAAGTTACAACACATGGGTGGAAGAGTGAAAATTTAAAACCCAGTAGGCACACTCCCTCACGTATTCCCCACACATTCATATTTCTTTCACTATGCTAAAGACAATGTGATTTCAATTATTCTCAATGGCACAAATGGCTATTAATGCATTCTAATTACTCAGATCAGTTTGCCACAGTAGGAAAAATAACCCGAGAGTCATTATCTGACACAGCTTCCCACCCCAACACAAGATGAAAAAAAAAAACTGATCTTCCCACTAATTGGAAACTGTTGTTAATTTCACACCAGACATGTATTTTTAAGATCGGTTCAAACTTCTGTGGCTGCTGAAAGTCATTGGGTAATGTGGATAATACATAATGAAAAAACACAAAGGATCCCATAAGGCTTGTCCATTTTCTTTCCTTTGGGGAAAGGAAAAGACAGAACCTGGTAAATTCCTCCATTACTAACAATTTATGGTTCAGTCACCCCAAAATTGTATCTACATGGTAGAGTGCTTTTCCTGTGTGATGTCAACCTCAGAAGTTAGTCAAAACCTTCAATACACCTGATTGCCCTTAGCAATTCATTTTCATATCTGTCATCCAGGGATCTGTATATTTTGTCTCTATATGATATTTATATTTTCAGCTAGTATATTTTATAAGGATTTTAAAGTTTTGCTCTTTAACTTACTTTCACTTGCTAAAAACATAATTGTCATTTTACCAGCCAGACTCCCTCTGAGATATAATTAATATCTATATGATAAGTGATTTCAATGACTTAGAATAAATTATTCTTTAGTCTGCTGTCATTGGTCATGGCAGTTGACTTACTTAGTAATTGAAGAGGTCACTAGCATTTTATCTAATTTCATCACATTTGATAAACAATATAGAACTTTAAATTTACTCAGGAACTGATAATTAAGATGGCATTTCATGTGCAATTTGGACCTGGAGTTATTTGATGATTCTAGAAGTACATTTCAGTTAAGAATACCAGTTTCTAGAAAACATATTCCTACTTTTAAGACATGATTCGTTTGATCTTTGTCTTCCAGTTTAGTCAATATTGGTTATTATCCTTTTGGTTTTGGGGTCAGATCCAGTCATGCTCAGGGCTTAGTCCTCGCTCTGAACTTAAAGATCACCCTTGGCAAAGCTCAGGAGGAACATGTGTGGTGCCAAGGATTGAAGTCAGGTTGGTTGGATGCAAGGCACTAGCCTTTCCCTTGTACTATTACTCCAACCTAGGACATACTTTTTTTCTGCACACCCAGAAGTGCTTGGGGGATTATTTGGTGCCAGTAACTGAATCAGCATGTCAGCCACACGCTAGACAAACACTTTTATCCCTGTACTATCACTCTGAGCCAGAGGCCTTTTCTTTCGTTTTGTTTTGTTTTGCTTTCTCTGAGCTCAAGGATCAGTCCTGGCTGGACTCAGGAGAACATGTGTGGTGTTGGGGATGGAACTATGGTGGCTTTGTGCAAGGCGAGTGCCTTATCCACTGTACTATCTCTCTGGCCCAACTGAGGCCTGGGAGCAGGGAAGAAACATTGCTTTTTTTCCAGTCTATGGTCTCCCTGCTCTCATTCCAGGTGTACTAAGCTCTTTCAGAGATAAGAAATCTCATGTTCTGTCCCTGGAAGCCCAGAAAGGCCAAATGAGTGAAGGACGCCAGAGATGACAACATGGTTTTGCAGCACTGTGGAATCACCAACAGTGACTGGCGACTCTTCAAGACTCCTGTCCAGGAGGCTTCAAATCCCTCTTTGGCAGGAGAGCAGTAGCCAGAGAGAAAGCTTCTTAATATTCAAGGAAGAAAGACTTCCAAGGATTTTGTAAATTTCCCAAACCATTCATTTTAGATGACATTCAAATCTTAATTATAATCACAAAGCAAAGGGCTTATAGTCAATAATCTCATTTTAAAAATGACAGCCTTACTCCCTCCCCCCCCCATTTTAAACTATGCTATCTGTAGTCTGTCAAAATCTTAACTGCAAAACACTATACACCTGAGTTACTGTTTAGTAAGAACTGAAAGGTTTATTGGTGACTAAGAGCTGAAAGCTTCTGTGATCATGCTCAAACTGCTATGAAGAATATTTCAACCAGAAGAAAAGTCAGTCAGGTTAGTGCTTTGCCCCACAAGAAGTCAGCTGTAATTTGGAGTGTGCTGCCCTATATTATATTTGCAGCTTTCAAAGTCCATGAGACATGAGAGCAGAATCCCAGTTTTTTAAGATCTTGGACAATATCAGCTGTCAGTCACTAGTATAAAGTGCACTAAGCATGATTAGTCTTTTACTGCAGCCACTGACACTTAGTAAAAAAGAGAACATGCTTAACCAAGGAAGCCTGAAAATACACATTTAAAAAATATCACTTTTTTTTTGGGAAAGACTATGAAATAAGCAGTCTGCATTACTGGGGGATGGCAAGGCTAACAGCATGGCTCTAGTTACTACTTCCATCCTCTCAAGGAGTGATTTGATCTCTTATCACACATCCTACAACTCTGAAGGATGATGAGGTTTCTCTAATGTGTCATTACTTGATAATAACACAAGAAGAAAGGTTCCTTAGTCTACCCGGTATAAGGTTGTTCTTTATGCAATCTGTGATTTATAAGCAACAGTTACACTAAAGATGAGAACTAATCATGAACCATATGGCTAGTAAAAAATTTAAGCTGTGTTTCTAGACATGAAGCTTTCTTTGTACTGCTACAACCTACACTGTCATCAGCTCCAGACAAAATTTGATGACCACAATGTATGGTGACTGGTCACAGAATCTATAAGGACCATCTAAGCCTGAAATCTCTCTGATAAAACTGCTATGCTTCTTACTATATATACTCTAAGTAAAACCTGAATGAGAGTCTAATCGAGACCTTAATCTTCTCTCATTAGTTCTATCATTGGAAAATGCTTTGCCTGAAAAAAAAATTCTGCATTTGACTATCACCCAGTAGACTTCGCATTGACCCCAAGGATACAACAGATGGTGTTTACTCTCTTGGAGTCATTGAAATGTTTTATATTTTAAAATCTCATCCATAAGATGACCAATAATCCCAGGTATGTTTGAAAAAAAAATCAGACAGCCTATTAAAAGTTTGCCTGTGCAACCATGGTTTTAGTCTAATGATTGAAGTCTTAACAGCTTCTCTTAGAGGGATTCATATATTGGGGAATTGATCAACTGTCAAATATCATAGAACCTTTCCCCACAAATTCCTTTAAAAATGGGCAAAAAAAAAAGATTCAAATACCTATGTAAGCATATGACCTCTTTGGAAAAAAAGAAGAAATGGTTTAACTGAGAGGAAGGCTAATTAAGAGCACCCGTAGAATTATGAGGCTGTTAGAAAACAACTGTGATTTTAAGACTGATTAAGAAAAATTCCTGGAAATATTTAAACTTCTGTCACACAATATTTTGCTTTTCAATTTTAAGTCTCAAAAGAGAAAGAAAACACATACCTTGAAATTTATATATCTATTACTTATCCAGATATGTCCAAACTTAACTTCCACAATATACTATTTTACTTTAATTTATTTCATTACCAGCTAGTAGGTCTGCCGATGCTGATGAACTAGAAGCAGCCTGAGGTGCAGGTTGGGGTTCAGAAGCACTACTTCCAAATGCATCTACCCATTATCCATTATGCAGCAAAAAAGTAAAAGAGTGTAGATAGTAAGTACAGAAAGTAAGTGTTTTGCAGAGAAATGCATAGACATGACACTTCAGTGAGCTTGTCGCTTGTGAATATGTGCAGTGATTGGGTGAACCGAATTATGCTTTGATCGGTTTATTCTCTCAAAGGGAGTTGTACTGCGTTTAAGAATTAACACACACTTGCAGGACTAAAATTTTAAAGAATAAGCCTTTGGACTAAATCCTGTTATTTATTAAAAAAGAATGGTGGTCTTAAAAATAAGATCTATCATTTCTAACTCTACTAGTATTGAACATGAAAAGGAATTTAGAACCTTACTTCAAGCAGTAGCAAACCTT
The DNA here is from genome assembly GCA_028565675.1 of Sorex palustris. NCBI lineage: Eukaryota > Metazoa > Chordata > Mammalia > Eulipotyphla > Soricidae > Sorex > Sorex palustris. Next base: position 24,755,412 of record JAOXYA010000025.1, on the reverse strand, counting down.
ACTCGTGCCTATAGGTCAAGGTTTGGTGTTATTTGAAACAAGTTTTGAGCCCTTCTTTGCATGTCACAGCCTAATATTTTTGTTTTTCCCCTGGATCCATCATAGCACACACATGATGCCTTAATGTATCCTGGGACTCAATGGTGGTTTAACTTACTCAGGATGGTAGTCTAGCCTGGAGCATTGGTATGTTTGTATATTCATGAAGAAGTCATTTCAAACCTGTATTCTCCCCTGTAAATTTACTGCTAACAGAACAATTTTTAGTGATTATTCCAATGAGTAGTGCACGTGTTAAATGAGCACATGACACTACCTTCAAATAACAACAACCAAAAAAAAAAAGGTGGAGGTGGATATATTTAAACTAGCGAAACGTTTATTCTCCTGAAGGATTTTAAAAGGCTAAACTTTTTTTTATGAATATACCATATGGAATATTAGGTGCAGAGCTTGCTTTCAGCTCTGACCGGCTTGTTTCAATTCTGAAATGTCAAGTTAGTGTTGATATTGCTTCAAAAACACACACATACAGTAGAAACCCTGATTTAGCCAAGAGATCAGGATTCCCAAGAAGAACCAAGAAGGAGATTCCAATCGGTTCGTGTGTTAGAAGGAACAAAAAGTCAAAAACACAACAACTTCCAATGAAAAATGATCTGGTTTTGTTGGGTCATGAGAATGACAGTGAATGAGTAAGGATGGACGGGATGAGGTAAAAGAAATGGTAAGTTATTAAGATCTTCAGTTTATATTTAAGCGATGGAGATGATGTCACAGTCAAAAGGGAAAAAATGATAAAACACAATGACACAGAAGATCTAAGAACTATTTTAAGGGGCAGGGGAGATTTTGAGCATGATGAAGGTGGAGAGAAATACGCACCCCCAAAGAGGTCTATGACCCCTGAAGACTCCGCCTTTGCTGGAGAAGCAGTGGTCGCAGGAGATGGGGCCGCAAACGCATCCACTGTATGGAGCACAGAACAGGAAACCGTGTGTCACCCACGGTGAAACCCACTACCAGCCGGGACCCAGAGCTTCTTGAGAGTTCATGTTTCAGTCTAAGCTGGAAAACTGCAACAATCTTAGAATTCAAGGAATAGCAAACTAATTTGAAAAAAAAAAAACAACTTTGCAGGAGAAATTGTGAAGCCAGAAGTTTTAGTGTGAAAACGTTTTCTCTTTTCACTTGTGTGATCGGATCAGTGATCAGACTTGTGCGAGATGACTTACTAACTCTCACCAGGAGGTGAAGAGACAGGCCAGGAGGATTTTTTTAAGAAGGGAGTTTAAAGGAACTGAAGACAAAAGGGCAAGTTTTGCTCTCTGCCTCTTCCTGCCTAACCCCCAGGGAATGACATCTCCGAAAAGAGTGACCTTGGCCAAAGCACTCACCCGATAGTAGGTCAGCAGTGACAGAGCTTTCGGGCACAGGAGAGGCCCCTTGTGGTGGGGAGGAGAAAGCATCTTCCAGAAGTGAAACAAACCAAAACCAAGCAGAAGTGAGTCGGAAGCTGAAATCAAAGTCAAATCTAACAAACGCATTATCACAGGCGAGGAAAAAAAGAGCTTAATCATGAAAACATTTAGGAGAACCAATGTGTTGTTGTTTTATGATTATTTTTTTTGTAAAAAAAAAGGAATAAAAGGATTGCTTTAATTTTACCTGTACCAAACAGATCGATGCTAGGAGTAGCATCTGGCTTAGGTGCACCGGCGACTTCAGGGGCAGCCTCAAACAAATCTAAGACCAAGAACACATAAGCCTTTACTCCATGTGGCAAGCGAGACCGACGGGGCATCAATTCTCAGTTCTGAACTGGCACTTGGGAGAAGGCTGAAGCAAGCAGCAAATAAATGGTTTCCGGAGGACCACATCTCATCACACGCCAGTCATGCAGTCATCGCTGTGGATGCGGTCGACTCCAAGCGCCAGAATTCAATCCGCCAGGTAGCAAGAGTGCAGCAACAACAACAACAACGACAACGACAATAACAAAACATTACCACCAAAGATATCTAGAGCAGGAGGAGCGGTGGAGGTGGTGGCGGAAGTGGTGGCAGAGGTGGTAGCGGTGGTGGTGGCGGCAGCGACGGTCGTGGCAGCCGTGGCAGCTGCAACGCTGGGAGCAGGAGAAGGAGCGGTGGCGGGAACCGGAGGGGCTGCACTAGCTGTAGGGGTGACTACAGGCACACTGGTCTCGGGTGGCTTCATTGCAAAGAGGTCCAGCGCGGGCGCAGCCTCTGCACTACCTTCAGATGGGGCAAAGGGGTCTTTTGGAAAGGAAAGTGGAGACACACAGCATCAGTCAGGGGGGACGGCAGGAAGGGCGGACTCACAGCTACAGGTCAGAGACACCTGACACAGATACTGACGTCCTAACTGGGCACCAGGCTGCTGAGACTACTCTCCCGTTAGTGGGGCCCAGTGGCGAGGATGGGTTATGTATTTATTTACTTCTTTATTTTCAAATGAATGACCGAGCAGGTACCCCAAGATGAGCACCCTGAAACGATCTCACAGTGCTGTGAGGTCAAGCCTGCGGTCTGGGCTCTATCTGAGCTAGCCATCCTCAAATCCTCACTTCATCTTGCCGATTGGGAGGCTGTCAACTGTAAAAATTTGTTCGCATAGGCCTACACAGCTGAACACAGCATCACTAAAGAGCACATTTAACATTAGAGCTAAAAGAAAAACATTAAGAGAGCATACTCCTCCCGACAAAAATTGTCAATCGTGGGAAATTGTCAATTTCGTTAAGTATGCACTTCACGGTCTTAATGTTTTAAGCGTCGGCATTATTTATTCGAGTAGGATGAATGATACTTTACACTCAGAAGAATTAAAATTAGAAAAAAAAACCAAACATATGGCCACATTTAACTACAGGAGTTTCACAGTAGGACAGAAGAAACAACAGACTGGCTCGTGACTTGGAACCCACCATTTCCTGAACATGCATCAAGAGCTGCGGCAACCGGGGTGGGGGGAGCCGGTGCTGTGGCCCCTTCGGATGCTGCAGGGGCCTCCCCAGGAGAAGCTGCAAACGCATCTTGGGTGCAGTGTTTAAACCAACAGAAATTGAAGGGACAAAAAAGAGAAGAAAATAGAGTAAAAGAACCGAGTTACATTGCGAAGAAGGCTCCCTTATACAACACGAATTTCTTAAAATGCACTTTGATGGCCCATGCACTACTGGCGGTCACAAAACAATGATTCTCTGCACCCCCTATGTTAGTTACATGCAAACAGTACAACGTTGACACTGCCAAGGCTATCAGGCGCCAAAAGGAAACAGGATTCTCATTGTATAAGGGCTCTGGGAAGCATGTATTATGTATTATTAGAAATCAACGGATGTGAAAATTGAAACACAAAAATAATTTTATTATGCAATTTAAGACTTTAAACTTTCATGTCCAGGTAATACTTATTCAGTGGTTACTATGATGTTTCGGACAGGTGTTTTTTTTTTAGCAAACACAGATGTCTTCTTTAATGCCAATAAAATTAGATATATGAAGGTAAATATATCAATTACAACAGAAAAGATTTCTTTATAGCATAGTAAAGACAAGATTACACTGTTCACATGAAAGATTTTCTAAGAATTCATAAGTTAGGTCTTCATTATCCTTGAGAAGCATTTTCAGATACAACTAAGAAGCTGTTTTAATGAGAAAACAAAATTCCAGGATGGTACCATAATGCCTTTACTTCAAAGTCATATTATAGTTGCTTTCAATATTGTATTTTCTAGTTATTTGGAAAATGATCTATTGTTTAACAGTTTTAAAATACAGTTTCATATCTTAATATTACAGGTGTATTACTATCTTAGTGGAAACTACACCAGTTTATAAACACTTATGTACATGTCTGATGTAAGTACAGGGCATTGATAAATCATTTTAATTTCTGATTTTAAAAAGGACCTAGAGTTTTCTGAGACATGCTAGCTCTGATGTTTTACCTTCTTAGAAGGGGAAATACTTGGGAAGTATGGATCAAGACCTACCTATAACCGGTCACTTACCTGTTAAGATTTCCATTCTAAAATAATACTTTCCACAATACCAAGCAGGGTTCCCTGTTCAATCACTCCTTTTCTCATGAAAAAAGTTGCTTTAAATGTCTGAGAAATGCTAGAGTATATTCCCTTTGGAGGAGATTTACACAGTACTTGAGGAGGAGGAAACGCCACAACCCAAACAGTTGTTTCTCAGTTGAACCAGGCTCCTTTCAGACTGATCAGAGTATGAAGCACTCTTTAGAAATGCCTCAAGATCCCAGGTTAAGGACAAGAGCAGACATTAGGGACTCACAGGTTAAAGGAGCCTTTAAAAGCAAAAACACAGATATAACTCTTAAGGGGTAAGGGACCATGGATTACTCATACTCGACAGATGTTATTTGATCTGTTTAGATCAATATATGTTCTCAGCAGAAATTAGGATAGACAATATTCGTCATCGTCTCCAATTTGTAGACAGAGAGAAGAGAGGCTTGGAGAATCCGAATGCTGAGATGTAGGTCACATGGCCTCTGACAGTTGGCTTTTAGCCATACGTTGTCTCCGTGGTTTTTACTCTATTCATCCTGCTCTCCTTGTAGGATGACAGTAGTATCAGTTGTATATCAGGGTTGGGGTAAAACAAATATGCATAGGCTTATCTCTTTAACTACTGCTTTTGTATAAGGTGGAATTCATATTTAAACTATCTTCTAGGAAAAAGATGTTTTGCTTTTTCTGTCGTCACGGTATTTTCTTTTAATATCCCTCCCATTAAGACCATACATTACAAACTCAAAGCAGGCATTCCTATCTAAACTTCTCTTAAAGACAGAAGACTCAGCTGTTTTAGCCCCAGATTGTTAAATCGCCCAGCCCAGGGACAGAGATATTACTAAGGGAGGTCACAGATGACTTGAGCGCTAGCTACTGTCTGACGTTAGTCATGAGACCCTGCGCAAGGACTCTTGAACAGTCTAGTCAGCCCTCTAGCCAGTCAGAACTCGCAAAGAGTTGTTAACATTTTTATGTGGTTAAAACCCACAAAATCTTTTCATCTCTAGCTTTTTTCCATTATCAATGGCAAAATTACTCTTCCAGTACTGAAAGACTCTAGTAGCTATTGTCGAATCCTCTTTCCTCTCCCGTGGTTGTCATTTGCTGTTCCTTTCTACATTCTGGCAATTTTCTGTCAGTGCTGTTTCCTAGAAATGTATGTTCTAACCATTCATTCTGCTGTAATGAGTTCAGTACATGTTCTAACCAGTAAATCAGCCTGACACCGCTGCTGAGTGTGTGTGTGTGTGTGTGTGTGTGTGTATTTTTTTCTCTTTTTAGTAATTTAAAAAGAATGGTCTCTGAAACTTAAATTATAGAACAACGTTTCCAAGATCTAACCAGCCTGAACTATTCTCCCTACCTTCTCATATCATGCCACATGAGCCACCTTTAAATCACACACTGTGGCACGTGGTTTCAAACATTCTCAACAGCTCAAGATTCGCCAGCTCTATGGTTCCCCTGCAGCTCAGATGATAAGACTCTTATGTGAAATCTAAATTAGCCTCTATCTAAGTATTGTTCTTATTAAAAAATGAGGGCCACACCTGGTGGGGCTTAGCCCGGCATTCCGGGGCTCCAGGGTCACACCAGAGGCTGGAGCAACAGCGGCAGTATTTGGTGCCCGGGGCTGAACTCAGGGCCACACACATGCTGGCCATGTGCTCTACCACGTAAGCTATTTCCCAGCTTCTAAGTATAGGTTTTAAGTAAGGCTGATTAACTTAGCTTTGTTAGCCAAACTGAACAGATAAAATCAGCTTTGTGAAGAAACATAGTTAATTTTCCTGTTCACAGACTACCACCCTTCTGGAAGTTTGTTCACAAACCTACATAGTTGATTGAAAGGGCACCCTGGGGTACATAAAAAAGTATGCTTTGGAAAACCCTCTGTTGTTACACAGTAATATGTTGTTACTAAAGTTTACAAAATGAAAAGCTCAATGTTTGGTTTTTAAAATTTTTATCAATATCTTAAACTTCACTATATTAAAAATACTGCGTGGCAAGACTATTTTACATGGCAACAGAGAGCAGATTTCCGTTTTTGATGGTCCACTTAAGAAAAATGAATTTAATACATATAATACATCTGAAAAATTTGATAACTTACATGAAAATGATTAAAATCTTTCATGGGCTTCAATCTATACATTAAGGAAGGACAGCCGGCCCAGCCGAGCCGGGTTCGATTCCATTCCTCTGCCCCTCTCAGAGCAAGCTACAGAGAGTATCTTGCCTGCTCAGCAAAGCCTGGCAAGCTCCCCGTGACGTATTCAATATGCCAAACACAGTAACAACAAGTCTCACGATGAAGACATTACTGGACCCGTAACGTTGAGCAAATCGATGAATAACGGGAGGACTGTGACCGTGAAATTTATAATAAAAATACCAGATTAATATGCACACAAAATGTAATGTTTTAATGTTTCTTATTAATAAAGTAAAAGCCTATTTCCAAAAATTTAAATACATTCACCTTACTTAAAGTGTGCTATTTATGCCTCAAAAGTGCATTTTTAAAGTTGAGTCTTCTAAACAAATTACCAATTGCTCTTGTTATTCATGAGTTCTATTTTACAATTACAAAATTAAAAAGAAAAATTTAATTGTTTTGGTCTTTGGGGGGAAGGGGAATCACACCAGTGGTGCTAAAAATTCCTCCTGGCTCTGTTTTAGGGATAACTCCAGTGGGTTCAAGGACCATATGCGGTATTAGGTATTGAACCCTGGTCGTCTCCACGTTAGGTTAGCACCTTATCCACTGCACTATTTTAAAAAGTGGCCACACAATGTGGCCAAAGGTATTTCAAGTTTGTCTATTTCAAATTCTATCAATAAATGATTCTTAATAAATCAATTAGGTAAATGAAAGCAATTAGGTCCTATTAATGAAAACCACCAAAGAGATCAGATCAAATGAATAGCATATATTTTAGAGTTGTCAGAGTCTTCAAGAGAGTTCACAGCACTATGCAGATTGATAAAAATAACTGTGGTTATTTCTAATTGTCCTCTTTTCTCACCTTTTAGTCACTCAACTAGAAAAGCTCTTGGAGAATCAAAAAGTGAGTCCCATTTGGGGACTCTAAGTTAAATGATTTCTACAGTACTAGGCCTTTAAGTTTGTATGCCAGGGTAAAAAGAATGTCATCATGAAAATATTCCATGGAAACAAGCATACTTCTCTACTTGGCAAATATCGTCAAAGCTGTGATAAATGATCAACATGAAGAGCATAAGAGCACAAAGAATATTTCAAAGAAATATCTTAGGCTTTATTAAAGAGCCATGAGGAAGCAAGATGAAGTTGGTTTCTTTGAGGCAATTAAAGCTCCTCACAAATGAATGAAAAACAAGAAATTGAGCATGTAAAGGTACAGAAATGTTTAAGTACAATTTTTTATCCATTCTGTCCATATTTTCCTTGAAGTTTTCCAGTTCAGAAAAAGCCTATACAACCCACAGCCAACACTAATAATGGTGAGGAGGAGGAGGAGGAGAATGAAGGGGTGAAAAGGTCAATTTTATAAATTTAGGCTAAATCTTTAATTTGGTAGTCACAAAGATTATAGAGGCATAACACAAAAGCTAACTTTCTTAAGTGACTATCCTTTTATGATCAGCAACTCAGGGATCAGCAAAAATTCCCCCCTACTTTTTAAAATATAGCAAGTTTTGCTTCTAATAACAGCAATAGCAGCACAGAAAACTTCTCGTATGAATCAGTGGCAACTACGCTGTGTCAAACTGAGTGTCAGAGTTGTAGACATTGTTGGCAAGCCTCAGAGGTCATGGCACGGCCTGGAGAATCATGGTATGTGACTGTTTAAGTGTACGCTCTCCCAGGAATACGGGAATGTTTGCCAGAGCCTGCCAAATCTTTCCTACCCTTCCCATCATTTGCTTCTTCCAAATTCTTTAGCATATTCTCAAAATGTCTTGGGAAAAAATGTTATAATGCAGAAACATGAAACCATGATGAATATAACACTACTCTTGAGCTCAGCCTTTCTCCAGGTTTGGACATTTGGATATTCACTACTCATATGGGAATGTGTAAATCAACTGGCTTCAGATTGTTCATCAAGTCCAGGCATATTATACTGACAGAGTTGGGGATATCTGACTCAAGCCCACAGCTGTAAATCAACTCTGTCAGAATTTCCATTTGTGTGGAAAGTGTATTTTCAAAATGCGACTTATACCTGTTTTCAATCAGCATTTCAAAAGTTGCTTCAAATAATCTTTCAAAGTTTCAGAGCCAAAGATGACCCAAGTTTTTGACAAAATAAGTTTAAGTGTTTAAGTAAGTGTGTGTGTGTGTGTGTGTGTGTGTGTGGCAAGGCAGAGTGTGTGTGTGGGGGGGAGCACATAGTTAAATTCTCTTCAGAGACCTCTAAATATGAATTACTCTTATATGAGTTTGAAAATTCTACACCTTAAGAAGCAACTCAGATCATGGTTTTCCTTCATACTATAGTCCCCAGGTAATATTCCCTCAGTATTTGAATCAGGTAAAAAAAAAAAAAGAACCTAAATATGACAGTGAGGTTTAGTACTCAGAATACCACAGGCACTGTCGAACAGATGTTTACTGGGAAAGAGTTCTGGTAGCAACTCAGATCCCTATTTAAAAACAAATGAACCATCATATGGACTGAAGGCATGGCAACCTCTTGTAAAACTCCTGAAATCAAGTGAAGATCAAGTTAATAAACCCAGCAAGGATAAATATGTATGAATAAACATTTAAAAAATTACTTAAACACTTTGACATGCTGTTATAGAATGACCACATTTTCCCCACCCCCCTCAAGTTTCAAGTAGTTTTCCCACAATCCTGAAAGGAAAAGCCAAGAAGAGTGACGTGACTGACTAACCTCCAAAGAGATCCACTTCAGCAGTGGCTGCAGTGACAGTTGTAGTAGTTGGGGCAGAAGCAGAAGCAGTTGCAGTTTCTGCAGTGGTGGTAGCAGGGGTGGGTTCAGATGCAAACGGATCCGAAATCGGTGCTTCAGAGGGAACAGAGGAAAGTGCAGCCAAAGAATCTGTATCACCCCAGTGACGAGGAGCAAACAGAGGAAAGGAAAAGGAAAGGGCAAAGGATAGACCAGGCTCCAAACGGTCCAAGTAAGGAGAGCTAGTTAGAGAAGGAAGTCGCTCGAAACGGAAGTTGAAACAGGAAGTGATACTCACCCTCTCCCAAAAGGTCTATTGAGGTCCAAGGAGCGGCAGCATATGAAGAAACAAGAGATTAAGCTGAAACATTCACTCACACCAACGTCCACGCAGAGCGAGGCACTGTCTAAAGCAACGTTAGTTTCATGGACCTCTACAGAGCATTTGGAATCTAAAACGATTAACGCATCCACTATTATGATCATGCAACTTTTGAGACGGATGGGGCTTTGGGTGTCTTCTCAAGTTTCTGGTCTGATAGAAGGGAAAACTGAAAGCAAAGGAGGGCAAGACATTTATCTTAAGTCAGGTCTCAACAACTTCCACACATTCAATTAATTCCTCAGAGGATTTAACATTTCATCTGCTCTGATTAATCTTAATATGCCAGTCATGTTCACTCTGAACACACTGAAGTCAACTCTGTTGACTTTCACGTGATCTGTCATTTTAGTTCTGGACACTGAAGAATGCTTCACAAACGCTTTTCTTGATTATAAAATGTACCAAACATAATCAAGTCGTTAAGTATAAGAAAAAAAGAAATCCTAATTTAAATAATCTTCACAGGTTTCGTGTTATGTTTCCCGTTTGATGCAATATTTATTTATACTACAATGAGCTATTTTTAAAAGGTGAATATGAGTTATTACAGAGAATGAAAATTTTTCAACCCTTTTGAGGTCAGGATTCCACCAAAGAGTTCACAGTTTCTTTATGTTTAGAAAGTAGAATTACAGTTGACATCCCAAAATAAAATTATTTTTTAAAAAAGGATTTTTGTTTTTTTGTTTGTTTCTGGGCCACACCTGGCTGTGCTCGGGGCTTATTCCTGGCTCTGTTCTTAAGAGTCACTCCTAGCAGTGCTCAGGGGACCATATGTGGTATCAGAGATAGAACAGACATGGTCATGTGCAGTCTTTTTAATTAGAAACTAACTGTAGATTAAGCGTTCAGACTGTGCATTCTTTGTTTTGCAGTCATCTGATAAATCTCAAAACTCAGATTTGAATTCATGAATAACACTGGAAATTTATTCTGACCCAAAAAAATTTATATCAGAATTCATAGTAATTTTTTTCATTATCTTAAAAACATGAGTGGGCACTAGTGAATGGATGGGTACTTGATCACTGTATAACTGAAACCCAAGTACAAAAATTTCTAAGTCTACAACTGTACCACATGGTGTTTCACTAATAAAAAAAATGAGAACTCAGTAAGCCAAAAGTTCTCGAAGACCTTAAAAAATCTGTGAGACACAAATAAGATATTAAAAATGATCACATTTATTTATATATGCAATTTGCTTCTCAGAGAGCCCAGCAAGCTACCAAGAGTATCCTACCTCCACAGCATAGCATGGTAAGCTCCCTTGTGGCATATTCGATATGCCAAAAACAGTAACAAGTCTCACAATGGAGATGTTACTGGTGCCCACTCAAGCAAATAGATAAACAATGGGAGGACAGTGCAGTGCTAATTTGCAAGTCCAAAAACTATATTTTGAAGCACTCTATAAGGTCAAAGTTCTTTCTAAGAAAAACTTACATATTCCATAATAATACAAGAAAATCATAATACACAGTATGCTTGTCATTAGAAACAGGTTTTTAAACGTCTGAATGTCTATCTTATGAACAACAGGGATTGTGTCCAGGTTAATTTGAGGCAAGGATATTTCTGCTGCTATGTAACTACCTCTAAAAGCCTGAGAAAATGAAGGTACTTCAAATAATACCTCAAACCAATAGTGCGTAGGCCAATACAACTAATTCCAGAATTAAATGTTCTAAAAATAATAATTCGAAATTAAAGTGGAACATCAGAATCCAAATACACTTTGTTTCTCTACTACTGCTTGTGACAGGGAATGGGCAATTTACTTCAGAAATCATTAAATAAGAAACAGAATATACAATACCTAGCATTTAAATTATTTTAATTTTCATTATAAGGCTATTCATTCTAGTAAATCTATGTGTATGTAACACATATACATGCCTGAAGATAGCTTACAGACACTAATCCAGACTTGATTAACATACAAATGGTAATCATATTCAAATTCATTGGGCTATTATTGATGATACACAGAAACAGTACCATGTTTATAAAGTCCTGCAGGCTAAGTAGA
>JAOXYA010000025.1:24643787-24654754 GCA_028565675.1 Sorex palustris | reverse complement strand
AAGCTTTTATTCTTATTTTTATAAGATTTTTTAAAAAATACATGAAAGCATTTTAATTTTTTTTGTAGTGGATCAGTATAATCTGTGGTCTTGTATATAAAAATGTAATAATTTGCCATATAGAAGCATTTTTATTATGTTGAAATTTCAAGAAAGAAAAAAAGAAACCCTGCAACAGCATGGTGTTAACATTTTCTTTTTCGTCTGCACTGCATCTTGACTGTACTTTGAGCTTTATGGTCCTAAAATGTTGCTAGAGGATCTGTATTCAGGAGCACACTCAAATTCATAGAACTTTCAGACACGGGGGCATAAATAAGAACCCATTGATATCTATCACTGTATCACTGTATCACTGTATCACTGTATCACTGTATCACTGTAATCCTGTTGTTCATCAATTTCCTCGAGCACGCACCAGTAAGGCCCCCATTCGTCCTAGCCCTGAGATTTTAGTAAGTGCCACATTGGAGGCTCCTTCAGGGTCAGGGGAATGAGACACATCATTATTACTGGGTTTTGGCATATTGAATATACCACAGGGAGCTTGCCAGACTCTGCCGCGCGAGCAGGATACACTCGGTAGCCTGTCGGGTTCTCCAAGACTGAGAACTAGACAATATGAGGTTGCACAGCCCCAAATGCGGCCATGCGCTTCTGGAAGCTGGGTCTCGGCAGTTGATGGGATAACCCAGTGCTGGGGGCCATTGGTGGGTGTAATGCCTAGCTACTGGAAGATGGGGCATCTGGGTGGAGGAGGCCCAGTTCCAATCTGAGCAAGCTTGGAGATCTCAGCCCCGGGTCCCGCACACCTGGTTTCCTCTGCCAGTTCCTTCAGGCATGAGGCTCATCTGAACGTGTGGTCTTAAGCCTGGCTGTGGCTGGTTCCAGAGGTCTTCAGCTGCCAGGGCTCTGATGTCTATAAGCACCCATAAAACTAGTTCATTTGCCTTTCCCTCCTGACATCTGACATGGGAGGCAATGTCTTCACTAGATCTTGGAGTTCATGGAATAGAAGGCATTGAGTTGCTTTACAAGTCAAATGTTCAGTGGCCAGTAATAATGATTACCAGAAGAGTATTTTTGCCCTTGCATTTACCAAATCATGTCCTGGAGACAGCAGGCCCACCTCCCAAAATATACACCTCTGTAAATCAGTTTGGGGAGCTCTGGGATTGACCAATCTCTTTGGATCAATCCCCATTTAAAGCTTATACATATAAACTCTATACTTGTAATATGACCTTGCTTTGACTCCAGGCTGTGAGATAGTCTCTCTTCCTAACAATATCTCTTTTTCTTTCTGTTTCTGTTATATCTCTAAGTTCTTACATTATGTTTTGGTTTTGTAGTTAATTCTAAAAAGGCATGTCTACCTCTCCACCTTCAGCATCAAAATCTTTGTGGGAAAGGAGGCATTATTTTCATGCTTAAGTATTATCCATACAAAGGGTCATATTTGCTATTTTTCTGGAGGAAAATAATGAAAGGTCTTCTATAAACAACAATCATATTCTTCACTAGTCACATGCTGAAGTTCAACAACAGATGAAAAGTACTTTACTTCAAGTCTGGCATATTATGTTTGGTATGTCAAATAGAAAATCAGAGCAGAAACCAAAATATACAAAAGTTAACAAAAATCGCAACAGGCACATGAAAGCCAAAGGAATAAATTATTTGACTGTATTTACTCTAATATTGTCAGAGAGAGAATAGAAGCAAATAAAACATTTTTGATCACCTGCTACCTTAACGAACTAAGAAATATGTCTACTCTAGTGAATTACTCTAAGAAACAGTAACATACAACATATCAATATGCTTTATAACTTATAAATACTTTTCAAGTATAACCTATATTATCGTTGTAAAATTTATTGTAGTTTAGGATTTTGCTATTCAAAAATGGAAATATTGTTCAAGAATCTCTAAATCATAGCTGGTATTGGGACAGTGTAAACAATATAAAAATCAATTTAAGCGAGAATAGTTGAATGTGTTGGAACGTTCGGCAACATTTTAGTTCAATAAATAGCTAGGCGTAATATAAAAAATCAAAGTTAATACCTGACCTGGTTCTCCTGGTAAACTCTCAACTGAAGGGTGAAAACAAGTGAACTGTTTTGCTTGTGGGAGGCCTTGTTATTAGACTGTGATGGATGCGACCGTTAACCATTTAGGCCAAAAAAAAAAAAAAAAGATTTGCAGCTTTCAGTGCCATAGGGAACAGCTTTCTGTGTCCTTACCCAATCAAGTGATATAAAGTCAACTTGGCTGCTGTATAATTTCATGTAATTGTACCCAGGAGAGCTGAAACGTACAGGAAGGAGGTCTTTTGTGTACAAGTACCCATTTAACAAACTACAATGGAAAATGAATACATCTGTTGGTGGACGCTTACCTGCAATTATCTTCAGTTGAAATTTCCAAATGTTGAACATAATGAAAATTCCCTCGGTGGAAAAATATCCCTGGTTAGCTTCAGTAGCTACTCGTTACTCTCTAAATGTTCTTACCAGACAAACTGAGCAAAAAGAAACCTCTTTCACGAAAACTGTACCTCCAAAGCTCAAGGGCAAGCTGTAGGCAGTAATTCCTCCAAAGGGTCTCATGGTTTTGTTGGGGAGACTTTCACGCCTTCACCTAAGTCTTTCTTAGGTGTGGACTTGATTTCGAGAAATACCCTGTGTCAATCTCCTGAACTGGAAATAATTGGTGTGGAAGATAGTTTCAGGTGGACAATTAGAATTTTCTTTCTCAAGAGAGGCTTAAATATTTTACACCCCACATTGCACATATATCATGCTTAACAACTGCTCATTAGCCCACATAATAGACCAGGGAATGCTCCAAGCTGTTAGGCTCATGTGATACTCGAGGAGGAACTAGCTAGGAAAGAGGCTGCCATTGGCCACAGCCCATGTATGTCCCAGAAGTGCCACTTGCTAGTTGCACTTCCTCAGGAGCTGTGACTGAAGACTTTGGACACTAAAATAACACGTAAATGTTCACAGAGAGTTAACCTTATGTTCCTCCTCTCATCTGACTCCTTCCCTGAGTGATTCGCTGGAGACTCTCCAGTCCTTGCAGATTTGATCCCGCCGTGAATTTCCAGGGAACGCCTCATCTCTTAGTGCGGAATCTGGCACTGTTTCTCCAGCTGGATGCCAAGACCTTTGCATATCCTAACACTGTTGTGGCTGGTTTCTTTTCCTTCCTCCTTTTATCATCTTATTTTGGGCAACCTCAGGAATCTTCTCAGGTTTCTTCTTTTGTACTCTCCCCCACCCTTTTTTTGCCATGTTGCCCCAACATTTAATACATTTCTCCTTCATTATATCCAGCATCTCTTACCTGTTGTCCCAGAACACATCAGTTTTATTTATTTATTTTTTTAATTTTTTATTCTTGCTTTTTGGGTCACACCTGGTGATGCACAGGGGTTACTCTTGGCTTTGCACTCAGGAATTACTCCTGGCAGTGCTCAGGGAACCATATGGGATGCTGGGAATCAAACCTGGGTTGGACGCATGCTAAGTAAATGCCCTACTTGCTGTGCTATTGCTCCAGCCCCAACACATCAGTTTTAGAGGCACTATCTGTATATTAATGCAAACCTTCTCATATGCATCCATTTATCTGAACCTCTTAGTTACTTGAGAAGCTGGTTTGATAATAACTACTTTAAATAAGTGATTGAAGCCAAAATAAAACCATAGACAACCTAAACGCAAAATCTGAGAATGGCCTAAATAATTTAGAACTCAGTAGATTTTTTGGAAGTGACCATAACAGGAAAAAATTTTTTTAAAAGGTCACAGTACCAAGTCAGACAATACTCAGCCACTGGGTCAGATAATTCAATGCTCGGGCCTGGTGATGAGATTCTCCAGCAAAGCTGAGGGTTCACCAGGGCCATCCTGAAAGTGTTCAGGGGTCTATATGAAATGATGCCAGGCATTAGACTTGGAGCTCCACATACATCAGGCCTGTGCCTCCACTTTTTCAGGTATCCTGGCTTCTATAAGTGTAATTGGGATAAAACTTTAAGTGGAAAATATCATGCAAAATGCTGTGTTTATTACAATTCAATAAATTCTTGTATTTATTAAAAATGACCATGTTTTGTCCATGGCAAATAATGCTAAGACACTGAAATTGTTTTTCTCAAAAACTTAGAGACAAATCCATAGTAGGAATTATAAAACAATAAGACTATTTCATCAGTCAATAACATACAGGTTAATGGATATCTATAAAAAATACTGAAGACCAGATAGACTGGGGTCAGATGGCTTCCTGTGACAGGGGGTCACAAGTGAAAATTGCATAAATGAAGGGCTTCTAGGAGCTAACCAGTTGACCGGGGCGATGGGGGGTGGGGACACAGGAAGGAATCCAGGTCAGAGAAGTCCTCAGAAAAATAAAAGTTAGAAATAGTGCTCTAGACCACTGATAGGTTAATTAAATGTTCATTCCAGGCAAGGAAGAGATGAAAGAAATAAAGTTAAAATTAGTTTGAGGTATACATACCATTTTATGAGCTGGTTTTGGAAGCATTGGCTTAGTAAACCAAGAATGCAGATGTTAATCTCCTTGTTGGTAGAGCAAGATGCCTACCGGGCCAACATACTGGTATTACAGGAAAGACTCTCCCAGACAGCTCCACCTCCACTGCCACTAAGGCTCAGCTGTTGCAAATGCCCAAAGAGAGCAGCAAAGATGAGCCTTACTCAGACCGAATTTAAAACGTCCTCACACACTTCTGGTATTTACAATTTAAATATTCTGTATGTCATAATTACCCCTCCCTGCATTTGTCTTCATAAGTGTTTAGCAACAGTATTTACTTATCTTTTAAATTGAGGCAATATTGGTTTACAAGACTGTATGCATTTTATGTATACAGTTCCACACCTCTTACAAGCATATATCACACTGTAACACCCAACACGATGAGGCCTATCTCTCTCCACCAGTCTCTCAGGCCCACTCCTTCACTCAGCCCCTTAGCTCTTAGTACACAGTTTGGATGACACCCTCCTGCCATATGATAAAAGAGATCTAATATCATACTTCAAAACGGTCACGGTCACGATCCTCCAGTTGTTCGTCGATTTGCTCGAGCAGGCCCAGTAATGTCTCCATCGTGAGACTTGTTGTTACTGTGTTTGGCATATTGAATACATCACCAGTAGCTTGCCAGGCTTTGATGTGCAGGCGAGATACTCTTGGTAGCTTGCAGGGCTCTCCGAGAGGGGCGGAGAAATCGAACCTGGCTCTGCCCGGCAGGCTGCGTGCAAGGCAAACGCCCTACCACTGTGCTCTCGCTCCAGCCCAAACTTCAAAACAAAACTTAAGTGCAGACCAGAAACAACTTTTCCCAACAAGACTCCAAAATATGGATTTGAAATCATCGCAATTCAACAAGCTGAAACAAAATATGTGAAACAAGAATATAGAGGTTTTGCATGGTGGGATGGTCACAACTTTCAAATGGACATCACGCTCTTGCTAGAAATCCTCGGTGTTGACTCAGTCTGATTTTACCCTTCTAGACAAATTATTGGAGCCGTTAACAATGTGAATTTCTTAACTTTAGATGGAAATTACTTTTTTGAGTTCACAACTTGCACAATTTGTAAAGGCATCTCTTAATGATAATAATAATCAAGATACAAGATGAATTGCCACAAGAAAAGATCAAAGTTATGTTTCTGATATAAAATTGATGTTTATGATCAGTTTTCATTCTTTTGGCAATTTACATTTCAAAATTAACACATCTCTTAAATAGGAAAAAAAATTTGTCTCTTTTATTTCCTTTTTGTCTGTCTAGAAAACGACTTACTCTGTAAATAAAAACAAACACAGAAACACCAGAAAGGCAGGCAGTACCGCTCTGCACGTCGCGAGATGTTCTACCCATAGGATTTATTTGTGTTCTATCTATAGGACGAGGCATCCATCAAAGAAGCTGCTCAAGAAACATATGCTGCAGTTTAGGGCAGGAGGAAAGACACTTCCTCAGCGCAAAGAATGAGTGCTTTGTTTTCCTTCTGTAGAGAGGCGACAGAAAGTGGTTCAGAAGTCATTTTGTCAAATTGTTCCTTTGCTGTTTTCACATACTTTCCAATTTCATCCTTCGTAACCTGAAGTTCGGATTCTGGAAGCTAGTAAGGGCGCCCCTTGGGTTCGGCCCGATGTCTGCTGAAGACCACAGCTGGCCTGGGTTAGTGGGTCTCCTTTCTTCCAGTTCCCAGGCTCCAGCCTCCCAGGACGCCGGCGTTGGACCTGGGCCTGAGGCTGAGTGAGCAGAGCTCTGTTTGACTGCCTCCGCTTAAGTTGGGAGCAAGGTAAAACTCTGGGTTTTCAGTCTTTTTTAAAAATTTTTTTATTTTAATTTTTTATTTTAAATTTTTATTAGTGAGACACCATGAGGTACAGTTGTAGACTTACAAATTTTTGTGCTTGGGTTTCAATTATACAATGATCAAAAATATCTGGGTTTTCAGTCTTTCTAGAGTCCTGGGCTCTGAGGCCTGGTGCAGTCTTGCTGGATTGGTAACTCTGAGAATGCAAGAGGTGCCCAGCCCCTGTCTGGGCATCCCGGGGAAAGCAGCCCTCAGCGGACACGGAGTGAGTGGCTCAGCCTTGCGAGCAGGTTATTAAAGATTCTGCTTACTTTACAACGGTCTGTTAACAGCTCCGATGTCTTTAACATGTGCAGCCTATTGACTTTTAAGTAACATTTTATTGAAGCAACTGCCGCGCTTATTAGCCCGTAAGATTTACGCTTCATTTTCAGTCCTGGCTCAGGGGGAGGAGGCAGCATTTCCTTAAATGGTGAGGGGGCTCCCTGTCAGATAAGAGATGCTCAGGGTGAAGGGGACCATCTGGAGCAGTGAGGTCGGGAGGAGCCGCTGCTGGCCTCCCAGGGCTTTTGGCGTGTGCTAAGAGGTCACAGGGAAACCATCACATCTTCAGGAAAGGGGCTAAACTTTGGAGGGAAAAAATATTTGCAGATGTGGCCGGAGTGAATGGCTTATGTCGTGGTCGTACTATTTTATAGTGTCAGGCGGTTGATTTGAAGGAGTGGAAGATTTGAAATGAACACAGAACCCACAGGACTGACACCTGAAGGTTTCATTTGGCTTTCCTTTAGAAATCTTTGGGAAACAAAATATTAGCTAACAACATTTCTTTTCCTTTTCATCCCCATGGTTGGATAAAAAGAGACAGCTCTTGAAAGCACAAAGAACAAGGACAGTGCGTATGCCGATCACTAGATGAAAAATAAGTCAACATGCAAAGCTATTAGAAATCTGTAGAAATACCGTGAAAAGTAGTCAGCTTTTATTTGAATCCCAAGATTTTTGAGTTTACCAAAGAATTCCCTATAGAATATAAAAGGAAACTTTAGTGCATTTAAATAAATTATTATTCTATGTTAGATGGGTTAGAAATAAGTACACAAATAACTCACATATCTGTATAGTTTTTCTTTTCCTGTCCGGTTGGGGAAAGATGTTATATGAGCTTAATATAAGAGAATCTTTCCATAAAACTACATGTTAGTGAGTGCAGCGTGATGGGTTGGAAGTGAAATCTTCAAATGACTCTAGCAAAGAACTTAGAAGGGAGAGAGCAAAGCCCAGTTCATCAGGGCTGGAATAAATAGGACTTTCACAATCATCCAGTATTTTATGGCCTATGGAAAGCTCCATGTTTCTGATCTTATTTTTCAAGTTATGGATCAGAAGCCAGTTGAAGGATCCGGGCCTTGTCTCCTCATATAAATTTTCCAGTTTAGAGATAAAACATTCTTGTACATTTATGGTAAAAAATGGAAAGATAAGAACCCATGGTTAACCCTGGTTCAGTATTTTTTCTTCTGCGTTGAGATATCTTCTCTTCATTTCCGAGGAATTCCATCACCCAATTTTGAACTGATAGAGGAACATTGTCTGTTATGGCCTTGGGGCCTAAATCACCAGCTTTTCAGGTCTTCAGAGACTTTAAGAAATGTTCTGATGTATTTACAGCAGGAGGAAAGTGCCAACAGAAACAGGTCCTGAATTGGCTCCCAAACAAGACGACAAAAAACGTCCATCCAGACCACACACAACTCAGCTGCTTTGTATAGGGGTCCTGCAACTTGCTCTTATAATTGCTTCATCTACCTATCTGTAGCCCCAGAGCTCTTTGGAGGGAACTAGAAACCTCCAGCCACTAAATTAAATTTTGCACTTAGCTGAGTGATGCGGAACCTGTGTTGTTAAAATATACATATTTCCTAACAGGAGCTGTTCTGAAGGGTGCTTCCTTGAAAAACATAAAGAAATATTCCAGGGACTAGGGACCATAGGGCCCTGTACACCAGAAAGATAAATAATTTCAGTAGGGAGATAACAGGTACCCAAGACAACAGAAACTGAGAACTGACCTTCAGTAGGAAGGTTCTGAGGTATGGAGGGGTGTGGCATTGGGACAATGGTGGAAAAAGTAGACACTCTGGTGCAGGATGTGGTGCTGTAACATTTTGTGCATGAAACCTATTAACAGTATTATAAATCATGGTGACTAAAATTAAAATTAAAATAACTTCCCTATTACCAAGGACTGAGAAGTCAATATAAATTGAATAAAAATCAGTTTCCATTGTGATGAAATTGAATTTTTTTATTCATTTATTTTTTGATTTTTATTAGTGAAACACAATGAGGTACAGTTGTAGACTTACAAATTTTTGTGCTTGGGTTTTAGTTATACGATGATCCAGTACCCATCCCTCCACCAATGCCCATTCTCCATCATTTACATTTTTTAAAAAATTTTTGTTAGTGAAACACCATGAAGTACCAGAAGTTTTGAAATTGAATTTTTAAAGAGAGAATGTGAAATTACTGGATCTGGCATCAACTTGGAACCCTTTTTATACTCCGAAAACTCTTCCTCTCAATCCAGACAGAACCTCGCAAAACACCTGAAGTGATTTAAAAAGATCCCTTAAAAATGTCACTGTTTTGCCTCCAAATATTATAAGCACACACACACACACACACACACACACACACACACACAGCAGGGACTTGAAAGCCTCTGTAGTGTTCTTATTTAACTTCTGATTAATTGTGGGTATGCCCTTCATGTGAAAACAATTGATAGGTAGAAGAAAAGGAATGGTGATTATACATTCCAGACATAAAGAACCTTTATGTAATTTTTTTTTCCAACCTTGGTTATGCTTTAGTCCCCACACCTTTAATAAAATCAAGGTGACAGACCATGAAAACACTTACTTCAGAAGTACAAGCAAATCTGATACTATTGTTGAAAGACGCCTGGGGCCGGTGGACTAACAGCAGAGAAAGCAGAAGCGGTAGACGTGCGGTTGCTGTGAGCCTAGGGCCGTGGACTGCACAAGGCCATTCAGCAGGGCTTTGAAATTTTAAACTAGCTGGAGGAGAGGATGAGGAAGAGCAAAGAGGACACAGATCGTAGAAAAGAGTATTTTTCAAAGGCCTTTTAGCTTCTCATGCAAATTCTAATTTTTAAAAAAGTGTAAACAAAATGTTGCTTTGTAAATTCTTGCACATGCCACCCAAAGGAGGATGAAATGTGATAATAAACAATTTTTTCAGATTAACCAACAGGCCCTGAAAATGCAAACAGAAATTCCACGACTAACTACAACATGGATTGTTAAATAGCATGACTTTTTCAGACTTCCGAGTAGTGTTTGTTTTTCATAAGACAAGAAGAAATCATTTTGTAATCCTCTGGACAGGAAGCAGAGTATAAAACCTTGATCATTTCCAAGAACCTGAGAGATTTCTGCTCAGTAATCCTGTAATCTAAGAAAAAAATTGTAAGGCCTGCTGGTGGGGCAGACTTGCGTGGTGGTTGGGAAAGATGTAATGGTGGTGGGATTGGTGTTGGAATATTGAATCACTGTGAACAACTTTCTCAAAATAAAATAAAATTTGAAAAAGAAAAAGAAAAATTGGGCTCTGATCCATATTTATTATATTTGCCTTGTTTTTATTTTGTAAAAGTAGACTTAAAAATCAGAGCATATTTATTTCATACTGTTGTGATGAGTGCTAATTTCTAAGTAACTTGTTTTTAAAAACATTTACTTTCAACTTCGTTGTGATAGCTTCCTGAAAGTCTATGTAAGGAGGGTTAAAGGCGCTGCACTATAGAGATTTCAGAATGCCAAATAACCAAATGTTTCTTCAAGAATGTTTAAGTAGAAAACTGAGGCCCAATGTTGCTTAAGTAGAGTGATAGTGCAGGAAAAAATACTGTGTTCCTTGACAACATGAATGAAGTTTTCAATTTGGCTGCATCAAATTAAGCCTAAAAACTGTTGTTATATTTATTTTCACACTACAGGAAAATTTTTTTTATGATGGTATTAAAGCAAGATTAGTTAAATTATACAATATGGGCTATAGCTGAAAAAGAAATAAATTGCATTCAAATGAGAATGTTACTTGCCATAAATCAAACAGTTGTTTTATAGTAATGTTTATTTTTTTAAATTTAAAGAGTGGGAGATTACTTATTATTTTAAGTCCATGCCATGACTGAGAAAATTTGCAAAGAAATATGAGATTACTACATTTGCTCATGGACCTTATTTCTATCTCTTCATCTTTCACACGACTTAGTAGCATATTAGGTAAATGTAATAGAAAATGACGTTTCCATAACTTAGATTATAAATGTTATGCTACTCAAATAACAGTGTTTTAATTTAAGCAACAGTATACTTACTAATAGAGTCTTTAAATATGTAACAACCATCTGTTCTCTTTTCAACTAAGTTCTGTGAAAATTATGCCAAAATAGTACTTGAATATTTAGTTGTTTTTATTTATAAAATTCTATTGTCTGATTCTATTGTCCTCGCTGCTGAGACCCCTTGGAGAGGAGCGGGTTGAGCTTTTCTCCCC
>JAOXYA010000025.1:24630912-24642667 GCA_028565675.1 Sorex palustris | reverse complement strand
AACAATACAGTTAACTTCTATACTTTTATGTTAATAATGAAACAAAAGTGTTATTAACAAGCATTGTCTTCCGTTAAAAAAATTCCATCCACCGTTTTTGAAACACAAGGGGTGAGTTTAAAAAATGCAATGACTCTACTTATTAAGAATACTTTATCATCACCATTTCTGAAAAAGAAACCTCCCGAGACAGGCATTTCTGTTGACACAAAAGAAGTATTGATAGAGAAAGTTTGGTGCACAGGCAGAAAAATGCCATTTAAAAAGCCTTCCTGTCCAATTTTCCAATTTTCCTAGGAAGTTTTCCATTATTTAACTTTTTATTTCCTTCATAGAATTTCTATCTTCCTTCCAACTGCTGCTGGTTTCACCCCAATTATGCCTGCAAAAGCCATTTGTGAAGTAGATTTTTTTGAAAACTAGAATATTTTTTGGAAAAAGGAGTATGCAGGTCTAGAAATGTTGGATTGTACTCCTGAATCTGGTTTCTTATCCTAATTCCTATCCATGGGAATCATTTGAAGAGTTGCCCTGTCAGGACTTGTAGCATTTATAAATGCTTCCCCCCCATTGTGTGGGAGTCTTGAGGACTTAATACTAAAATATGTCACAATGAGTTGTTCTTAGATTTTACTAACATGGATACATAAATATTAAGTAGACTTTCATTTACATTTTCCCATTACAATTTAAAAGTTAAGTTGGAAACCCAAGCACAAAAATTTGTAAGTCTACAACTGTACCTCATGGTGTTTTACTAATAAAAATTAAAAAATAAAAAAATTAAAATTAAAAATAAATAAAAAATAAGTTGGAAATGAACACAGGCAAGTTAATGTTTTCCTTATATATGTATATAAATACATATATACATAAAGATTATAGTGAAAGTGAAGCAGATGTACAATGTAGCAGTTACAATAGTTTCAAATCTATGCAAGAACTTCAAATTTTGTAATAGGTTGCTAACTTTCTTGTTCACAAGCTTAATGATGCACATGTAAGAATATATATGTATACATATATATATTGCTTATTGGTTTTGACAATCTTCGCAAACACTCTGTTTCTTTTGAAAAACAGCTATATAGGAACACTATAAAGTGCTCATTTTAAATCTTGCAACTTAGAAAGTTGAATTTTTGTGAGTGAATTTGGTAAGGTGGACGTGGTTGTGATAGTTTTAGTTTTAAGAGATCCTTGCACTTTTTGCAGTTTTCCTAGGAGGGAAAAAAAAGATAGAAGGTTGCTCTTCACGTAGCCAAAGAAGTTCCTAAATCCAGTTATAACTCGGCCATCAGCGCAGCGGATGTAAACTACTGAGAAATGCTAGCGTTTTAGATAAACCCTATGAACTGACGCTTTAGGTTGGCATAATAGAAAATGAGAAGTGTCCAGCACACTCCGGCCGTGCCCTTCGTTCAGATTGCCATGGGGTGGCGCTCCGAGGCCCAGATTTCCCCACTCCGGCCCTCACTGCGCAGTTGTGAGCAGTTGAGAGTGAGCCTTGTCAAGCTCTCACTCACACTTGTAGCTCTTTCTCACTGAACATGTAAAATATTTACATTAAAACCCACTAACGGTGTAGCGCTGACGAAAGCAAAGAATTCATTAGAAATCAGTTGGCTGTTTGTATGCTTCACTATCCCAAGTATGTTTATACAGGTGATAAAAATGGAGATCTGAATAAAGAAATAGTAGCACTCTGATTTCTAAATTTAAAATACAGTTTTTTTCCCCCTGAAGATATTCTAGTAGGTTAAAAATTCCTCATATCCTAATTCACAGGATCGACTTTTAATAAATTATGCCACGCAATGCTATTTAAAATACAATCCTTTAAAATTATTTATTGTCATTGTTGAAGTCAGAATTGGTGTGTGTTTGTATTTTCATGGCAAATGAAGAAAGTTACTATATTTTAAATAAATAAATATTTCAAGCTAGCACCTATGGTTTTCTTTAGTAGCTTGGACTATAATCTATTAGAAATATTAAAGAAAAATACAAAATCTTGGAATGAACTATAAATTAACTTCTTTCGCTGAATAATCTCAGTGACTGTTATTGATATTTGGGCAGATATACTGCTCTGCGTAGTTGGGAAAGAAAGACAGTACTCCGTTTTCAGAGTAAGAAGCACAGAGATTAGGTTCACAGCTACAAAAATACATATTATTCATTTTGAAATGAAATCTTCTTAATTAACAGTGGCCACCTAGTAGAATTTTCCAATGCCAAGAAGAAAATACCCTTATATATGTGTCCTTTGTCATATCTGCTATTTTTCATAGATAGCATTTTACTGAATAGCTTATCAGGCATTTTCCTGAATTTTTTAATGCTTTTATGAAACAATGGATGCTAAGTTTTGAGATGTCACACTTCTGGAAATAGAATAACTAACCTCGGAACTATATAATATTTCAGGTCTGCTAAATGTGTAGATCTGTCACTGAGACAGTTAATATACTACTTACTTAATGGATATGAAATAGTAAATGTAATTGTATACAAATGTTTATATTTTACATTATGTTGCAAGGAAGTATCCTGATTTGAAAGAAAAGCTAAATTGTATCGTCATCACTTTAGTAATTTGTTTCTTAATCATTGTGTAGGGTATGTATATTATTGTGACTAATAGCCTAGTAATTACTGTCAACATAACTTCTATAGGTATATATTTAGATAGCATTTTACTGAATGACTACAGACTCATAGAAAAACATCCATAGAATCTTGTCAAGCACGTTTTCATTTTTAAAGAAAATTTTCTTTTGGCAGGAAAGGTAGCACAGAGGGTGGGGTGTTTGCCTTGCATGTGCCGAATCCGGATTTGACCCCCAGCATCACATCTGGTTCCCCATCAGGAGTAAGCCCTAAGCATCTCTGGGTGTGGTCTAAAAAACAAAAACAAAACAAAAACAGAGAAAGTTTCCTTTTGCTACAAGTATATATCTGATCTTTCCATTTAAAAGACTAAAAATCAATCTTCATGCAAAATTAGACCAATACAAGTTTATATGCTGTAAATTTGTATATAAACATGGGTTTTCTTTTGAACTGGTTAATAAATTCCCTAACACGAGTAAATACAAACCATCAGAATGATTTTGATCAGTTTTGAGATGTCACGCTTCTGGAAATAGAATAACTAACCTAGGAACTATATGATATTTCAGGTCTGCTAAATGTGTGGATCTGTCACAGAGACAGTTAATGTACTACATACTTAACAGATGTGAAACAGTAAATATAATTGTATACAAATGTTTATATTTTATATTATGTCGCAAGGAAGTATCCTGATTTGAAAGAAAAGCTAAAAGTTTTGCTGGAAAAACTTTTGTTGTCTCTATCCCTAAGAAAGTGGGAGAGGATCCTGTGTTTTTTGTGGTTGAAAATGAGTTTTGCACATGAAAGTGGACAAACACAAAGGACATTTATTTGTCTATTACCTCAAAATAATGGGTGGACATCTGAAAATCTAAAAGATTTCCATACACTTGAATGAAGAAGAAAACATGGTTTTTGCTTTGAAATTCTTTCCAGAGTTGCATCAACTTTTGCATAGACTTTCAAACACAGTCTCTTTTCTTTGACTTTTTCCCACATATCATAATTTCCCGTCAAGGAATACTTTTTCTTGAAACAAATTACCAATAAAAAAAACTAAAATAATTTTCAGAGTAAAACTAATAGGACAGTCGTTTTTCACTAACACAGAGTTCTCCAGTAACTCCCCCAGCCCTCTTATCTAAATTGCTTTTAAATATACTCAGATAACAGCTGAAGAAATTAAAACATATTTACAAGAAAAAAATAGAGTAATTTCTTAAAAGTCTGTATTAAATTGAAAACCTTTTCAAAGGCAATGAATGTTCAGTATTTCTTCTTTAACTGAAAACTCTTTTGAAGGCAAGAAATGTCTAATATTTCTTGTTACTTTAATTGAAAACTCAAAGGCAAGAAGTGTTACGGACTCTAGGCTTTCACTATCATTGCCAAAGCAAGACCTGTAAACAGAAATGATCCCAGTTTCCAGAGAGGGCATCAAACGCAATGAATAACTTGATTTCTAACAGTCTCCAGACCAGAGCCTCGTGCAGGTGGGGTGTTTTTCAACCTACACTTTCGACAGTAGAATGGGCCACAATGGTGAAGTCAGATCCTCCTGGTCTCCATCTGTGGATGTCTGTCACGGGGGGACAATGACCAACACTATATTTTCTTAACCCAATATGGACAGAGAACTTGTTTAGATTGTATTGTGTGACATCCCCCTTCTGCATGGAGCAGGCCCAAGAGGAGAAGGGGGTGGGATCTGGCTTTTTATGGTGGGTCTGATGCGTTCAGCTGTTATCACACTTTGCTGATTGTAATCACTCGTTTTATGGTTTGTTTTACAGCTGCTCCAAAAATTCATTGCAATGTCTTCTAGGTTTATTTTTAATATCCTGCAACTCAAAGATCTAAGAAAGAAGACTTGAAACAGAAATCCATGTCCTGATTTCCTCTTTAATTTTTTTCTCTCATGGGGCAGAGATTTAGGATTTGGTACATTCTTCAAAATCCTTTCTGGAGAAATACGTTCTTTTCTGGAAGACAGGAGCCTGCTAAGAGCACAGTCACAGTATTACTCAGTTGATGAAAGAGTTGGGGAAAGATCCTAGGTAAACTTTTTTAAGTTAAAAAATTAATTCTTTCTTTAGAGCACTTATAATTAAAATGGTTTCTTTTTGAGTGTGGTAGCAAAACAGCATACTCTGCTGGCATCTTGGCATCTTAGGATTTCACAATGTCTTGAATGAAATATTTTTTTTAAACTGTGCAGTTTTAAACTTACCTAATAAAGTTTAAAGTATGTCACTCTGTAAGCTGCATAATATTTTCATTCTTAGGAAAAATTAAAAGATGGGGACATTTTCCCATGTACCTGAAAATAATTTGACTAGCATTTTAAAATCATCATTTCAGAAAAGTAGTATTTTTTTACAGGTTTTTTTTTAGCTTAATTCTCTGAAGAACTGGATCTGAGAACTGATTTAGCTGGAATGGCCATTGCTATTTCTACATTTTCTGCTATGTAGTATCACTTACAGTGTAGTGAACAGCAAAATTCAGACATTTAAAAATCCTTTAACCAAAAACAAAAGACGACAAAGTCTGCTAGTGGATCAAAAAGACCCAGTTTCTGAATTTCAGTGAGGGATAGTTTATTGTCCAGTTGCTGTCACCATGGCTGTCAGCAAGATGCCTAAAACATCCTCAATTGTCACCAGGGATCAGATTATTCCTGCACTGATTGTTTAGATCAACTAACCTACATCCATCATCTGCCAAGGCTGGGCAGTCCCGAGCATCCTGTGGTTTAGATAAAACTCCAGTCCTGGGTGTAAGCACATTGTTTGGGTGCTAAGGGTCATCAGACCAGAAAGCCTGCCTCTGAGTTATACAAGAGTGTGAATTGTAAACTGAGGATGCAATGAGCTCCCAAGCTTCCAAGCACAGACCCCCTGCATTTGCCCACTTGAACAAGGCTGGGCAAACCCAGAGAAGATTCCGTTTCACTGGATTACAAAATGTGATGAACCCAAACACCACAGCAACCTGTCAAGATCGCGTCTCCATCCAGCTATGGTGTCTGGGCTTGTTCAGATTTGGAAGAACCTCTTTCTGTCACAAATGTCCATTGAATCTTGACTGATTTCCAGGACTTTTTTTGAGTTAACTTTTTGAATCATGTGTCAGTGTGCTACAGATTGTACACGCAATCACACACTCATGACAGAAGACAGCCTTCCTTCTCAGAGTCACAATTGTAGTCAGTTTTCCAATATGTTGATTTCTTATTTAAATGGTGGAATCTTTTTTTTTGCCTTTGTCTGCTTGTTTTGTTTAGTAAAATTTTATTCCAAACACATATGAGTGAGGTAACAGATTTTGTACCTCAGAAACTAAACTGTTTAGAAGAGCAATCACTTTACATTTTTATATTTCAAAGTGCTCAAAAAAAAAAGGACGTATCAATCTTGAAAGCAACCAGGTCTTTGTTTTCAACTTACCCAACAAAGGAGAATAGAGGGAGAAAGAGAAATCTATGGTTAATTATAAGCACATCAGTTTTGACGAAAATAATTCTAAGATGCTCTAAGAAAAATGTTCAAGTTTTTTGTTTTTGTTCTTTAGTGGACGTTTGAAAAACTCCTCACACTCTAATTCCCTCAATTAGAGATAATATAGATCCTATGAGCTCAATTAGAGTTAGTATTGATCCTTCATGGTGGAACTTCTAGCAGTTAGCAACTTAATTTTGTCACTTTCACCTATTGCCATTTAAAAGTACTTGGAAAATCTGGAAATTATTTATCTTCCGGTTCCCCATGTTTCAAGAATTGTCAGGCATGTTTCAAGGATTTTCCTTTCCAACTACAAAGGTAGCATGTTTCACTATAGAAAATCAGAAACACATAAGGAAAGGAAAATGGAATCATAATTGTATATATAATTGTACATCTTAGGAATAACTATCTTCAGTTTATAAAATAAAATTCTCTGAGTTTTTAAATAGGAAAAATTGAACATGAAATGTGGATAGACTTTTCCATTTTCTTCCTCTCAAGTGGATTGATTTTATGCAGACAGTGTATCATCATTGTTCTGATTTTTTTCATTTGAGATTGTTTCTTCATTATACCTTTGTACAAATGACTCAGTAAATCAAGATTATGTATATATTAATATATGTACACAAATGTATTTTAGAATGATTTTAAAATATCTATTGTAAATAGGGCTGGAACGATAGCCCAGCGAGTAGGGTGCTTGCCTTGCATGCTGCTGACCAGGCCAATCCGGGTTCAATTCCTCCACCACTCTCGGAGAGTGTGGAAAGCTACGAAGAGTATCTCGCCCAAACTGCAAAGCCTGGCAAGCTCCCCATGACGTATTCGACATGCCAAACACAGTTACAACAAGTCTCACAATGGAGACGTTCCTGGGCCCGCTCTAGCAAATTGATGAACAATGGGAGGACAGTAAATATCCTCCAAAGAATGTCCTACTTGTCTGCTTTAAAATACAGAATAAGAAAACCATTTACTTAAACACAAAATGCACAGGGTGCAGATATTCCTATGTTTCCAAGCTTGGAAAAAAAATTTGGTAAGAATCTGTTTTTTTCCCTTTTTTTCCTTTTTTTTTTTTTTTACTCTAGTCACCATAAATCACAAAGTTACAAAGTTATTCATGGTTGAGTTTTAGGTGTACAGGTTCCAATACTAATCCCGTCACCAGAATCCACTTCCCTCCACCAAGATCCCCAATTCCCTCCCATACCCCAGCCTGCCCATGCTGCCAAACTTCTGGTTTAGGAACTTTGCCCAAGGAAGAACCAAGTCATGGCTCGCAGCAAAGGCAGACCACCTCTGCTTGTCACCAACAGATGGCACTGGCTGCCACATGGAATTTTCGACTAGTTCTTGAATTCAAGCGGTCTTTTAGACGTTAACTTCTAAATATCATTATTAATTTGAGGATGTAGAGAGAGTACAGGGATAGGGTGCTTGCCTTGACGCGGCTGATCTGACTTTGGTCTCCGACACCAGGGGTCCCTGAGCTGTGCTAGGAGTGATTGTCAAACTCAGTGTCAGGAGTAAGCTCTGAGCACCTCTGGGTGTGGCTCCCCAAAACCAACCATATGATCAATTAACCCGTCCCCAAACAGAAAAAAAATCGTTAATTTGATGAGTAAAAATGGTATGTCCTTGTTTAGATTATGTTTTTCTTTAGTGACTAAGGAAACTGAACAGTCTTTCTATGCTCTTTTGTATGAAAAACATGTTTTGTAATTTCTTCGTCCATCCTATGGAGATCTTGACCTTTTTAATTTAAAATTATTATTTCCATGTATCCATTTGCCTTTTGTCGGTATTTTTCAGTTATATGATGAGAGGAGAGCTATTCAGTTTTAAAAATGTTCATATGGTCATTCCTACTTTATTCCTCACAATTTTTTTATACTTAAATTAGAAAATATTGAAAGGGCTCACTTCTCTGTGGTGGTACATAGAATAGCACAACAAGGAGATAGAAAGCACCACATTGGCCGTACATTGCAGAAGTAGAAAGACCAAGGAAGGAGAGAAATGAAGTGAAGAAGTAAGAAGAAGTGGACTGGGAAGGAGGTATCAAGGGCAAGGCTCATTGATATTATAGGCTTGGGATCCAAACTAAATAACCATAAAAATGTACTTATCAAAGAGTCAGGCTGGGGGTGGTTGTGGTGGCATAGAAAGAAAACAGGTGACACTGGTGAAGGAAGTTGACACTAGGTGTGGAATCGATGATTGTATGCCTGAAGCTCTATCATAAACATATTTGTAAGATAGGTGCTAAATTTAAAAAGTATTTGAAAAAAATTAAGTTAGAGAATATTGTTTTCCATTTTTTGGAGGGGTGGACCACACATAGCAGTGCTCAGGGCTTACTCCTTGCTCCTGATTAGGGATCACTCCTGGCAGTGCTTGGGTACCATATGTGGTACAAGAAATCCAAAGTGGGGTCAACTGTTTTCAAGGAAAACTTAAATTATCTAACTCTTTGGTGCATCTCATTTTCTTTATTTATATTTATTCCAGGGCTGGAGCGATAGCACAGCGGTAGGGCGTTTGCCTTGCACGCATCCAACATGGCCAGCCCGAGTTCGATTCCTCGGCATGGGGAGAAGAAGTTCAACATTATTTTTTCCCTAAAGAGCGAATAAATGGGCTGGAGCCTTAGCACAGCAGTAGGGCGTTTGCCTTGCGCGCAGCCGGCCCGGCTGAGCCGGGTTTGATTCCTCCGGCCCTCTTGGAGAGAGTATCTTGCTACCAAGAGTATCTTTCCCACCCGGCAAAGCCTAGCAAGCTCCCCGTGAAGTATTTGATATGCCAAACACAGTAACAAGTCTCACAATGGAGATGTTACTGGGCCTGTTCGAGCAAATCAATAAACAGTGGGAGGACCATGACCGTGACTGTGAGCTAATAAATTATTTATCCATTATCTTTTAATTAAAACTCTTTCCATAATGATTGGTATTTATAGAAATGCCAACTTTAGTGTATGACTGCTATCCCGTTGATCTTCAAATTACTTAAGTGGGCACCAGTAACATCTCTACTCCTCCCAGCCCTGAGATTTTAGCAGCCTCTTCTTACTGGTCTTTTCCCAATGATTGGAGGCTCTTTCAGGGTCAGGGGAATGAAACCTATTGTCGTTACTGTATTTGGCATATTGAATACACCCTGGGGAGCTTGCCAGGCTCTGCCCGTGTGGGCTGGATACCCTCAATAGCTTGCAGGGCTCTCCACGAGGCATAAATGGCTAAGAAGTGTCTTATAATGGAAATTTTCCAGAAAGCAGCCCAGAGCTTGGCGGTGGTTGGGCAGTGGAGGTCAGCTGCCGGGGCTGGGTCCCTTGGGGTGGGGAGGGCGCTCTCCCTCCCCACAGCCTGGTGCGGAGTTCCTTTAGATATAATGGTGTATCTATGGACTCTATTTCAAAACATCCTATTCACTGGAATGTACTTGATTAATAGAACCACCTGTTTTGGGAGACCTACTTTCTGTATTATCATATTCACTAACCTCAACCTGATTTCTTTTTTTGTTATATTAATAAAATGCCATACTTTCTATAATAAATTATACTATAAAGCATAATATATACATAGAATAATAATTTCCTTTCTCTAGTCAGGGATGCAGGTAAGTGATAGAACACATGCCTTGCATGTGAGAGGCTTTGGGTTCAATTCTTAGCATCCCCCCGAATTCCCAATCCTCCTTTTCACCTCCAGTCCTAATTTCTGTCAAAACAAGACTTAAAGTTTGAGGAATTAATTACTTCTTCGCCTATACCCTCATTACTATTAATACTAAAATAAAAATGTTTATCAAAGAGTAGATACTATTATAAGCAGCCTACTTAATTATTTTATTTATATAACAAATACATATACAGTTTCTAATATCAATGTCATGGATGTCTTCCTTCTTGTACAGTAAAACAGTCCTGCTGGTTTTCCACTGGGACAGAATCTTGCATTTAGACAGGTAGCATGTGAAGAGCCGAGCCAGTATTGATGAGTACTGGCGGCAGGTTCTTCAGATCTAACCTTGTCTGGGCCGGGTGCTGTTTCCTTCTTTACTGACTAAATGCCATGTTGGATATTGGAAGGGAGTATGTTGGGAAGGACACATCCATCCTGTGGAATTTGGTATATGATCAGGTGGACATGGCTATCAAAGAGATCTGAGTAAAAGTCATGGATAATCTTCTCCGTTGCCCTTCTGGAATCATGGCCATTAAGTGGGTTTATCAGGAGGCAGAGAGGCCATTCGTGGGCTATGACTTGGGGTGGGGAGGAAAGGGCCGGCTCCACCCCTATCCCATGAGGCCCCATGTGTCTTGTCACTAGGGGCCCAAACCTGACTGTCCAATGGCCTCTGGAAGATGGTGGCCACTGAGCCACTTAGGTTAAGCAGGCAGAGGGACAGGACCCTTTCCCCCCCTAGAGTGGTCTGGCACTGGTAAGCCATTGTGTGGACCAGATGCATATCTGCCCAAAGCTGCTGGGTTCTGAGATTTGTTTTTGAGTCTCTGGGATCTTGGCCATTAAGCAGTTCGATCAGGAACCAGAGAGGCCTTGCCTCCAATTATATAGCTGAGCCAGAGGTAGTTTGTGGGTGTGTTTCCCACATACCTAACTTTTGGCAGTTTACTTTCTTGATAACTTTGCCCCAAGTTTTTGGGGTTTGGACAAAGGCACAGCAGCAATTTGGGGGTATCTGGAAATCTGAAGGTACCATCAGGCTGCTGATGCACTCGCCTCACAGGTACAGATTGACCTCCTGGTGGCACCATACCCCCGGCTCTTCTCTATCTTACTTATCCTCTGCTCCCCATGGAGGTGCCTGGGGGACAATATACAATGTCGGGGATAGAACCAGGGTCACTCAAGTGCCAGACCAATACCTTTTCCCCTGTGCTATTTCTCTGGCCTGTCAATTACATCTTCAGATCACACTTCTGGGTCGATTTTGGGTCACTGTTCTTTATGGTTCACCTCCTCTTTTTTTGTTTGTTTGTTTGTTTTTTGGGTCACACCCGGAAATGCACTGGGGTTACTACTGTCTTTGCACTCAGGAATTACTCCTGGCAGTGCTCAGGGGACCATATAGGATCCTGGCAATCAAATCCGGGTCAGCTGCATGCAAGGCAAATGCCCCACCCTCTGTGCTATCACTTCAGCCCCCTCACCTCCTCTTCACGGGTGCAGAGTTGATAATTCTGCTTTAGTGTCTCTGCATGATATAAAATATGACATTCCATACGTTGTACTATAGCTTATTTCACCATTCACTTGAGAAGTCCTCTTTAGAATACATCTGAATTCTGGGCAACTTTCAAAACTCAGCTCAGCTGCCATGCTTGTCAAGCTTTATTTGACCAACCCAGATCAGAGCAATCTCCTTTTTCTGAAATTTGATTCTTCAGTGTCTAGGTGCTCTCTTTAACACTAAAAGATTTCACAAGTTATATTTTTATATATAAATCACAGATTCAAAGGATTATTAGTTGACTGAATTGATGGATTGCAGTCCGGTAGTACTGGAAATTGATGAAAAGGAAGAGACAGATGGGCACAGAGCTGCTTTGTCTCCCAATGTCCGAGGGGACGCCTGAAGGGCTTGCAGGTTGAAATCCA
>JAOXYA010000025.1:24455202-24466666 GCA_028565675.1 Sorex palustris | reverse complement strand
TCCTGCTCTTTCCTGAATATCAACAAAGAATTTTAAGATTACAAATACCAGAAACGTTCATTTAAAATTAGAAGAAAATATTTTTGACTGATAAGGCATACCAGAACAAGGCTAGTTTCAGGAATAGCTTAATGCAGGGATCAAATGATGTCATCAGGATATCTCTCTACTTCTCTGTTACTCCACCCTCACCGCACCGGCCTGATGTTTGGCAGATTTTCCTTCACGAATGCAGAAAGGATGCCAAGATTGGTACGGCTCACATCTAGTTTTCCTCAGATCCAGCAAAAGCTTGAACTCTACATACTGTCCAGGTTGCATACCTCCACAAATCCATCCACTAGTGACTAACTTGAACACTGGATGTGCCAATTGAAAGAGACTTGCCCTGGGGGCAGGGGTTTGTGCATAGTGCGCTAATCCATGATAGGGGTTGGTGAGACAAGTAAGTTCCTGTCACGGCAAATTCGGGGCACTGTTACAGAAAGATGAGAAGGATGCCAGTAATCCTGATAAGAACTCGCAAGCTGTCTTGCTTAAACTCTATTCCTTTCCTTTGCCCACTTTGAAATTGGTTTTCCTCTTGTGTAGCCCAGAGATCAGGGGAGACAGTCCTCTTGTTCAGTGTCAGTGTTGGTTCCATGTGTTATGCCACATTTCTCACTTAATGGGAACTTCCTGCGGACCTAGTAGATTAAAGGGATGGGGGAATTTAGCATAATGATCTATAATTCGAGTGTTGGGTGCCAGCATAGATACCACATAACTCACGGTATTGACTTGCTTTTCTTATGCATAAGTAAAGGGGAGATGGATTTTGTGATCTCCAGGAGACCACAATCTCTGGATGCTGTCATTTTTTCTATTGCTATGTATTGATTGACACTGAAGATGGGATTGTGAACGTTACTTGCTCAATGTCTCGTAGATGACAAGAGAAGCTAATGCCTCCCATCTGATTCCAATGAGGAGGATCTTTGAAGTACACCATAGCTGCCACATTGCCGAGATGAATAAGGAGGGGATAGTGATGGAATCGCTAATTTATCAGAATTGACAGAAAGGTAAATAGAGAAAACACAGACATATTAAAGTTTCCAAGTGAGTGGAAGAGAGATGGCATTGAAATTGGCACTAGGGAAGAAACAATGGCTATTTCCTGGTCCATGGAGGAGACAACTTTGATTCTGGATATACTTAGTTTTTGGTGATCATGAAAGAATGATGTGGAAAGTCTAGAAGATCTCTAAAATATAACTGAAACTTGGCAGCTAAAACAGGGCTGGGAAAAGCATAAACCTTTGTGAACCAAACAGTAAACACAATAGAAGGAACTTGGTGGGCGGGGGGGAGGATTGGAGGGGTGGATGAATGTCTTGGGGGACATAGCCAAGGGTGCGGTTCTAAGACAGAAAGAATCTCCCTGTCAGAGATCAACAGGGGGGGTTGCCATAAGAGACCTGGAGGAGGAACACGTGGAGAAGATTCTTGCAAGACTCAATGAAACAAGATGGGTAGAGGGTTTTGAAGGGGCGTCGAAATGGGGGCAGTGAACACAGATGAGACCAGAGGGCCCAGTCTGTCGCCACACAGGGGCAGATTGGAAAGACTTTGAGAAATGTGAAGGGAGTTTGGAAGCACAGCTGTGAGGAATAAATTAGCAACTCAACAACATTTGGGTTTTAAAAATTTGTCCAGCAGAGCTGACCAACAGACGCTGACTTGTTCAGAGAACCCAGAAGAGCCTGCTGGAACTAGAGGGCAAGGCAGTGAGACAGCGAACGAGAAACCACTTTACACTCACAAACAAAGTGGGCTTTTGTGTATGTTTGACTGTCAGTACCTTCTGAGGACATATTCAGTCTTTCAAGGGGCAAGACCTCGTGTCCCCTTTTCAATCCCTCATCTTGCCAGGCAAATGCTTTGGAGATCAGTAAATTCACATGTACCAATCAATGGCAGGAGGGAAACCCGCAGTTTACGAAATTCGTTAGAAAAGACTCATCAGGGTCAGAATAATAATATAGTGGATAGGGCACTTTGCCTTTCACCAGGAGTGATCCCTGAGCACAGAGCCCAGAGTAAGTCCTGAACACACCAGGTATGAACCAAAAAAAAAAAAAAGAAGAAGAAGAAGAAGAAAAGAATCATTCAGGGGTGAGCAGATACTTTCCCTCAAGAGAAAAACATTCATTTCCGCAGACTTTTCCACAAAGTATCAAAGGAAAGATAGCCTGATTTCGAATGAGATGACAAAGGCTGGCCTTCTACCAAGAATTGAGGCAGGGGCTGGAGTGATACCACAGCGGGTAGGGCGTTTGCCTTGCACACGACTGACCCGGGTTCGATTCCCAGCATCCCATAGGGTCCCTTGAGCACCGCCAGGAGTAGTTCCTGAGTGCAGAGCCAGGAGTCACCCCTGTGCATCCCCGTTTTTCCTCCTGTCAAAAAATAAGTCAATAAAAGAATTGTGGCAGAAAATTGTATCTCCCTTCTTGGGTAAAGAAGAGGATTGCCCGGGAGAAGCTGGACACACTGTTAAAACACTCTAGGAAAGCACATAACTCCTTTGTCATGGAATCCCGAGCTCCAGAACTAGTTGTTCACTGGGGTGGGAAGCCGGTGTGGGCTGCCCGGGCCAGCCGGTAACAACGCTTCACTAGCTGGAGAACGCAGGGACCAAGCTCTGTGTGCTGCCACCTAGTGGGCATCATTCGTAATTACAAACATTTGCGCATTGCCAGAAAAGGAAATTTCCTGCTTCCCGCTATTAAAAAAAAAAAAAAAAAGGAAAAGGAAAATATCAGCCAGAAAGATTGTCCAGCCCAGAGGATCTGCAGCACAGCAGCAACCGGCCTCCTGACAGCTGCGAACACATCCCTTGTTAGTCCGCTGTGTAGGCCTTGGAGGTCCGGCCTCAGTCCTCATGCTGAGATCTGCAGAGGCAGATGGGGCCAGCGCTTGCTCGCTTGGGAGCCCAGCAGGTGAATGCCTGCGCCCTCAGGGACGCATCCTTTGCTGTGGTTTTGCTCCTGGCAGCAGGACTTTTTTTTTTCTGAGCCGGATCTGGGCTGTGTTATGCTGAAACCCTTTTCAGTTCAGGAGTCAGTGATGAAACAATCAGGGACTGCTCAGTAGGCAAAACACGTCCTCCTACACTTGGAGGCAAGAGATGTGACAAGTTAATGAGACACAGCCCAAGCCTCTTCCCCGTTGCATCTTCCCCCCGCGTGCTTCCCTCTCTCCAGGCCGTGGAGCAGGAGCCGGGGGTCCATCGCAGCTGTAGCTGGTGAAGCCTGAGTCTAATGAGTGTCAGCATCAGCTTGGGTGGGAGGACCGCGCCTGGTGGCTCGCCAAGGAGAAGCCTGTCTCCCAGGCCTCATTCTCCAAGGGGAGAATCTCAAAGACCGGCTGGCTGGCCCCAGCCTGAGTCCTCTCCGGGTAGAGACCGACTGGCTCTCCTGGTCACAGGGGCCACCTCATTGCTGTGGTCCTGACCCTGCACTAGCTGCCTGTCGCAGAGAGAGACTGGTTGCGTGCAACTGTTTGCACGTGCAGCTTATGCTGCAGGGTCGCCAGTGGGCTCCAACACTGGGGCCCGTGGCTACCGGAATTTCAGGCAGCACCTTTAGATCCGTTTAGCCCCGCTGCACAGAAACATTCTATTGCTCCAGTGATTCCACAAAGGCGATTTGGAGATGAAAAGTAAAGGGGGGGTGCAGGGGTGGAGGGAAGACCCTTGTGAATTCCACATATATTGCCAAAGGTGGTGCGCTCTCTATTGTTTTTAGAAATGATCCGACTTTAAAAAAAAATCTCCATACGATTTGTAAATCAAAATCATGTTTCCCTGGAGAGCAATCCAGAAGGGGTATACTATTCAAAGCAACAAACTTTCAAAAGATCCCTTGGATTTAAAGATTCTATCCAAGGAAATAACTCCCTGGATTACTTAAATGACCGTGCAGCGCTTGGAGGCTCAGATGAAAGCCACCATCAAAGTCCAGGGTGTTATTAATAACCCTTGGTGTCCAGCCATCTCCTGTCCCTGCTCTAGCAGGCCAGCATCTGCTGAGCGCTATTGGGTTATTTGATTTCATTATGTGTTTTTACAACATCTGCTCGCAGGCTCTCTGAGACAACAGTGGATTCTGCATATAGATTTAATCACACAAGAATTCTTGAAGCCTGATGGTTCGCTGGAAGAAGCTTGGAGAATTGCAAACGTTGCTTCTTCCCTAAACACCACTTGACTGGAGGCCCAGCAGCCATGGTTCCGAATGGCTACTTGAACCAACAGGCCAGAGCAGAACCCTTCATAAAGTGAGTCAGGCTTGGTGCGCTCTTGTGATAGCAGACCTTGTCAGTGCATTGCCTTTCCCAGCTCCTTTTACTTTTTTTTTCTTTTTGGATCACACACAGCGATGCTCAGAGGTTACTCCTGGCTCAGTATTCAGGAATTGCTCCTGGCGGTGCTCAGGGGACCATATGGGATGCTGGGAATCAAACCAGGGTCAGCCACGTGCAAGGCAAACGCCCTACCTGCGGTGCTCTTTCTCTAGGCCCTCCTTTCACTTTTGCCTGCAAGTAGGGAAGCCTGCAAATGAGGAGGCTGCTTCTCCCATCTCAGACAGTCCTTACGCAATAGGGCAGGTGTGAGAGCCTAAGCACTCCCCTCCATCTTCACCTACCTGGGAGTGGGGAATTTACTGCTTGGCTAGGGCTCTGGGTAGAGAGATCTATTGTCTTTAAAGTTTTCCTCCAGTAGAGAAAGTTACTGTAGCAGTTTTAAAAGGTGTCCACAAATTCTTTGACACCCCCTTCCTTCAAAAGGTGGAGCCTGAATCCCTTACCCTTAAACACAGGCCAGAGTAAGTTACTCAGTTCTAAGGAAAAGAAGATGGAGAGCCCCTCTAAGCTGTGTGGTGCAGACAGCTGCATCAGGAAAGGGCTCTTTCTCTTCGACACTGCATTCGGGACCACGTACCGCAGGCCAGCACTAGCTGCTTGGGGCAGGCCCAAGTCGACTGGATGCCGAAACAGACCATCCCCTGCATCCCATCACCAAGGGGCGGTCCTTAGGGGTTCTCCACTCTGCGTGTCTGGACTGAGTAAGGTGCTTCACTCACCCTCCAAAGATCCCCCCCCCTAGGGCTGCCAGCCTGGCCACACCTGGACCTGATGACAAATGTCTGTCCCAGCCCAGAGTGTCCAAAAGAGATCACAGGACCACCCTGGATGTGGTTCACATAGGAGATTGCATTTTAGGCTAAGCACATGTTTGATCCTCTGGAATATCTGAAAATGTCATGAATTCATTTCTCTCATTCACAGATGGGACATACTGTGGTCATCTTTATTTCTATCATGAAGAAATAAATATTCTGCTAAAATGAATTAATAAAGTGGAAAATAAGTGGGTATAGTAATCTGCATATAAGGAAACGAATCATGAATTTTGGGCGCATGGATGTTTTATCTATAAAATATTATTTCAGGAGGAAAGAATCTTCTTGGAAAAAACATTGTTCACACAGTGCTACGAGCCAATGTAATTGTTTAGAGCAAATTTGATCCTTTTAAAAGTGTTTCTTTATCCTTGTGTTTCCTTTTTCCTCAAGGATAATGCACTAATATGCCGGGGCTGCCACACCAAAGTACCAAAGACGGGATGGCTTGACTTCCTCACAGTCCCAGATCAAGGTGACAGCAAAAAAAAAAACTATTTTGTTTATTTTGAGGCCTGCCTCTCTCTCTCTCTCTCTCTCTCTCTCTCTCTCTCTCTCTCTCTCTCTCTCTCTCTCTCCCCTCTCTCTCTTCTGATGCCACCTTTTCCCTGAGTCTTCTATCTGTCTTCCCTCTGTGTACCTGCATTCTGGTCTCCTTTTCCTATTAAGTCACTAGTCTTAATGGATTAGGTCACCCTAAAGACCTTGCTTAACTTACAGACTTCTTTAGAGACTCAATATCTAAATATGGTCACTTTCTGGTTTTGAAGAGGCAAATTTTACAGGTGACAGGAACTAGATTTATTTTTCTAAAATCATCTTTCTGTGAGAATAATTTTTTCCCTGTGTATTAAACCTTTTTTTAAAATAACTAAAAAAGGAATAATAATCCTATGCAAGGTAGTCTTGTAATAAGGTAAAAAGAAGAAATTGCTGTGTAGAAAATCATCAGTTGTCTTTCAGAGAAGGAGGGAAAGCTTGACCTGAAACCACTTTGGGGAATGATGCATTCCTGTTCCTTGGGCTTGCTTCTGACTTCCATCTTACGCTCAGCTCTAGGCAATGGAGCCTGAATCGTTCTTCCCTTGGCTTCACTAAACAGTATGGACCCTCCCCATGAACCCGGTCACTGTTTGCATGATACATGTCGCCACTGCATCACATCCCACCCTTATGATGCAGAGGAAAGTCAGTTGCCCCATGGAAATGCTCTCCCTTTCAACCATGCCAGCTTAAGGGGGTGGTTGAGGTGGACCTTGAGAAAAAAATGCTGGTCAGATAAAGGTGGGAAAGTCCTGGATTATAAACACAGGAAGTTCTGTGCCCAGGTGACTTACTGCAGGGAGGCGTGAGCCACCTCAGGGCCAGTCTTTACTCAGCAGAGGCTTTCGCTGCAAGAGAGCACGCATTCAGTCATTCAGTATATTCTTTACACAAAAAATGGCTGAGACTGTTCTAAATATCAATTAGGAGCCAAGGGCTCTGAGAGAAGACAGACAGTGCTGAAGTCCAGAAGAAGAGACCATTACATTTATTATTTCTATGGTACATCTAAAAGAATAATTGTTGAAAGTTCCATAAAATAAATAGGACTTGTCCCAAGGAGGAAAAAATGTACACTGAAATTCCCTTTTCCCGGGAATCACTGCTCCTGAAGGAAAATGTGCGTAGGGCTGATGGCCTCTGAAGGTACTAGAAGAAAATTTGTTCTTCACCTCTTCCAGCTACGAGTTGCTATTGAATTTCTTAGTTTCTGGATGCATCATTTTTGTTTTCTTTCCTTGACATTCTGTGTTTAAAGTAAAGGGCCACTCAGGTAATTGCAAATAATCTCTCCTTTCCAAAACACTTAATTTATTCATATATGCAAATTAACGTTGCCATGTAAGACAACATATACAGGAGTTCTTGGCCATGGGAAATAGATATTTTCTATCACTGAGCCTGTCATACTATCTCGATCCCTCAGCCCCACCTTATTCTTGCATTTAATAACCAGGACACTCCCTCAGGCATCTAGTAATGGTCTTCCTATGGTTTTTTGTTTCACTAGCAGTTTCAGACACAAAAGCAAGACTAGATGTTTACTTAGCAAAAGAAGACTACAAATGAGAATCATTAAATTTGAATTTATCCACATAAAGGGAAACTGGATTCTTTTCACGGGTATCTTTGGAATAAGACAAAGACTTGTTTTCCAGATTCAACAACTGAGCTAATGATGTGGGCCTGGAATGAAGAGAAAATATTTCCTACCCCACTAAGAGATTCTACATCTCACCTTCATCCTGTCACTGAATCTCCCCAGAACCATGAGAGCTGGGACAATTGTGCATATCTATAGTAGCAGTAGTTTTCCTGGGTGAGGACATGATTGGAAATGCTGGGAGTTTTATCAGTTTTCTTATCCAACTACTCAGATGCGTCATTGTGTTCTCAGATCTACAACTGATATCCAGACCAAAGAATGTGCAAAGTTGTATGGTGAGAACTGAAAATATCCAGACTTGTGAAAAGCACAGAGAGGGAGATTGAACTCCCTCTGGAGATGATGAGAAAGATAGTAAATACGTGAATGTTCACACATTTGCACACACACACACATGCACTTGCATGTGCACATACAAAGGCAATACTGACTAGAAGGAGGGAAACCATAATTTTAACAGGTCTTGTGGGGGCTGAACATGAGAGCCAAGTACCAGCCAAAGAATATTGCCAAACAAATAAACCATGTTGAAGGATTTGACTCCATGAATCAGTAAAAGGCCTGGATATGACATATTGGTGTTTTTAACTCCAAGAATCAGGATTTATTTATTTATTTATTTATTTAAATTTTATTTTGCCAGCTTTAAAACCTAGACACATAACAAGGAGCTAGGCTCTTATTGTTTCTGAACTTGAGTCCTAGAATCAGGGTCAAAGCTCTCTCTCTCTCTCTCTCTCTCTCTCTCTCTCTCTCTCTCTCTCTCTCTCTCTCTCACTCTCTCTCTTTATCTCTTCTCTCTCTTTCTCTGTCTGTCTCTGTCTCTCTGTTTGTCTCTGTCTCTCTGTCTCTGTCTCTCTTTGTCTCTCTTTCACACATACACACATATGCAAATGTACACATATGCACTAATTCTTAAAATATGTATAAATTGTGTGTACAAAGGATTTTCAAATCCAGAAAACCCGTGGTAAGAAAGCAGAGACTGTTGAATTAAGCTTCTGCAGAAGTAACTGCAGGAAACATGTTTAGCAAATGGCAGCATGACAGGTAAGTTCAGTATCCTCCTTAACTCTCATAAGCCTCTTTCATTTGGATTTGAACCTCTAATCCAACTCCTTCTTCACTGGCTTCATAGCACAACAGCGTCTTCTGGGAACCAGACTCCCATGAGGTGCTCTGCCACCTGGCATACTTATAACACTGGGTCTGCTCCAGGACGACCTTCTGTGTGGGTTCAATCCATAGGTCGGAATGAGCACATTTGGAGCATATATTTTTTCATACATGGATAATGAGCCACCAGTGACTAGGGAAATAAGGTGTGATGAGTTGTGATAAAATTAATCATCTTCTGCCAGGTAATATATCAACTTTGCTAAACTTTCCAATTCCATAAAGATAGGTGAAAATCAGGCAATAGTCCCCTGCCCCAAGGAGGGAGTCCTACGAACTCATCGAAAATAGTCATAGTAGAGACAAAGCCTAGGAAGATTGCTGATGGTTGGACGTCTGCCTTCTGAGCTGAAGAAGGCAACTGGGATAGAGAAGGGATCACTAAGTCAATGATGGCTAGAGGTATTGCTCATATGGGAGATGTGTGCTGAAAGTAGATAAAGGACCAAACAGGATGACCTCTCATTATAAAACCATAATGCCCACAAGGAGAGAGAGAGTCAGAGGGAAACTGTCTACCATAGAGGCAGGGGGAGGGGTGGAGGAGTTGGGGAGGGACACTGGAGACTTTGGTGGTGGAAAATGTGCACTGGTGGAGAGATGGGAGTTCAATCACTGTATGACTGAAATTCAAACAGGAAAGCTTTGTAAATGTAGCTCATGTGATTAAATTAAAAAACTTAATTAAAAAATAAGAACTACAAAGAAAAAGAAAATAGTCATAGTTATCAACAAATGTTTAGTAATGTAAGAAGCAGAAATTTTCCAGAAGAATGAATATCACTCCCAATAGAATCAAACAAACAAAAATCAGTTTTAGAGATGGGAAGATAGTACAGAGATTCAAGTGATTTTCTTGCATGCGGCTGAGCCTGGGTGATCCTCGACATTGTGTGGTCACCTACGTACTGCTAGGAGCAACTCCCACTCAAAGAGCACTGCCAAACATCTCACCACACACACACACACACACACACACACACACACACTTTAAATATTTTTGTTTACACACACATTATAAATATTTTTGTTTTGCTTCTGCAAAATAAATTTTACATCTTGACCTGTATCTCATGTCATAATTATAATTTGTCTTTTTTTATGCTGATGGGAATAAAAAGCCATACGACAAATCAAACCCAACCCTTAGAGATGTCCTCCTGCTTCCAGTTAAAATAACCATGAATCCATGTGTCCATGAATGTGCTACCCCAAATATTCAAACATTTCTAAAATCAAGAATGCACGCACAGCAACAGATTAGCAACCTGCGGGCTGTTTATTGACAACTTGGCATGTTCACCGACTATAAGGCCATTTTTAACATCCTTAATTGGTGGATAGACATTTTCCACACCAGTAGAACTTCAAACAGCAGCTTCTATGTCCTTTCCACATAAAACCTTAACCGCTAACATGCCTCACAAAGGCCCACTAAAATATGAATCTCCTTGAATACATAGTGAACTTAATTGCTAATATTCC
Organism: Sorex palustris; assembly: GCA_028565675.1. Taxonomy (NCBI): domain Eukaryota; kingdom Metazoa; phylum Chordata; class Mammalia; order Eulipotyphla; family Soricidae; genus Sorex; species Sorex palustris. Next base: position 24,456,568 of record JAOXYA010000025.1, on the reverse strand, counting down.
TTGGCAAATCAGATACACTATTAACAGCATAACAATGAGTATGCATAGAGGTTCCCCAGTGTGACCAAATGCTTGCATTAAATAAATAAATAAATTAAAACTGCCATGCTGAATAAAGTTGTCCTGCCACCTCAGGTTACCATCTGTTTCTAGTTTTCCACAAAAGTTTTCCCTGTGCCTATTTTCTCAGCTCCAAACAACTCCAGCTGGCAGGACTGACGATGTAATGCGGACAGGCCTTGAGAGTACTGGTTACCTCTGGCTTCCAGTGAGCTCATATTTGGATGTTATCTTCACAGACAAGATCCCGGCTATCCTGCAGCATTCTGGCCTCACACTTGCTCAGTTAAGCAAAAAAAGAAAAAAAAATGGATGGTGTGGAGGAGGAGGTGAGTCAATGAGTCAAGAAGTAGTGGTTTGAAAAAAAAAAAAGAAAAGAAAAATTAAAACATTTTCCATTTGGGAGGGATGTTAATAATAGACAAGTGTTAGATTTGGCAATAAATTAGTGTCCAGATGAAGGGGAAACAATTACAAATTAGAAACAGATTTATTCACACTCAGTGCATTAATGAAAACTTTTTAAAAAAAGAAAGAAAGAAAACTCAACTGTGTGTACTGTGTGGAAAAAAATAATGGCCCGGCAGGCCTACTTTTTATTAACAACTCATCAGTAAGCAGGTTGTAATTCATAACAAAGAATTCACCCCAAGGAACACCACATGACTGTGAGCTTTTTGAGTTTCCTAAGAAAATACATATGTTGTTCCACTTGGTTTCCTTTCAATAAAACCCACCAGTTAGCACTTCATTTTCAAGCTGTTCTGACAAATCAGGTGAGTTAGCTTTGTAGAAAAAACAGAAGCCAATGTTTAAGCTGAGAATTTTAAGGAATTTTTTTAATAACTTAAATAAATTTCCCAAACAGTAAGGAAGCCCTGATAAAAGGTTATGAAATGACTTCATTTGGAACAAGTTGAAAGAACGTCTGTTTTAATTCACTTCATTAATTTTTCCTGCGGAAATAGTCAAGGATACATCCCTGGGTGCTAAAGTATGTGTCTGAAGGAAGGAGAACTAGAAACTGTAGGATCTTGACACTTTTTATAATCCTCCAAAACCTGATTAAAGATTTTAGGGATGGTTCCTTTTTTTTATTTTTATTTTTTGGCAATGCATTTTTTTTTAATTTTTATTAGTGAAACACCAGAGGTACGGTTGTAGACTTACAAATTTTTGTGCTTGGGTTTCGATCATACAATGATCAAACATCCATCCCTCCACCAGTGCCCATTTTCCACCACCACTGGTCCCAGTATCCCTCCCACCCCCCATCCCCCCATCCCACCCTGCCTCTGTGGCAGGG
>JAOXYA010000025.1:24407076-24419624 GCA_028565675.1 Sorex palustris | reverse complement strand
TTGCCACTCAATGCCTCTTTTGCAAACCACAGCACCCAAAAGGAGAGAGAGAACAAAAGGGAATGCCCTGCCAGAGGAGTGGGGTGGGATGGGGTTGGGGGAGGGATGCTGGGAGCATTGGAATTGGGGAATGGGCACTGGTGGAGGGATGGATACTCAGTCATTGTATAACTGAAACCCAAGCACAAAAATTTGTATGTCTACAACTGTATCTCATGGTGTTCCACTAATAAAAATTTCAAAAAAAACTTAATTTCTACATTTATTAGAATAGGAATCACTTTATCTCAAGATGTACAGTATTTTGCAAGCTATTTTATAGGCCAGTACTTATGTTCTGGCACAGATGATTTCCTGAGAGCACTTGACAGAAGGTTTTACTAACCCACAAAATACAACATGTATGAAGAAGATACCAGCTTTGAAAAACTGAGAAAGACATGACATTTTACTCTACTTGCAAGCCAAAAAAAATTAGCTTTAATGATATAGAAAAATAAGTGTCATATTAACAGAAGACACACAATTCCAGGGTCAAAGACAAAGAATTTTATTATAGAACAGCAAGCAATATGAGCTTCCATGCATTTTGCCCATTTCCGAAAGGGTAGTGTGTAGGACTAAGTGATATCAGCACATATAGTGGGTGGAATCACAGGAGAACAACCAAAAGTCCCAGAATATTATTATTATTATTATTATTATTATTATTATTATTGAATCACCCTGAGATTCAAAACAAAATTTTAATGATTGGGTTTCAGTCATACAATGATCAAATCTCTTCACCAATGTACATTTTTCCACCACCAATGTCCCCTCCTCCCACCCCTACCCCACCCCAATCCCTGCCTGTATGACAGATAATTTCCTTCTTATTCCCTCTATCTACTTTTGGGCCTTATGGTTTGCAATACTGAGAAGCCATCATGCAGCTGGGATAGAGAAGGGATCACTAACTCACTGAAGGTTGGAGGGATCGCTCAGAATGGAAGATGTGTGCTGAAAGTAAACCAAACATTATGATGGCCCAACATCTTTTGTGTGAACATCCAGGAAAGGGAAACCAGACCATCATACAACTGAGATGTTGTTCTGCCACTGAGCTACCCCCCTGGATTCCTCATCACCAACTGAACAAAAAACACTGTAGCAATTCCTTCTTCTGGGGGAGCAACTAGATACAGAGAAACCACCAGGCTTGTCTATGTGACCTGCTACAAGGACCGTTTAATAAGAAGACAAAGTTGTAAAGTCTAAAATATCTATACAGAAAAAATTGGGGAATGTTCTGGGTCTGTAGTTAATGATCTCGCCCAACCCAAATATAGTATTTCTACTACATAGAGGTATCTATAATCCTTAGGTCTATATTCTTATTTTATCAATGAGGACTTCATACTGAGATTCTGTTAAAAGAGAAAAATAATCAGGCCCATCTGAGGAAGATCAAAACTGAAGCATATTCACAGCTACAGAGCTTTTGTTGCTAAGCATGTGCCAGTCTTTGTTCTCCTTTATACAAATCTCACTGCTTTCAAGTGCTGAAGTATCATTAACACTTCCTCCTGCAGAATGCATATTTTTATCTGCAAAGTAGGCTACCAAATTCAAAATATGCTTTATTCAATTAATATTTTGGAGCCCCAGACGAGTGTTAGTCACAGGGTCAACTATTTTAACATAAAAGTTGCATGTCTATGCTAAAAAATAATGACTTTGGGATGATTATTTAATTAATCATAGTATTTCTTATCTACCAAATTAATCAAATATGAATTTTATAAATTGACCAGCATACCTAAGGATCCAATTTTGAATTTGTTTATGTGCATGTTTGTGTATACAACTATTATTATCATACCCACCCAGTTGTGATGAATCATGAGATTTCCACTAAAAATTCTGAATTATTCAGACTGACATTTGGCCTATATCTCCCCTATCAACCCAGACCACCAGAAGTGATCTCTGACTACAGGGCAGGGAATAAGACCTAAACACCGTCAGGTGTGGCCCCCAAACAAAAGCAAACTCTATAGGTACTAGAGAGCTAGTAATGGGCTAAGGCCAGAGGCAATCTATGCACCTGGACCCAGTTCATTGCACATGGTCCCCTAGCATTGCCATTTGTAACAGTGGAGGCACTTCAGTACCAATGAGCATGGCTTCCGATGGCTCCTGAGCCCTGCAGGTCCCAAGGACCAGTGCATTTCTCAGGTGCTAACAACTGACCATCCATCTTGGTTTGCTACTAAATCCCCTGGCACTAAAATAAATGAAATAAAATGTAAAGTTCTAGAGTCCAGAGAGATTTTATAAGGGGAAGGGCCTTGTATGTGGCGGACCCAGGTTTGATCCCCATCACCCCAATCTGGATCCTCTGAGAACTGTAGGAATGATTCCTAATTCAATATGCGCAGAGCCAAGAGTAAGCCCTCAGCATAGCCCAGTATGGCCCCCAAGTCAAAAAATATTTTAAAATATTCTACAATATAAAAGATATGAGTTTCACATTCTGATCATTAGAGTCTTGCAAATGTAATAGCCTGTGTGACTTTGGGCGAGTTTTAATTATTCATGTCTTTATTTTAATTTTTCACTTAAAGACCATGATTTGGAATGTTGCCAAGAATAAAAAAAAAACTTGCCTTATGGGCAAGTTTTAAAATCTTCCTGATTTTTCATTTCAACCTCTATAAAATAAAATAAAAGAGGTAAACTACAGCTGAATTAGCTATAAGGGAATCCCAACCATAGAGGTTTAAATAAATAAAGGTCTCCTCTTCTGTCACCTAACTTAAAATGCAGAGGTAGAGAATTCAAAGAGAATTCAAGAGTGAAGTTGTATTAGCAAGAGAATGCAGTTGACTTAATTTTTTAAATTTCTATTTTATTCTTTATTTTTTTGGTCATACCCACTAATGCTCAGGGATCACACCTGATTCTGTGTTTAGGGATCACTCCTGGAGGGCTCAGAGAACCATATAGGGGTCAGAGATCAAATCTGGGTCAGTTGTGTGCAAAGCAAGGGCCCTACATGCTGTACTATCATTCCGGTCACATTTGAAAAGAGAAATGAGAGACATGTGGCTCTTTAAAAGAGAAAACTCCTGCTCAGTGGCAACGGGCAGTTTTGAACAACGATCATTAAGAGATAAAATCTATAAATTCTCATTCTTATATCTGTTCGAAGTGGTAAAGTTTGCTTTTGGTTAATGATATTTTCTGATATCCTACTTAATATGCCTCCAGGTTCTTCTTGCTTCTTATCCTTAACAGGCTTTTCCTCTCATATCTTAGAGGTGTCTGCTGCACTTGTTGATATTAGGACTAGTTGTAGGTAAACATGGGCAATGGAAAGTGCAAAAATATTCTTGTTGAAAGAGGTTTGAAGAAAGATTCACTCCCAGGTTTTCAGACTTCCACCTAAATATTGCTGACCCTAAAGAAATGTATGGGCTGTAATAAAAATCAAAAATGCTTTCACTGGGGGCTAGAGCAGAAGTTCATCAGACAGGGCATTTGCTTTGCATGCGGCTTGCTTAACTCAATTCCTAGCATCCCATATGGTGCCCTGAGCACTGTCAGGACTGATTTCTGAGTGCAGAGCCAGGAAGAACTCTGAGTATCACCAGATGTGATGCAAAAAGAAAAACAAATGCATTTGCACCAGAACAAAACCATCAAGATACAGTACCGAAGTGTATATATATTTTCAAGGGAAATAGGGTGACATGAAAGAATCAGGCAGGAAAGTTGTCCAATTTTGGTCACTTGCTATGAGATCATTTTGCATATTTGCATGTCCATGCTTGCTGGGAAAATATCCCCAGACAGAAGGCTGAGGGGTAGGAGGTTGCTATCAATTCACACAATTTTTTCTGTTCTTTGTCATTGCTGAATTTCTGAGTCAACCTAGATGTCTCCACATAACACATCTCTACACCTTTAGACACCTTTAAACATTGTACCATCTGAGAGGTCCTGGAGCAATAGCACGGTGGGTAGGTGGGTAGGGTGTTTGCCTTGCGCATGGTTGACCCGGGTTTGATCCCTCCGCCCCTCTCGAAATGCCCAGCAAGCTACTGAGAGTATCTCGCCCACACAGCAAAGCCTGGCAAGTTACCCCTGAAGTATTCGATATGCCAAAAACAGTAACAACAAGTCTCACAATGGAGACGTTACTGGTGCCCGCTCAAGCAAATCGATGAACGACAGGACGACTGTGCTATCAGTGCTACAATGCTGCATATATTTATGGATATATACTATACATATACATTTGTTGGATGCATTTAATAAATTTAATACAGAAATACTGTCACTGTCACTGTACTCCCATTGTTCATTGATTTGCTCAAGCGAGCCCAGTAACATTGTAAGACTTGTTACTGTTTTTGTCATATCGAATACTTCACAGGGAGCTTGCCAGTCTTTGCCATGCAGGCGAGATACTCTCTGTAGCTTGCTGGGCTCTCTGAGAGGGCCGGAGGAATCGAACTTGGGTCGGCCATGTCTGGCAAGTGCAAGGCAAACACCCTAAACACTGTGCTATCAAATACACAGATATTTATTTACATGTATAAATATATAGACATATAACTAACTGAACTGCATAAAAACTCCAGTTGTGAAAAATTTAAGAGAATACGTGGGCTTGAGCAATAGCACAGCAGGTAGGGTGTTTGCCTTGCACGTGGCTGACCCAAGTTCGATTCCTCCATCCCTCTCGGTGAGCCCAGCAAGCTACCAAGAGTGTCCTGTCCACACGGCAGAGCCTGGAAAGCTACCTGTGGCATATTCGATAATCCAAAACAGTAACAGCAAGTCTCACAATGGAGACGGTTACTGGTGCCTGCTCAATCAAATCCATGAACAACAGGACGACAGTGTTACAGTGTTACATTTAACTCTGAAAAGTGAGCAAGATGCTGCCAGGGATGTGCCATTATTTTGCACTTCTATCTCAGGACTGGAACCCTCATGAGACTCTCTGAAGGATTTTTTCAGCTTGAGTTGAAATAACACAGTATTTTAATCATTTGAAAGGCAGTAAAGCCATTCCGATCTAAAGAAAAATTGTCAGAGCTGTTAATTATATTCAATTATATATTTCTGAGAACTTATCAAGTCTTGAATAATGCACAGGAGGCTTCAAGTTTTACTCTGCAGTTTTCAACAGTTAGGCTATTCTCATAGACATTTTTGCCAAAAATCCCTCACATGAAATTGAATTCACAGAGTCTGTAGCACCGTTATCGCAGTCCCTGGAGATGCTATTTATCCACAAGCCTACCTACTGCCAAAGCCTGAGTATGGAAATGAGTAAGTCTTTCAGTAAGAACCTTCACCTTCCATTTAGACTTGCCTGTTCTCTGTCCCCCTAGCAGCCATTTGTCCCAGAGTCAAAGTCATCGGTCTCTGCCTTTGATGAACTGGCACACACCTATGCTCTAAACTTTGTTTAAACACCCTGGGAGGATAGGAAATTTGTACTTTTCTTTCGGCCACTTACCAGAACCACCTTCTTTCCACCTCCAATACAAACCTTGCTGTGTGTGCATGTTTTCCCTGTACTGTTTCAGCAGTGCTTGCCTGCTCTTCATTTTTCTCTTTAAGTGTTTGAAGAAAACTCAAAATTCTATTTCTAGAAAATATATGTATGTGTAGCAGGTCATATAAAACATCAAGTAGTAGCAGAGGTATAATTATAGCAGTATCAGTGGTCATCTGCCTCACCTCTGCCCAGGGAGACAACCACTTTCAACTCCTTCAACCACTTCTTCTGCTTTTTTTTTGGATGGGAGGGCAGTGGTCACACCTGGTGGTGTTCAGAGACTACTCCAAGCTATGTGCTCAGGGGGCTCTCCTTGGAGGAAGGAAAGGAAGACAAGTGGTACCAGGGATCAAACCCAGCATGCAAAGCACATGCTTCAGCCCATGAAGCTATATCTTTTGCTTGTTACCTCTTATTGTTTCATAATCCTCATATTCTGTTATATCACAGTTTTCTCCTTTCTATATAACTATCTGGATTCCTTTGAGAGAAGACAGAATTTAATTCTCTTATATAAACCCCTTACCAAACACATACACCCACCTATTTCCCATCCTCCCAATATTGAATATTTTTATTAATTTAGTCTTCAGTGGTTACATATTTATTATTGCATAAATATCATTCCCAGAAGACAAGCAAAGAATTTTAATTGCCTTCTATTTCTTGTAAAACATTTGTTTTTTTCTAGAGTTAATAATTATCTTTATTTTGGTTTTCTATATACTTCTCATTAATACGTGCCAAATTATCTGACACTTGTGAAAGTCCTCTCAATATAATCTAAACATCAGAGATTCCATAACTCCTTCTGCCCCCAAGCATCTATTTTGCTGAGCTCTTCTGCCTTCTTACTCCCACCTGTGGATGCTTTGCTCTCTAGACCTACTCAACAGCTATCCTCCTGGGACTTTCCATCCCTACCATCCTGGAAATCCCCTTGGTTTTTTCTTACAAGTAGAGTCCCATTTCTCTGAAACCCATTTCTGACTTTTATTCCCTCATTTTGATGGTGCATCTTTCAGGATGTTGTTTTAAAAGGTAGCCTGGGGGCTTGGAGAGATAGTACAGGAGTTAAGGTGCTTGCCTTGCAGGTGGCCAACCTGGATCACACCATTGGATCAGCCTCAGTGGTATCCTTCATAGCAAGGCGTAAACAGCACCTCATCCCCTGGATTCACATTAAACTACTAGCCCAGTTGACCAAAGATTAACAGAAGGGTTCCCCAAGCCTTGCAAGCACCACTTGGAAGCCCCTCTCTTTTCCAAAAGACTTCCTTAGAATTAAAAGATGTAGGTTCCCCATAGCAACTACCTCCAATTTGGGGGCTCATGAAAATTTCTCCTACCCTGGACCTAGGGTGACATCCTGACTGACCAATTTATTCCCTGCTCCTAGAGGTCCTCAAACATGTCCCTGTATGATGCTTGCTACTCCCCTAGCTTCTAAATTCCTTATTTTTCTCTTTAAATGTTTGAAGAAATGAATTCTGTCTATAGTTTTCCTTGCCCTCTCATAATGCTATTGACATGGAATTTAGGGTGTATGGAAGATTCCCTTATGTGGTTGCTCTAACTGAGCTTCTACTAGACTGAGAATGTCAGAAATGTGCCCCATTCTATTGATGTCTAATTCTGAAGGATTCTGTCTAGGTTATCTCTGTTTTCCTCAAAATCCCCAACACACCAATAATGGTTAATAATGTCTGTATTTTTAGTGTTCATGGAAATTTCTCCTGACCTCGAGAAAAACTTGGGAGTGGGAAACCTAACTATGCCTTCTTCCCTAAATTCAGAGGTTCATGATATTTTTAGTCTTTAAAATATAAATAATTAGAATACTTATATCACATCACAGAATATGAAATTAAATGAGACCATTTTCAAGTTAGGTTAAATAAATATGTATAAAACAGTCTCTCAATTTACATTAGCTAATAAAAACAATAAAATTAACATACATATTTATTAGTCAGTAATATTGTATTTTTTCTGAAAAGGGCTGGAGTAATAGCACAGCAGATAGGTCGTTTGCCTTGCACATGGCTGACCTGGGTTCGATTTCTTCATCCCTCTCGAAGAGCCCGGCATGCTACCGAGAGTATCCCACCCGCACAGCAGAGCCTGGCAAGCTCCTCATGGCATATTCGATATGCTAAAAACTGTAACAACAAGTCTCACAATGGAGACATTATTGGTGCCCACTTGAGCAAACTGATGAACAACAGGAGGACAGTGCAACAGTGCTCTGAAAGAGGCTTAATCCAGATGATTAAACTTAAGATCTAACCTTGAGTTTGATCTTGAAGACTGGTTAGCTAAAAACTATATCAAATAGAATTTAGCCACGGTATATTTCTTCACATAGGATAAATGATTTATTGTGTTTGATTTTTTTTAATCAATGTTTCATTCTAGACTTCTAAACAGAAAGGTATCTTGAGAATCTGGCAGAGAATCAAGATCAGAAGTCACTTCATTTGTTGTTAAATAAAGTGACCACTTTGCCCCCAAATCATTGCCAGGATGTTCATATGCAAGTGACATTGAATATATCCACAACTTCATTCAAAAGCAAAATAAGAGCTACCATTCCCTTATCGGTCCCATGAATTAATCATGAGTTTTAATTAAGAATCACATAGGAGAGACCTCTATAATTGAAGATTTAAATTAATGAGCTATTGCAAGTTAAAGTAATTCCCACTTCCTTGAACTTAACTGTAGTGAGTAGAATTTTTTCAGGAAAACTTCATTACCTGCCTGATTATCCTATGCCTTCCAGACCATCTACTTTTAATCGTGTTTGTCTCCAATCCAGGGAGCAAAATCCTGCGTGGGTTTGAAATCAGAAAGATGCTGACAGCACATCTATGAAGCAGATGTGCTTTTGTTGCACAAAGTTTACATATGTTAATAGATTTAAATTGGTCTGTGAACAAAGTCGATTGCCATTCCTTGATTATTTATATAAATTAGAGGATGGCTTAACTTAATTTCTAGCATGTGTGCCCTCTGGCAGTAAAGGTTACTGAAGATCTCAGTCTTTCTCTTTTCAAGTGATCTGAGAAAAAAGAACACCTACTATCTGCTAATATTAAGTTGTACTACTTCATAAGGGACAGTTTATTTTGTAGTCTATAATGATCTAATCAACAAAACCAAAGGTCTGATGTAACTTCCTCTACCCAACTCCAGCCCCTCTTCTAGAAAAGAACATGAACAAATTTCAAACAAAAGAAATAAAACTATATTGGATTTCACTACCAGGCACAGTCCCAAACCAACACTTGCAATTGTAAGGATCTTGACATCATATCCAAAACAGACAAAGCAGATGTGGGTATCTTGGTTGACCCTAAATGACTAGGATAAAACAGGAGCAGGATGCATTAGCTCCCTTACCCAGAATAAAGAAATGAAGTGCTTCTGAAGACAAGAAACATTTGCAATTTTTGGCATTAACATTTGCATACTAAAACCAAAAATTCTTTGAGCAATATAATTAAGTGGCTCTTTTTCTTGAATTCGCGCTTGTACCATCAGGTCCTCGATGGTGCATCTGATGCTAGCGTACGTGCATTGAAAATACAGGCAATCATTTTTGTATTTCTTCGCTGTGGCAGCCTAGTTCGAACTTGAGATTTTATCGGCCTCTCCTTTCTCATCCTTCTCAATGCTGCCATATTGGTGAAGCTTTTAGGGTCAGGTGAATGAGACCCATTGTAATTACTGGTTTTGGCATATTGAATACACAATGGATAGCTTGTGAGGCTCTGCTGTGCCGGTGGAATACTCTCGGTAGCTTGCCAGGCTTTCTGAGAAGGATAGAGGCTTTTGGGGTGACCTCTAATCACCCTTGTAGGTGTTAGTATATTTGAACCTTATCAAATATGGTACGGCAATTCTGGAAGATGGGTATTTAGCGGCCGTGCAGGTCCAGAAAGCGTCTGGAGTGTGGCGGCGGCTGGGTAGTGGAGGTAGTGGAGGTAGTGGAGGATGAGAACGCTATTCGGGTCTCCCAAAGAGGAATTGAAAGAGCTATGCTTGGAATATCACGTTTCACTCAAATGAAAGAATCCGGAGTTCCGACCTCTGTCGACCATCAAGAATCAGAGACGCTGTCTCATTTGCCAAGGTGTCAAAAATCAGATGGGCTGGTCACATAATGAGATTTAGAGACGTCCGCTGGACTAGAGCCGTTACTGACTGGATTCCATGGGATGTCAAAAGACCGCGTGGCTGCTCACCTACCAGATGGTCAGACTTCTTCATCAAGATCATGATCGATTGGTTTGAGGCTTTTCATGTTCCTGGAGCGAACAGACGCCATTGGGTTACACTAGCATGCAAGAGGGACAAATGGAGACGTTACTGGCGCCCGCTCAAGCAAATCGATGATTAACGGGAAGTTATTCATCACTTGAAGTGATCAAGTGATTCTTCTGAGGAAAGTCATGTTCAAACATCCTTTCATTCATTTTCCATAAAGTGTTAAGGTTGTAGTCCTAATTGTATTAATGGTAGTCCTGAAAATGGAATTCAAAACTGTTCTCAGATTCAGGCATCACAAGTATGTAGGTGGATAAGAAGAAGCTAAATCTAAATTGAATCAGAAGCTTCTGGACATTACTTTCACTAAATAGTCTTGTAGAAAACCTATCTAATGAAAATCAGATCTCATTCATAGTTTGAGAAATTTTCTTTCCTGGATAAAACATAATTGGTCCCATAAGATCTATTACCCCAGAAACCAAAGGTCCTGTCTACACAACCCTAAATGAAGTGGTCAATGAATTTAGCCAAAATCTCTAATAAAAAACAAAATATTCTCTTAGAATTCAAATCCTTCTTAGGAACATATTGGAGAGAGTGACTCATATTTATTAATGGGTTTCAGGCACACTTGTTTCTTGATCAAATAAATACACTGTTAATCAACAGATATTTAAATACTTACTATGTGTTCAGTCATTTGCCAAGTTCGAAAATGGCAGAGAGATTGGAAGTTCTGGAAAAGAAACAAGAATTTTGCATAGCTTCTGCTTTCAATTATAAATGATGGTGCCAGATAAGAGGAGTTTTTCTCTTTCTTTTTTGTCTTCCAAAAAAAGTCAAAATCATCTCTATTTCAGCTACTAGAACCTATGTAATGAATGACCTTAGTAAATATGTGTCTTATGAATAAATAAGTGAATACATAAATGAATGTGTGTTAAACTGAGATAATATTATAGCTACAACACTCTCAAATGTTATGAATGTTATGACATTTGTTAGTGGAGACCTCAGCATTAGTCAAAGTCTGCATTGTGTTCTTATTCTTCTCCCTGTGCTATAGCTAACCCCCATTTTTCAGTCTTCCTTGCAGTTAGTCTACACAATGGTCCCACAGCAACTGCAGCCAATGAAGTTTGTGAAGAAGTGATATGAGCCACCTATAAGTCTCACTTATGAAAATTTTCATGCTGTTGCCTTCCAGCTAACTGTATGGAGTCTGTCACCATGAATGTGAAAGCTGCATGCTTTCTTCCTGATCCCCTCCATGAAAACTTTACTCACGGGTACTAGAGTTTTAAAGAATCGAAGTTTTTCTGGGTAACTTCTAAGGGCTCATATGATCTTAGAAGTCCCACTCAAGAGAGAAACAACTGTTCCCTTCAACAATCTATTTATAAATAGTATCACTTATGTAAGTAAATTAGAAAGCTCATATGTGCATCTGTGTGTGTGCTCACCCACTTGTATGTTGCCACGAGTGATATTGTGTGATGAAGACTAAAGACAATCTATCTGTTGAGAAATAAAAGATAAATGTGAGACTGAGTAACACAAGATATAATTATTGAGCTGATTATTTAAGCACAGTATCTGTTTTGCTAAAAGATACAAAAAGTTTTTAGAATAGTTAAAAAATGATTTAAAAAGGATAACAGAAGAACCTTGGAACTTTGGTAGTAGATGTATTAAAACATTGTTCACCTAAAACATATCAACATTGATACTATTGCAAACAAATCTTACTTCAAAAATAAAAACAAATTTTAGAATGAAGAGATAGCATAGCCAGCACGGTACTTGCTGTAAACTTGGCCGAGGCCAACTCAAGTTCAATCTGCCACCACATATGGTCCCAAAGTCCCTCTAGGAATGATCCCAGAGCCAGGAGCAGGCACTGATCACAGCTGAGTGTAGCCCAACTGACCCTCCCACTCCCCATAAAAGTAAATTAAAGATCTGTATTGTGTATATATACCTGCATTTTGATGGGGTCTTCCAAGCAGTGCTCACAGTCCTTGGAACACTCCCAATAATACAAAGACCAGTGTTGCTCAGGCCCAACAGTCCCTAGTGCCAGTAGGGCTTATCTGAGGGAGTCAGGGGTCCATACAGTGGCAGGAATAAAAAGCCTCTGTTTACCAGAGGCTGTTCTTTGAACTGTCTCCCCAGCCCTGAAGCATAGTCATCCTGGAATTAAAAAAAAAATATGGCCCTTTCATATAAGTTTACCCCTATTGTATTTGAAACTCTCTTTGTACCAAGGGCAGGTATTTTCCCTGACATGCCTGATAGTCATACACTAAGTTCCCAGATCCTTCCAGAGAAATTTTAGTGGTCACACTAGATCTCAAATAAGTTTTCCCACTTAAAGTTACTATAATTTGTGTGCCTGCTATACAAGAGAAAGAGTTTATTTACCAGTGGGAAGCTCTTTCTTATTACAGTATGTTTTTATTGGGTTGGAGTGATAGCACAGTGGGTAAGGCATTTGCCTTGCACACAGCTGACATGGCCAACCCTCATTTGATTCCTCTGCCCCTCTTGGAGAGCCCGGCAAGCTACCAAGAGTATTTGCCAGCAAAGCCTGGCAAGCTCCCCGTGACATATTCAATATACCAAAAACAGTAACCCAGAGATATACTAAGCATACACAAGATGGGGATTTTCTCAAAGCCCATGGAAAAAAGCACCTCTGTTCAAATATGCA
>JAOXYA010000025.1:24387666-24398300 GCA_028565675.1 Sorex palustris | reverse complement strand
CTCTTTTGCAGACCACAACACCCAAAAGGAGAGAGAGAACAAAAGGGAATGCCCTGCCACAGAAGCAGGGTGGGATGGAGGGCATGAGGGTGGAAGGGATATTATCCATGGTGGTGGAAAGTGGGCACTGATGGAGGGATGGGTATTTGATCATTGTATAATAGAAACCCAAGCACAAAAAATTGTAAATCTACAACTGTACTTCATGGTGTTTCACTAATAAAAAGAAAAAAATTTTAAAAATTTGTTATTGAATCATTAAAAATCATTAAAAAATCAAAAAAAAAGAAAGGAAATTGCTTATCTCCAATAGGAAGTTAGACTGATCTCGCTACCGAAATTTGGAACTTATGAGACTTAGAATTTAAAGTTTAGATAGCTTTGCTGTCTAACTTCAGAACATTTTTAAATAACCTAAGCAAGAAATTTGGAGTCAGAAGTCTTAGAATATCTCCAGTTTTTCATTGCTGATATAACTTGAAAATCTTCCAGGCCATGTTCTTGGTCAACCAAATTTCTCCAAAGCAACTTGACTTACACAGACAACCCATGTCAAGTGTAAATATTAATAAAGAACTACAGAAGATGTTAGAAAACATAACGCTCTATTTCTGAGTTCCTTTAATGACATCTATGGGGTTGAGAGTGACAGTAGAATCAAATCTTTTTATTTTGTCCTTACATTTTTATCTTTTTAGCTTTTATTGGCAGGGAGCATTCCAGATGTTTGAGTGATTCAAAATACTGACCTGAATAGAGTTAGAGAATTTAACTTGGGCTCTAGAGATAGTACAGCAGGTAAGGCACTTGCCTTGTACACAGCTGACCCTGGTTCAATCCCAAAGATAGTGAGGTCATACAAAGCTGCAAAAATTCAGGGTTTTTCATGATAACCTCTTAGTGTCTGTATAGCAAACCATAATGCCCAAAAGTAAAGAGAGATTATGGGGAATCAATGTCTGCCATGGAGGCAGGGGGAGGGTGGAAAGGGGGGGTATACTGGGGATATTGGTGGTGAGGAATGTGCACTGGTGGAGGGATGGGTGTTTGATCATTGTATGATTGTAACCCAAACATGAAATCTTGTAACAATCTCAAGGTGATTCAATAAAATTTTTAAAAAAAGAAGAAATAATAGAAACAATATAGCGATATAAAAAATTTTAAAAATTAAAAAAAAAGAACTTAGGGTTTTTATTTGAATGTTCACTGTGTACTAGCCTTATACAAAGCCCTTTTTATCCAAGCATGTGTTGTATAGTTGTTAAGCTTAGAGCCCAAGAGAAATGATTTCTAGTCCCAGCTGTACTCTTTCCTAGTCATATGAGCTTAAATAATTCACTTAACTTCTGCAGACCTCAGTTTTCCTCATTTATAAATTGAGGGTAGCAGCAGTATCAACCGCAAAGCACAAAACCGGATTTTCTGTAGCACTGTCATCCTATTGTTCATCGTTTTGCTCGAGTGGGCACCAGTAATGTCTCCATTCATCCCTGTTGCGTGCTAGTGTAGCCCAATGGCATCTGCTCGCTCCAGGAACATGAAGTGAGAGTTGTTGTTACTGTTTTTGGCAGATTGAACACGCCACAGGGAGCTTGCCAGGCTCTGCTGTGAGGGCAGGATACTCTCCGTAGCTTGCTGGGCTCTCCATGAGGGGCAATGGAATCAAACCCAGGTCGGCTGGGTGCAAGGCAAATACCTTACCCACTATGCTATCGCTCCAGCCCAAGATTTTCTATACCAGTTTATTTTGTATGTGTGGGAGGTGCTCAGTAAATGCTGAAATTCTGGCTCACTCTCACCATTCATTTGCTCCCCTTCCAGAGGAAGTCACAATTTAGAGATGTTCCCCAGGTCACATCATTCAAGTCACACATGTAACTTGTGTTAGAAATTAAGCTAGTGGGGGGAACTCAGGCCAGATCTCAGGGACTTGTGATTGAAGGGCTCAAGATTGTCGATTTTCATCACAAAGGCAGTGCAGAGGCCCTAAAAGACCTCACTGTCAAGAGTGGGTAGATCATATCTGCGTTTGGAAAGATTGTGCTACTGGCGGTTTGGAGCGACAGCACAGTGGGTAGGGCATTTGCCTTTCACATGGCCGACCCGGTCGACCTGAGTTCCTCCGCCCCTCTCGGAGAGCTCGGCAAGCTACTGAGAGTATCTCACCTGCACGGCAAAGCCTGGCAAGTTCCCGTGACGTATTCGATATGCCCAACACAGTAACAACACGTCTCACCATGTGACTGGGCCCCCTTGCGCAAATTGATGGACAATGGGAGGACAGTGACAGTGACAGATGCTACTGGCATTATGGCAGTTCAGAGCAGCAAGACGACTAGGGTAGAGCATTTAGGAAAGGAGAGGGAATGCTGTGGGAGTGAGGAGAGAAAGGAGGGCTTGAAGCGACCCCAGGGCTTTGGCTTTTTGACTGGGTAGGGGGCTACCAAGCCTGTGGCAGGATGGGAGGTGGGGGCACCCCGGGGAAGAGATGTGAGCAGTTTGCTAGGAGCGCTTGGAGACATTGGGAGGAACTGTTGATCAATCAGGTGGTTGAATGTACAGATTTAGAGGTCAGGAGAGAAATCACAGCTGTTGTGTGTGGAGTTGAAAGCGGGTGTGAATGAGGCCATTCAGTCAGACCACGCAGCACTCTGTGCGCGCAGATTTCCTGCTCACAAGGATGGAGAAAGTCAGCCAAAGTCAACACACTTGGGGGCTCTACTTGAGTGGAGGAAGGAGATGACAAACAAGTAATAAATGAAAAATAAAATGTCAACCATTACCGAGTTCCAGTAATGTAAAGTAGCAAATAGTGAGGTGGCTAACAACTGAATAACCCTTTATGAAGAACCAGAGGACTATTAGCAAGAGAGATGTTGCGATCCCATCAGAGAGACTCGTGTGACCCTAAGAAGAACCACGTGATCAGGAAAAGAAAAGACTCTTCACAGGAGAGGGAGAAACTTGAAGACGATCTCAGGCTTGAAAAGGGACGTGAGATAAGAGAAAGGGACGAAAATGAGTAGATTCCCAGAGATGAGGGAAAGGAAGCATTCTAAATCCTGAGTTTAACGGAGGAGTTTGAGCATGTGGAGTGTGCAAGCATTGTGTTGTTCTCTCTGTATAAAGGCAGACACAGGGCACAAGGACCCTAATTAACATTCTCCTTTGAGCAGCACCTACTCATTCAGTGCCTGCAGGCCGATGACAGGCTGCAGAGGCCAGAGCACTGGGGTGGGAGGACTCCATGGCTTCAGGAGCACTCAGCATGGTGAGGTTCCAGGAACATGGACGGAAGGAGAGTGCAAGGGGAATAGAGGGTCGTTCTATAAGAGATTATTGGGATGGAGGTACTGAAGCAATAGTACAGTGGGTAAGGTAATTGCCTCACATGAGACCAACCCAGGTCAAATTCCCGGCACTTAGTATGGTCCCCTGAACTCATCAGGAGTGATCCCTGAATGCAGAGCCAAGAGTAAGACCTGAGCATAGCCAGGTGTGTGCTCCCCTCAAGAAAAGAGAGAAACTATGGGGCTCTAGTTTAGACTGAAGGGGCATCAGCCAGCACTTCCAGGTCTGCTCCAGATTAACCCACAATGTAAAGCAAAATTATGTGGTGCTAAGAACACTGGAGACATACTGGTGTAAGCCATGACCACAAGAGGGCAAGGTCCATGGGAGATGGGTTTATTCCAGGACCCCAAAGAAAAAGAGTGGGAGGTTTTTCAGGGTGATGATGGTGTGCTGTTTTGTCAAAATTTCTTAACAAGGAGCTGCCTGGTGTCCCATCCTTGTGTTGCAGTGGGCAGGTTCTCTGTCCCCAAATCCTGAAGATTGGAAGCAGGAGACTAGATAGAGTTGACAGGGCCCAAGCAGTTATGTTTTAAAGGGAACAGAAATTGGAAAGTAGCCCCCAAAGCAGAGAAGCCTCAGGGAGATTTGCCCTCTAAGAGGGGTTGCTTTTCCATACTGTATAACCTGGCGGTGAGTGGGCCTACTTTCATTTTACTGTGAAGCTCAGGCCTAGTTTTGAAATCCCAGTCACACCTGGACACACTTATTTTTTTAAATTTCAGTTAATCACTGCTCATAAGTAGGACCAAATTTTTATCCAAGATCTGACTTCTGTTTCTTTTCTTTTCTTTTCTTTATTAAATCATCATGAGATACAAAGTGTTCATGTTTGAGAATCAGTCATACAATGATCGAACACTTATCCCTCCAGCCTTGCACATTTTTCACCAGCAATGTCCCCAGTACCCCCTCCTTTATCATGCCCCTCTCCCTGCCTCTATGGCAGATAATTTCCCCAGACTCTCTCTCTACTTTTGTACATTATGATTTGCAATACAGATATTGAGAGGCTATCAAGTGTGGTCCTTTATCTATTTTCAGCACACATCTCTCATCCCAAATGATCTCTCCAACCATCACTGACTTAGTGATCCCTTCTCTATTCCAGCTGCCGTCTCCCCCAGCTCATGACACAGGCTTCCAACCATGGAGTAATATTCCTGGTCCTTGTGTCTACTGTCCTCGGGTGTTAATCTCATATCATGTTATTTTATATTCCACAAATGAGTGGAGTCATTCTATGTCTGTCCCTCTCTTTCTGATTCATTTCACTTAGCATGATACTCTCCATGACCATCTACTAATAAGCATTTTGCAGCTGACTTCATCTTTCCTAATAGCTGCATAGTATTCTATTGTGTAGATGTACCAAAGTTTCTTTAACCAGTTGTTTGTTCTCAGCACTGAACGTGTTTCTAGATTCTGGCTATTTGGACACATTTTTTAAGCCCCGGGCATATTTTTTCCCTTGTTGTTGAGCCTGTAGTCTGCTGGGTGTGAAAAGGCCTGCAGGATACTCAACTGAGCAAGGCAGGATGGATATTCAAGACAGCCCCTCAACATTCCATTCATCCTTACTTTCAGGGCCAAACCTCTCTAATTTTCCCTTGCCTTGCTATTCCTGTATCACATGTAACTCAGAGCTGATCCAGCTCCCACCCCACCCCCAGCCCCTACTCACCTCACCCCATTCTAGAGTTCATACCCCGTCGGGTGCTTCCTCTCCTGGAGTGCTGCTGGGGATGAAATGGTTCTGAAGGAAGAGGCTGTTACCACCCCACAAACGAGGTCATTGTTCCTTGCTCACCTTTCTGGGTCCTTGGTGTCTGCAGAAGAATGAGAGGATCCCAGTTCTTCAGGAAGAAAGGCCTCTGGAACATAGGAAGTCATGATTGAGGCAATGTGAGGAAGACAGGTCTGGGTTTCTAGCCTCCACTTGCTCAAGTTTTAGTGGTTCTCTCTGGCCAGTGGTTGGAACAAATGAACTAGAGGCTGAAATGAGGCGTGCTGAGAGAAAACAGTCTGTGGCACGGCTGAGCAAATTTAACCCTTCCTTAGACTTGGAACTGTCAGGACAATGAAAGTCTGACAAGCTCTTCAGGGGACCTTTGGGTACATTCAAGCCCCTTTCTGGAAATGATCTGGGAACTGGGAACGTTTCTCAAACCAGTCTGGTTATCTGAAGTTTCCTGGACCCCATCCCCAGGCATGGAAGAGGACATGGGCTGTGTCCTTCTAGAATCCAGTCAGATTTTGGAGCCTCTAGGGAAATACAATGTTCTCTAAAGTTTGCTTTCTAATGGATGTTCCAGAATACCTAATTCTTTTTTTTTTTTCCTTTTTCTCCCTTTCTACTAGGCACTGGGAAACCATGAATTCGATAATGGTGTAGAAGGACTGATTGATCCACTCCTCAAAAATGTCAAATTTCCAATTCTGAGTGCAAACATTAAAGCAAAGGAACCACTAGCATCTCAAATATCAGCACTTTATTTGCCATATAAAATTGTTTCCGTTGGTGATCAAGTTGTGGGAATTGTTGGATATACTTCAAAAGAAACTCCTTTTCTCTCAAATCCAGGTATTTATTACTTCTGTAGCACTTGTTGCTTAAAAGTAGAACCATGGAATCAGGATCTGGGGTTATTGTCAAGGACTGTGGGTATAAGGAGAAAGCATCCATGGCATTGGGCAAACTCTGTCTTTAGGATGGCATTGACAAAACCAGTCTGATAACTTCCATGTTGTTCTAAGTTAATTTATAGACATTTTCTCTTGTGCCCAGTGAACTTCTTTGTTGACATAGCAGTATCTTTGCATAATTCAGAGCATTTGGATATGGATGTGGAGGCTAATTATGTCTGGTGCTAGATAGTAGAGTCATTTACGCCAGATATAGGGCCACATACATCATCATCCTCCTTCCCATGCAATCCCAGAGCCAGGCCTGTACCTCACTATGCCTTCTCTCTCCTTATCTAGTATGTATTATTAAATATCTAGTGAACTCTCATTTTACTCTTTTCATATTTATCTCTTCTAGTATTAAAGGGAGTTGTATCTGATTTTCTGGGAAATACAAACCTATGTTCTTGAATGGTTTCTGAGATATAGATGTATAACTGCAATGGCTATTATATGTTGATAATATTAAGAATATTAAAGAAGCATTTAGAGTCACTTTTCTAGGAATATTTTCACTGTGACACTTTTGACAGTGAACACAACAATTACATCTTCTTCAAGTGACCCAGATCCTTGCCTTGCATGCAGACAATTCTGGTTTGATCCTCTGAGCACCACCAGGAGGGATGCCTAGTGCAGAGCCAGGAGTAAGCCCCAGCACCCTCAGGCATGGTCCAATCCCTACCTCCCCCTCCCCACCAAAAAATAAAGCATTAGCAGATATAGTACACATTATTCAAACTTTGGAAATTAATCTTTTGCTGTTGTTTGTTGCTGATAAGGTCAATCCAGGCCTTTCAAAACAAGAACAAAGAGGTTACGTGATGTCACTTTTTCTCCAGGAGGGAGGGGCTCTTCTCCCCTTGGAGGAGAGAGGACGTTGGCAGGCCCTGCAAGGAGTGCCACTGTCCCTAGGGGCCGTTCCTGTGCCCACAGGTGATAGCAGTTGTTGGTGAGGACAGAGTGGTGCTGCTGAGGGAGCCCCACTCCCTGGCTAAGTGAAGGCTGCCACCAAAGCCTGAGGAGAGGGCAAAGCTTATAGGTTTAGGAAGCCGCCTCATAGCCAAGAAAGCAGCTGCCAGCATGGTGGGGCGGGGGAGCTGGGGCAGCTGCTGACCCACTAGCCACTGACACAGACCTGCTCTAGGCTGCAGTGCCCATTGAAGACTATTCCCTCTTCCCTGATTGTCCGCACTGATACATGTACACATAGACACACGCAGACATACACATATACAAGGAGACACACACATGCAGAGACATACACAGAGAGAAACTCACAGGCATACACATACACACAGACACACAGACACACATACACACAGACACACACACAGACACACACAGACACACACACCGAGACAGAGACACACCAAGATACACACACTTGCAGGTACAAACACAGAGGCACATAAACACACACACAAAAACATCCATACAATGAGACCCACATAGACACACAGGCACACACAGACACACAGACACTCACACACCAAGACACACAGATACACACAGAGACATGCACACATTCCAAGTCATCCACACTCAGACATACAGACACACTCAGAAACACAGAAACACATACAATACACAGAGGCATACCAAGACACACACAGAGATACATACATACAGACCCACTCGTGCACACACCCAGACACACACATGCACAAACTCATGCATACACAGACACACAAACATTCACTAAGACACAGACTTGTATATAGACACACAGAGACACAGGCACACACACCATCACCATACTTGCCCTTTCTGGCCGAGTCACGGGACATTTCTGGCCGAGCCACGGAACACCAGCACCTGGCCTCCTGTAGGTGACACCTGTGACCTTTGAGAGGTCGGTAACTCAAGGAATGACCCCCCACACAGGTACTGATCCAGGAGTAGTCTCTGGCACTATAGGGTATGGCTCCCAAACCAAACAAGTAAATGAGTGAACTCATAGATGAAAGGGACACTCAAGGGGCTGGAGAGAAAGATAGTACAGTGAGTAGGGCACCTGCCTTGTATGCAGCTGACCTGGGTTCAATCCCCGTCATTCCGTATGGTTCCGAGCCTCCCAGGAATGATTCCTAAGTGCAGAGCCAGGAGTAAGCCCTGAGCATCACCATGTATGGCCCCAAACCCAAAATATTAAAAAAATAAAATTAAAGGGACATTTTTATAAATAAATAAAAGGGATACTTTTTAATAAAAGAAGAGATTCCCAGAGGAAGTGACAGTACTGAGGGCTGACCGGGAGCCCAGGGACCTTGCAGCGACCAGGCAGAGTAGGTTCTGGTTGACCTTCACAAGGTAGGTCATGTTGTGACTTGGTGAAGCTGCTGATTTTGCAAATGGGCCTGTGAGTTTCTGCCAGCAGACTGTCCACCCCAGCCCATCTGTGGCTGTCATTTCCAGGCCGTCCCCCGAGCCTCCCTGGCTCAGCCATCAGCCTGGCTGTCATTAACAGTGCAATGCTGCACGTATTGAGTTGATTTGTGTGAAGATTCAGGTGTTCTGCCCTGGAGCCCAAGGACGTCCACTCCTAAGCCTCACCCAGCTCAGTAATCTTGGAACTTCTGGGAGTTGGTACTATTTTTCAAACCAGAAATGGCAGACACCTGGATTTTGAAAGTTCTTTATCAGGTTTTTGGGATTTTTTTTTTTTTTTTGCTTCCTAGGTGACACCCAGTGATACTTAGGGGTTATTCCCGGCTCTGCATTCAGGAATTACTCTGCAGGTGGTTGGGGGACCATATGGGACACCAGGGATCGAACCCAGTTCAGCTGTGAGCAAGGCAAATGTCCTACCCGCTGGACTATGGCTCCGGCCCCTCTTTATGAGTTGCTGTGGCGATTTGACGTTTTTCATTTTGGTGATGCCTGTTAGAAACTGAGCCCAAAGGAGGCACAAATGCTGGAGGGCTCCTTGGTCACAAGATCCTTGTGACATGGCAGGCAGCTTATCTGTGTTTGCAGTTGTCCCTGTGGTAACAGAAGTTCTAGGCCTAACCATCACCCACCCTGCCAGCATGTTGCCAGTAAAGTCCTTTCTCTTAGAAAAACAAAATCGAATAAAAACCCTAAAACATCAAAGCTGACTGAGGGTTGTCAGTAGAGGCAGAGAGAGGCACCGTGGTGTCACCTCAGTGGGCAGCGTAGATGGCAGCATCGAGAGGGCACTGCAGTGGGATCAGACACACAGCACTGGCCTGTTTGAGGGAGAGACCTTGCATGGCCTCTCTTCAGGAAAATACTGGGAGCTGGTGAAGAGCAGCAGTGCCTTGACAGACCCCTCTCTGCTGTCAGATGCCCTGATATCACCTTCCCACCAAGCGAACGAGACTCCCTTGTCCATGGGCATGCTCCGTGGCAAGCAAGGTCTAGCTGCTGATAAGTGAAGATCAGCTATTCTGAACTTGCAAAGTCTTGGAGTTACTGATTTGGTTGGGGGAGAGCTTTCAGGTTTTCTTAAGCTATAACTGACATACAGCACCATCTGAGTTTCAGGTGTCTCTCGGCATGCATAGAGCATGTGATGCTATGCGTTTGGGCGTTTTCTGCATTGGCACGCATGATAGTTGTATAAGGATAAACAGAGAGGGTTGGAGAGATAATACAAGGTTGAAGGTGCTTGCTTTGCAGGTAGCCCATCCAGTTTGGTCCCCAGTACTGCATATGGTTCCCTGAACACCATGAGCACAGGGCCAGGAGTAATCCCTGAGCACCACTGGGTATAACCCCAAACTTCCCCAAAATATAAAGGTAGATTTCAAAACTAGGCTCCCATATCTGAACTGTACTCTTGATTTAAATTTGCACAACCCGATCTCATCCACGTCCATAAAGTAATACAACATGAAGTGACTGTAACTGAGAATATTTATGCAAATTTTTAATGCTTTGTTGGGATTTTATGTTTGATTTATGCATCTTTTTGGTCTCAGTAATTTGAGTGCCAGTAGACTGAAGATTGGCATGTTGGCATGTGTATAATAAAACAATGTAACGAAAATAATTGTAAATACCCATTTTATTTATCTTGCTCCTTAGGACAGAATTTAGTTTTTGAAGATGAAGTCAGTGCATTGCAAATAGAAGTAGATAAACTGAAAACGCTAAACGTGAACAAAATTATTGCCCTGGGACACTCTGGTTTTGAAATGGATAAACTCATCGCTCAGAAAGTGAAGGGTGTGGATGTGGTGGTTGGAGGACATTCCAACACCTTTCTTTACACAGGTAACTTACTTTGTCCTTTTTGGCTTTGTAACGGTCTGTTTGTGCAGCTGTTTACAGTATATGTCACATGTACACTATGCTACTCTATGTCATACAGATTGAATGAATAGATGATATTCAAAGATCATTTACTAAGAACAAGGTGTTGTTTTATGCTGTGTCAGTTTCATTTACTTAGTTTATACTTTTTTTTTTTTTAGTGAAACACCATGAAGTACAGTTGTAGACTTACAAATTTTTGGCTTGGGTTTCGATTATACAATGATCAAATCCCCATCCCTCCACCAGTGCCCATTTTCCACCCCATGGATTCCAGTATCCCTCCCACCCCCATCCCCCCATCCCACCCT
>JAOXYA010000025.1:24285084-24297746 GCA_028565675.1 Sorex palustris | reverse complement strand
CTTGCCAGGCTCTGCCGTGCGGGCGAGATACTCTCGGTAGCTTGCCGGGCTCTCCGAGAGGGGCGGAGAATCAAACTTGGGTCGGCCATGTTGGCCGCGTGTAAGGCGAAAGCCCTACCACTGTGCTATCGCTCCAGCCCATTTATGCACATTATTTTATAGTAAATTGAAAAAGACCCAACTCTTGTTAAATCTTTAGCCAATTCTGTTGGGCCGCACCACCTGATTATTTTATTTTTGTTTCTTCCACACCGAGTAGTGTCCAGACCTTACTCCTGTGGAAGAAACATATGAGGGTTCTGGGGATTAAACCAGGATCTGCTGCAAGCAAGGTAAGCATCCTACATCTTTTTGTTTTGGGGGGAGGACACACCTTACCCAGCTCAGTGCTGAGTGTAGTTACTCCTAGTGGTACTTTGGGGAATGTGGTGCCAGATGTTTAACAAGGGGCTCCCACATACAAAATTTGTCCATTAGCCCTTGGAGATATATATATATATGTAATTTTTTTTGTGTCATACCCAGCAATGCACAGGGGTTACTCCTGGCTCTGCGCTCAGGAATTACCCCTGGCAGTGCTCATCCCATATGGGATGCTGGGAATCGAACCTGGGTCGGCCGCGTGCAAGGCAAACGCCCTACCCGCTGTGCTATTGCTCTAGCCCCTCTTGGAGATATCTTTGCAGTCTTTACTTGATTTCTGTTTGTTCTGGCTTTACACATTCTCAAAAGGTACTATATTCCAACCAGGGGAATAGTTTTGTTTCCTAAGGTCTGTACCATTATCTAATAGCAGGAAGAGTATAGTGATGTTGCTAAAAACACCTATAATGCAAAGGCCAGTTCCTAGAAACGAAAACTGCACCAGTACAAAATGCTAGTAGCGCAAAGACAGAAATATTAGCAATAGTACAGTACAGCAGAGCAATGCCTATGGTCCCCTGAGCTACACCAGGAGTGATCCCAGAGTGCATCCAGGAGTAAACCCTGAGCGGTGTCAAGTGTGGCCCAAGAAATGAAACAAAATAAATCCATGTACTGGAAATATATATATATATATATAGCCTAAGCAACTTGCTTGTCTTGCACATGGTTGATCCCAGTTTGATTCCCCATACTACATTATGTACATGGTCCCCTAAGCATCATCAGGTAAAATCCCCATAATACCAGAGAGATGGTACAGTAATTGACACAATTACTTTGCATGCAGCCAACCCTGGTTCAATTCCCTGGCATCACATGTAATTCCCTAAAGAATTGTCAGACGTCTTCCCTGAAGACTATAAGGAGTCGCCCCTGAGCCACCACCAGGTATGGCCCAAGCTCCCCCTAAATAGAGTGCCAAAAACTGTTTTTGTTTTTGGGCACTCTCTCCTTTTATAGCAGACTGGTACTTAAAATAAAAAAGAAACCCAGGCCGACTTTGCGTACAATCAACTGCACCAAGAGTGACTCCTAAGCACCTACAGGAATGGCCTAAAAAACAAACAGAGTATACGAATAGAAAGAAAAGATCCATGAAAGACTGCAGAAATTAAAGTGCAAGAATCACATGCAGTCATCCTTTAAACTTGTTCTCCTTTAAATACTGGATTCCTACTCTTTATTATATTCATTTATATCTGTTAATCTCTCATCATTTCTAATATAACTTCATGCTAATATTCATTCAGCCACTACATTAATAAACCATAGTTCGTTGTCTTCTGAAAGGTCTATGAAAAATGTTCACCTTCTAGTGTACCAGTTTGAGATAGAGACCTCACCCTTCAAATCCTATTTCTTCATGGTCATTTTCCTTTTATACCACTACCAAACCACATTTCTTTAATTAAGAGCAAGTGGATGACACATATTAAGAGATATCTCGGGGTTGGAGAGTGGGAACAGTGCTTAGTGCTTGCCTTGCTTGTGAGTTCCATCCCCAGCATCCCATACTGACCTCCTACAACACCACAAGTAATTCTAAGGGTACAAGCCAGGACTAACCCTGAGCATTGCTGGGTGTGGCCCCAAAGCCAAATAAATAAGACCCTTTAGAGCCAGTCAGATGATTCAAGAGTAAAAATGCATGTGTTAGCATGCATGAGGCCAGGGTAAATCTCAGCACTGAATGGCTCCTGCAAAACCACACTGCGCACCACTGGGTGTGGCCACCAAACCAAAAATTTTTTTACAAAGCATAAAACAAACTCTTTCCCTTTAAAAACAAGAAAACTGAAGCTCCAACTTGCCAATTACAAAAACTAGTATGTGACTATTTCCTAAAGCCTTCTTGCACAGGGCAGTAGGTAAGAAACTGACCAGATACACATTTAAAGTCATTGATTATTCTTACACCCAATAGCAATTATCACTCTTCCTTCTTAAAAGTTAACAGGCAACAAAATAGTCAAAAGCTCCTAATTTCATTGTTAATGTTAGTATTTCCCTGTGTACCAGGTATCCTTTTTACAAATGTTCTCTAAAAATGTTCAGTACAGAGGTTCAAATGATAGCGCTGCTGGTAAGGTGCTTGCCTTGTAAGCGGCCAGCCCACGTTCGATCCTCAACACCCCAATATGGTCCCCCAAACGGGACCTGGAGTGATCCCTAATTAGGCAGAGCAGGAGTCAGATCTGCTGGATATGGGCCCAAAAACAAAGAACAAAACCTTAAATATATTGTAATTAGGCAGGTCTCAAAATTATTCTCAAATTATGCTATGATTTCTTTATCTCATTATAACCACTCTTATTTTTAAAAAACTATCTATAGTATATAAAATGTTTTGAGAGGCTAGAGCGATAGTCCAGTGGGGAAGGCATTTGCCTTGCACGTGGCCCATCTGGGTTCGATTCCCAGCATCCCATATCGTCCCCTAAGCACCGCTAGGAGTAATTTCTGTGTACAGAGCTAGGAATAACCGCTGTGCGTCACTGGATGTGAATCAAAGAAAGCAAAAAAAATAAATAAATAATACCCCAACTCAATATTTACCCCAAAAAAAGTTTTGAATGGCAATGAACACTAAAACTCTTGCTTTGTACAAAGGAAAAAGTTTTTCGTAATTAGAAATTTAGTAATTTATACCTTAAAAACCTTTCACAAATTATTCGAACTTTTACTATATTTAAAACATTCAAAAATATGCTCCTTAGGGGCTGTAACGACAGCACAGCGGGTAGG
Organism: Sorex palustris; assembly: GCA_028565675.1. NCBI lineage: Eukaryota > Metazoa > Chordata > Mammalia > Eulipotyphla > Soricidae > Sorex > Sorex palustris. The sequence goes on along the minus strand of JAOXYA010000025.1, from coordinate 24,294,575 downwards.
GCATTTGCTTGCAAGCGGTCGACCCGAGTTCGAGTCCTAGCATCCCATAAGGTCCCTTGAGCACCGCCAGGAGTGCAGAGCTAGGAGTAACCCCTGAGCATCGCCAAGTGTGACCCCCCCAAAAAAAAAGTTCTGTAAATTACAAAACATCCTAGATAGATTTATTATTCTATCTACTTAGAATTATGATTTCACAAGTAGGATCAATACCAGCTATTTCTAAACTTTCTTATTTCTCTGTTTTTAATTCATTACTTTGAAAGGTAGTAGCAAGGGATTGTTTAAACAGTTTTGAGCATTGCTAATTACTTACTAGTTAACCAACTGAAATTCATTTAAAGAAAAAAATTGGGGGAGGGGTCACTCCTGTCTGGCTCAGGGATCACTCCTGATAGTGCTCAGAGGTACCAGGTGAGGTGCTAAGTGATCAAACCAGGGTGCTTTCATGCAAGGCAAGCATCTTTAATAATCCTTTACTACACTAACACTTTCGGCCCCAAATTTACACTTTACTTACATTTGATTCTTTGCTGCTTGCCTCTGAGCTTTTCTTTCTTTCCTTTTCTGATCTGGTGGCTTAGCAAAAACAATTTCAATATTTTCTCCCTCCAAATCTTTGCCATTCATTTCTTCCATAGCCTTTAAAGTTAAAAAATAAATAAGTTAAAGCTGGAAGGATGAGAATAAAAGTAGGAATGTTAACATTTTAAGATAACCTGGGACCAGAGTGATAATACAGGAGTTAAGATGTTTGCGTTGCACCTGGGCAACCAACCCAGTTTTGCTTTCCAGCATCCCATATGACCTCCCTGAGCAGTCCAGAGTAACCCCTAAGCCTGCCCAGGTATGGCCCAAAAAAAATACAAAAAATAGATTTTAGAGAACCTTTCTTCAATAATCACTTTTTTTGCCTAGCCTAGTTAGGCATAAAATTTGCTAAGACCAAAGAATAGCTTGAGTATTCTATATTACCTTTGAGTTTCCTTCAATTTTTCAGGTGATTCTAGAAAAATTAATGCACATTTACCTAATTTTTGCCCTTTATTTCCCAGTCTATTTACCTTGACAGCACCATCTCGCTCATCAAAATGAATGAAAGCATAATCTTTTAGTTTCTTTACTCGCTCCAGTTTTCCAAACTGACTAAAAGCCTTTTCTAAAATCTCCTCTGTTACGGTATTGGCAAGGTTTCGTACAAACAGCACTTTTACCTAAAATTTAAAGAAAACAACACATACAAACTCCATTATTCCCAATGCATGCTATGGCTAAGAATTCACTGCTTCACCCTACTACAAAATTAACTTTAGTCACATCCTAATTAGATGAGTATCAGAAATATAAAGACTAAATTTTCAGCTCATTTGGGTAAATACCATGGAGCATGACTGATGACGCTAACAAGCAAAAACCTGAAGAGGTATCTAATCAGAAATACAGAGGGCAATTAAGCATGAGAGAGGCTACAGAGTAGCAAACTGAAACAAAGATACTACTACGTGCCTATAAGAATGGCCAAAATCCAAACCAATCACCAAAAAGGTGTGACTATTTTGAGCAACAGTAATAATGCTGACAAAAATGCAAATTAGTAGTCACTTTGGAAGACATCTCAAACTAGACACACTTATCAATAATCTAGTCATAACATTCTTTGTGGTATTTACCCAAATCAGTTGGAAACATGTCTACACAAAAACCTACATATGGATGTTGATAGCAGTTTTATTCATAATTGCCAAAATTTGGAAGCAACCAAGATGTCCTTCAGGAGGGTGAATGGATAAATAAACTGTGGTACATCCAGACGATGGAATATTATTCAGTGCTAAAAATATGAACTCTCAAGCCATGAAAAGCCATGGAGGAACCTTAAATGCATAACTAAGAAAAAGGATGATAATCTTAAAAAGCTACATACTGTATGATTCCAATATATGACATTTGAGAATAGGCAAAACTATGGAGAAAGTAAAAAGATTAATAGTTACCAACAGTTAGAAGGGAGGGAGGGATAAACAGGTGGATCATGGTGGATTCTTAAGAGCAGTTAAACTGTTCTGTCAACTAGGCTGGTGAAAACACATCATACCTATCAAACTCAGCTATACAACACCAAGGATAAATTATACTGTAAACTACGGGCTTTGCTTTAGCTATAGTTTAGGTAACATAGGCTCACTGATTACAATGAATGTTAAATGTATGCATATAAATTAAATGATGAAGGGGGCTATTTGTGTGAACAAATGGTATATGGTAACATATTTCCTGCTATCTTTAAAATATATGATTTGTGGGTTTTTTAATTAGAAATTATGGAACCAGAGTAACAGTAGCAAGTAGAGTAACTGCCTTACACAAGGCCAACTCAAGTCCAACCCCCAGCACTCCAAATGGTCCCCTGAGCCTGCCAGCAGAGCCAAGAGTAAACCCTGAGTATAGCTGATGTGGTCAAAAACCAACAAATAAATTAGGAGTTATTTCTCAATCAAAATCAGAGTAAATCCTAACAATATGAATTAAATGATTCCCAATGTAACTGTTAAACATTTAATACAAGTAGTCATTCACACATTATTATTAAAACAAATACATTAACTCAGGTAATCACTGAGTGTGGCCTTTTAGGCCCCTTGCCTGCCGCCTGCTTCTATTTACGATCTGCTTCTGAAATATTTCCCCCTTGGATTTTTTGTTGTTCACACTCTGGCAGGTGCTCAGGACTTACTCCTGGTTCTGTACTCAGATCATTATTGGAAGTACTCAGGGAGACCATTTGTGGTACCTTAAACCCTGTAATTTCTTCTGACCCCTACTTCTGAACTCTTAAAAAAGACTGTGTATCAAAAATATAAACTCTTTTAATCCTAAAAGCCCACGAAGATAACTACAGAATTTGACCTTTTGACTAAGAAGGGTTACCACCTCTCCCCTGAAATACTTGAAATAACATCCGAATTTCTTAAAAGTGCTACCCCAATGACTGTTTAATAGGTCAGAAGAAAAATAGTTTAATCACTGTCATCAAAACCGCTTATCTGTAAGTTGAAGAGAAATTACAGAGGGGATAAGGCATCTGTCCTGCATATAGCTCACTCCAATTCAATCTCTGCACTACATATGATTGCCTAAGTGCTGTCAAGAGTGACATCTGAGCATAGAGCAAGGAGTAGAAGAGCCAGGAGTAAGCAAAGTGTGGCCAACCCTCCTCCCCCAAAAACAAACAAAACATGTATCCTTTAACAGATTTGGCATTCCAGTCCTCTCGGTTTAATTCATCTCTTATTTGCTAGCCTATAGCCATTAAAAAGCCTTAAAAAGACAGAACTGCTAACTGCACTAGTAAGTAAAGTGTTGACTCAAGAGATGTTTGTTCTCAAAGGATGTCTCAACCAACTGCAGAAACAGAATGCCTAATAATAGCTAAACCCTGTAACTGCAGCAGCTCTGCTAAAGCCAGTACAGTTCGCTATTTTTAGGAGTAGGATTTTTTAACACAAAAATCATGCAAGCTAACAGCACCATTATCAAAATATCAAAGAAAATTGCTCTGAGAATCCACTCAAAAGAGGAGTGGGCCAAGGAAGTGGCTCTAAAGTGCGCTCTCTCTCTCTCTCTCTCTCTCTCTCTCTCTCTCTCTCGCGCGCACACACACACACACACACACACACACACACACACACCACCCTTCACCACAACATGCAGGCTAATTAATAGTTATGAAATCTGTAGAATTACAGATGAGTGTCCCTGAATAAATTTCTAAGACATAGTCTCAGTGTACATTTCTGATATGTGCTCTTAATATAGCTTAAAAGCTTATAAATGATTTCAAAATTTATAAGAGCATATGTATCATCTAAGTTCTTTCTCTCACTAGAGCCTTTCTCTTAGCATCTCTCACCAACCCCTCAAAAAAAACTTAACTTGACTAGAATTACCTTTGCCATAACCTCAGGATCAGGATCTTCTATAGGATCAGCCCATTCAACAGTTCCAACATTTCCCCAGACCTTGACTTTACCACTCATTAATCTACGCCTTGCCTGGGCAGCTGTTTTGTGATCTTCATATTCAAGGAAACAAAAACCTCTGTTTTTTTTCTTGTCATCGGGTTGGTGGTATAAAATGACGTCTGTAAGACCCTCTAAAAATAAGCAACCATTTAAGAAAAATTAGATAAAATAACAAGCAAGAACACTATATAAAACAATGCTTCTAAAATACTTACATGAATATAAAAATGGAAGAAACTTCTTTTAGGGGGCTCTCACAAAAGAACTGGTTCACATAATTTACCTAATTCACACTCTCCAGTATTCTTAGTATAGACACACCCCACAAAGGGATGTTACTCAGTGCTTGTTTCTGGCACTGAGACCAGGGCCCTCACACATGCACACCATGCATTCCATGCACTCTTCTGCTGAGCTACAACCCCCACCTTTCAAAACATGATTCTCTATATACTTAGACCTAAGGACTATTCTTCCAATTTAAAAATGATAAATGGGAATAAAAATTCCTAACTGTTTAAGGGAAATGGTAGAATAAGTCAGACAGTTAAGACATTTTTCATATGAAGCAAGTAAATAGCATTTTTTAAATGGATCTTTTCTGGACTATTCTCCTATTTAAAAAAAAGGGGGGGGGGATAAAAATTCCTGTTTAAGGGAAATGGTAAGTCAGACATGGTTAGACATTTTTCATACGAAACAAGTAAATATTCTGAACTCATCGATAGCTTTATTCCAAATACAATGTATTAGTGGTAAATAAAACTTTCAAATGTTCCTAAGGTTTATATAGTTTAACATTCAAGGCAGAAAAAAAAATTTTTAATAAAAGCAGCCTGTCACTCTGGAAACAAAAATGGTTTATAGTTCAAAGAAAATGCACCCTAATTAATAATGTATAATCTCTCTGCTTGCAGCATGATGATTAGTTTGGAAAAATCAAATCATTACACATCAATCCTACTGAGATTTGTCAAACAGCACCTAAAAACATAAAGCACTACAATCTTCTAAAACAGAATGCTCATTGATTCTGCAGACTGATTTCAAATTCTAGTTTTATTCTTCACTTCCTAAGATTATCAAGTTATTTCTCAAAACTATTCTCATTTCCCTTATTTGAAAATAGTCACCTAAGATATGAAGACTAATAAGAAAATAAGTGAGCAAATAAATCTGGTATTCATAAACTGCGAGGGCTGGAAAATGCACAAGGGTTCAAGCACAACTTGAATGTGACAGACTCTGATTCAATCCCATTCTACAAATTATACTACATGTATCAACTAAACACACCACTGAACATGTGTGGTCTCCCCACCACCAAAATACGTCTTTTGGGGACCACTGACTGAACAATCATCAGAAGGGGCCTTTAGGCCTCTTGAGAACTGTTTGGCGGCTCATGGAAGCCCGTAATAAACATGGCTGCCAAATTGAGGTTAAGCAATTACTTTCCCTATTAAAAGTAGGATGTCTTTCCAAATTAATTTGACTTACCTGTTACTTTGCTAAATTCTTCAAGAATCTGTTCCTTGGTTTTACTCTTAGGAATAGAGCCCACAAAAAGCCTATTGTTGGCAACTGAGATGCAGACACCAATGTGTTTTCCAGAACGAATTTCATGATTATTATACTGAAAGGAGAAAGAGTGCACCACACTTTAAAAACATTTATAACATCCTATAAATGGTTATTATGGAAAATCAAATCTGATACAAAAATAAAACTTCAATAAAATCCAACGCTAAGCATTATCAATTATTTTCTGTTGAAGTGTTGTTTTTTTTTTTTTTTTTTGCTTTTTAGGTCACACCTGGCAATGCACAGGGGTTAGTTACTCCTGGCTCTGCACTCAGGAGTTACTCCTGGCGGTGCTCAGGGGACTATATGGGATGCTGGGAATTGAACCCGGGTCGGCTGCATGCAAGGCAAATGCCTTACCCGATGTGCTATCGCTCCAGCCCCTGTTGAAGTGTCTATTATGTTTTAAAGCTTAAGCTTCATATAATCTGAAACAGATTAAGTGCAATAACAGTACACAATGTAGCACTGTCCTCCCGTCATCAATTTGCTTGAGCGGGCACCAGTAACGTCTCCACCGTGAGACTTCTTTTTGCTGTTTTTGGCATATCAAATACGCCTTGGGGAGCTTGCCAGGCTCTGCCATGCAGGTGAGATACTCTCAGTAGCTTGGTAATACACACTAGTTTATTAAATTAATGCAAAATGGCGTCAAATCATTAAAATTTGGAACGATTTGGAAACAGGTTTCCCAGTTGCTTAAACTGAAAAAAAAAAAAATCCTTCTAATACAAAAGGATTTTAAGTGCCCTGCACATGGTTGACTCCAGTTCAATCCCAGCATCTTATATGGTCTCCAAGCAAGGAACTGACTGCAAGGGGTGATCCTTTGGGAGAGCCACAAGAAAGCACTGAACACAACAAGGTACAGCCCCCAAACCAAAAATTAAATTTAAAAATGCTAGTTCCACCAATACCTTAATGTCTATTTGTAATTTATTCTGCTAACCAATCTTCCTGAAGCAAGGGAAAGTGATCATTAAGTATCATTAAGTTTACTGCCTTTTTGGTTACCCAGCACCTAAAATGGTTCTTCCATCACTCCTTTCCTTTAAGTGCTAACAGAACTGGAGAAGTTCAGAACCCTTATGCATGCTTTGCATGGAAGAGGTCAGGGTTCATACCAGGTCTCCATTCACTTCCAGAAATGACTTCAAAATTCCTGAGCTCCAGAATGTGTGGTCTCAAAATAAAAAGGAATACTCAACTTCAAGACTGGGGAGTAGCACAAAGGTAAAGCAATTCCTTTGCACTCCCCTCCCCAAGGGAGGGTAATGGATGAGGATAAAGAGAAGACAGAGAGGGAGAAGAGGAGAAAGTGAAAGAGAGCACATGAATCCGGAGCTCTCTGGAACAGGTTCATTATTCTGAACCTGACTCTTAACACCATTTTCAACAAACCCGCAACTAAGCTGGAAAAAGACAAGAATATGGGAACTACAAAGGTACAGTAAACTGGGACCAGGAAGATAGCACCAAAGGTTGAAGTGAATGCTTGCCATTGGGAGCCCTGAGTTCAATCACCCACAATACATGGTTCCAAAAACCCTCCAGGAAACAACTATTGTAGTTATTTTCATCTTAAAATAACCAACTCTCAAGAAAATTAAATACTGTAGAATCAAAACCCAGTATGCCAAAGTGACAAATATTACTTGTTTAAGTTCAAAAGCTAGATTTTTATCTGTAAACAATTATACACTTAAAAGCATTATAAATTAAAAAGGAGGGGGAGGGTGAAGATATAATACAGTGAGTAAGGCACTTGTTATGCACACATCCCACCCTGGTTTAAATCCCTGGCATTCCACATGGTTTCCCAGGTCCACCATGAGTAATCCAAGCATCACTGTCTGTAGCCTTTTATTTTCAGTGCCAGGAACGAACTCAGGTCTCTAATACACCAGAGGCAAATTCTGTACAACTAAACTACATCTCCAGCCCAATTTTTGATTACTGAAAAAAAATTCCCTGAATGGAAGGATTCACAAGGAGAAATCTATGCTATTTTCAAGATGACAAAAAATTCAGTGTATTTTTCCCTTTTTTGAAATTTTGTTTTTTAAATGTTCTAACGGTAGAGGCATTTACTCTTAAGAAAATGGGGCTGCGCCTTCTCCAGATGGAATCCCAGTGACCCGGTATGTGGCTACCAGGACGATTCCTCCAAACCACATGGGGGCACTGGAACGGGGCTGTTCCACCCCGGCTCCCAGTTAGCCCCTGATCCTGGAACTCACGCCCTCAACCCACCCCAGTGTCATCTTGCTGCACTCAGCAGTGAAGAAATCTGGCGGACACAACACCAGATAATTCTCCGGGCCCCATACCAAGCCGATATCACCAGGGTGCAGGAGATGAAGCAGGTGCAGTCTCCCCACCTTCTCCAGATGGAATCCCAGCGACCAAGAGCTTCTACAAGCATTGCTCCGGTATGTAGCTACCAGGATGATTCCTCTGAACTTCGCAGCCGCATAAGTGGCTGCGCAACCTTTCCTGATATAAAAGCGAGCAATGGAAAATAAATGATCTAGTGTCTGCCCCTGGAAGACAGGCTTGAATAGTGGTGAGAATATCCAAGCAAAATGCCCAAAACTATAAGTGGCTGCACAACCTTTCCTGATATAAAAGCGAGCAATGGAAAATTAAGATCTAGTGTCTGCCCCTAGAAGACAGGCTTGAATAGTGGTGAGAATATCCAAGCAAAATGCCCAAAACTATAGCAAGAGTATCTGAACAACTGTCTGCCATAGAGGCAGGGTAAGGACTGAGATGGAAATGGAGGGAATAACAAGGATATTGGTGGTGGAAAGTTTGCACTGGTGGAGGGATGGGTGATTGATCATTGTATAGCTGAATATCAAACATGAAAGTTTTGTAACTCTATCTCACGGTGGCTCATGCTTCTGGACTCTAAATGAAGCTACGGCCCCATGCCACCCCGAGGGGTAAAGGGAGTTGTCCTTTCCGCCTTCTTTCCCTTGGTGGCATGGTAATTGCCATCTTTTAGAGCCTATTGGACTGAGAGGTACAACCCTGCTGTGACAAGGCACGTGGGGCTTCATGGGATGGGGGCTGCAATCAGCCCTTCTCCCTGCTCCGATGAGACCCCGAGTTGCCACCCACGAATGGCTCCTCCAGATCCTGATGGCGATGATCCCATAGGCATAGAAACCAATCTCGAACCCCCGCGGCTTTTGGCAGAAATGCTTCTGGACTGTGAATTAAGCTATGGCTCTGTTCCACCCCAGGGGGGAAGGGTGTCATCCCTTCTGCATTCTTCCCCTCAGTGGCATGGTGGACCACCACATTTCAGAGCCTATTGGACTTAGAGGTATGAACCTGCAGTGACAAGATACACGAGGCCTCACGGGATGGGGGCTGGAACCAACCCTTCTCCCCGCACTGACACGACCCCGAGTTGCCACCCACGAATGGCTCCTCTGGCTCCTGAATGGCCATGATCCCAGAGGTAGACAAACCAATCGTGGAAACCAGTGGCTTCTGGCAGAGATCCCTTCGGACTTAATGACTAAAATATCAGAAATCCAAATTAGCACGGCTGCTATTGCGGCTGTACGACATCATATGCTCTTCATTATCAGCAATAGAAAACAAATTATCTAATGATGCCTTCTTGGCAGGTCTGAATATTGGGGAAAATTCCAAATACTAATGGTAGGTCTTCTGTAGAAAAATTGAATGTAATCAAAGTCGAGAGAGAGAGTAAAGTGGAAATCATCTGCCACACTGGTAGGAGGAGGGTTGGGAAGGGGTTCTTGTGGTGGAAAATATGCACTGGTGAAGGGGTGGGTGTTTGATCATTGTGACCAAGACTTAAACCTGAAAGCTTTGTAACTGTTCTCACGATGATTCAATTTAAAAAAG
>JAOXYA010000025.1:24208066-24218489 GCA_028565675.1 Sorex palustris | reverse complement strand
AGGCCTTGTCTGGAGCTTGGATGTATTCAGCTGTTGGGCCCTGGCGAGGACAGTCAGGCACAGGGTAGGAGACTCTGTTATTAGGTGTTTATTAGACTCTGTTTATTAGGTGTTTCACTAATAAAAATTTTTTTAAAAAATAAAAATAAATAAAATTGAATCCCCAAAGATATCACTGTAGCCCAGAGAGAGAGAGAGAGAGAGAGAGAGAGAGAGAGAGCTATGCAATCCTTGCCTACCTTATCCATCGATTTTTTTGGTGGAAATTTAGGTTGTTTCTATATATTGATTGTGAATAACTGAAAAAAACATGGGAGTACAGATATGACTTGGAGATTCAGTTTTCATTTCCTTTTTTCTATATACCCAGAAATGATGTTGCTAGATCATAAATTTGTCACTTTGAACTTTTTAAGGAAATCTCTACACTACTTTCCATAGTGGGTGGCCATGTCCTATTCCCAAGAGTTGTCACAGGCCCTTTTCCTACACTTCCTTGCTAATACTTTTTCCTATATTTTTAATGATAACCATTCTAAGAGGAATGATGTAATATTCCCCGTGGTTTGGATTTGTATTCCCCTGATGATTAGTGATACAGAGCACCTTTCATTTCATTATAAAGCATCTTTTAAATTAAATTTTAGCATACTTTGTAAAAAGACTGCCTAGTAATATTAGACGTCAATCAACTAAATATTAAACATCAAATAACATAAAGTTAATATAATTTGAGAGGACAGCTTTATGTATTTATTTTTGGTTTGGTTTATGAGCTACTCCAGATTGTGCTTAGGGATCATTCCTGGAGGAGTTCAAAGGACCATACCCCTTGGGATCAAACCTGGGTCAGGCACGTGCAAAGCAAATGCCTTGCCCACTCTGCTATCTCTCAAACCCATTGGACAAGTTTTAAATTCAAAATCCATTTACCGAAGCTTTACATAATTGCATGGAAAAATCTAGAACGTGCAATTCTATTTTATTTAGCATAGTTTGCCTAGCAACAAATTTATCAGCAAACTATGAATGGAGCAAAACAACATTCATGGCTATTGTTACCCCTCAGCCTGTGTTATCTTCCTTCTTGAAATCTTAAGATGCTAACAGAGCTGCAGAGTATTAGCTATATCTTTATTCCTTTCCGTTTCCTTTGGGAGTGGAGGTGAGGTGTGGAGGGGAGGGGACACTGACATGCAGACAGTGGGGCTTGGGGGGGGGGGTGACTCCTGGGTAGGTGCTCAGGGGTCTCTCTGGGCGGTTCCAAGGTCTGAGCCCGGGCTCCTGCGTGCAAAGCATGTGTGCAGCCCTTTGCGTCCTGACCATGGCCCCAAGTGTACCTTTAAGTCCCTGAGCACCTGAAACCAAGCTTGCTGGACCTAAGGCTGCTTTCTCAAATCAGAACACTTTTCACTTCCATGAACTACATTTAATGTCTTCTTTATAAAGAAGACACACACGAAGCGGAAGATTATTTGAATGTAGGGGGACGGGGTGGGGTGCAGAGGAAGGCGTGCTGAAAGGTAAAGAAAGGTAAGAAAGAACCCCCCCCCCGCCCCAAAACTTAGCCTGGCCAGGGGCGCCTGAGCCCCCACTTCGGGGCCCGCCGCGTCCCCGCCATGCAGCCTCCCAGGCTGTAGGCGGCGCTGCACGCGGAACCGACGCTTAAGGCGCGCCGAGCCGCTCGTTCCCGCAGGTGGAGGCGAGGCGGCGCGGAACCGGTACCGTGCGGGTCCGGTACCGGGCAGAGGTGACCTGGCGTCAGGTGAGCGCCGGCGAGCGGTTGAGTCGAGAGGCGCCCGTGCTTTGAGCTGGGCTGCCGGACGCGTAACCCACCTTGGCGCCGGCTGCTCCCCGCAGTTCCCGCAGTTCCTCGCCCGCGCCCCGACCCCGTCCCGACCCCGGCTCGTTTCTGAGCTCCGCGCCTCCAGGCAGCTCGGCCTCCCCCAGCCTTTGCCCGGGGTCTCCAGGGAGCTGCGACCTTTCCCTTTGTAACCGTCTCAGCTGACGTTCTGCCCTGCAGCCCAGCGTCTGCGGCGCGGCCCGACGGGCTTCCCGGGCTGGCTAGTGCCAGCGCGGGCGACCCTGGGGTCACTTCAAAGCCCGTCGCGGTCCCTGCGGAGCCTGCGGTCTCAGGAACGTGCACAAGCACCGTCCCGAGGCCTCTCGGGGGGTGGACGTGGTGCAGAAGGGTGCACCGAACCAAGTGACAGTCGAGCGAAGTCATTCCCGCCGGCAAACACGCAAGCGCTTTTTGCCCTGCGTTGCTCTTTGAAAGAGGGGTGGGAAGGTGGTGGGTGGTTGAATTAGATGGGACAAAACCGGACTTCGATGGTCAGATAAATTTTTTTTTTTTCCTGAATGTGACTTCACATAGGCTACTCTGGGAAGTCTCTGAATAAATAATGCTGCCCATTTTAGAAAGGTAAACTCCCTGAGGAGGCTCTAAAAGGTGGCACCTATAGGTACTTAACATGGCATACCTCCATGCAGAGAGCTCATCAATAGCCCAAGTAGGAATTTGAAGCTATAAAATCGTCTCATAACAGACCCCTCGAAATCTACTAAGGACTTAGTTGTATTAACCTAACTGGAATTGTTGCACCAGATCCTGAAGTCATTTTCTTACTAAAATACCGCATATGAAATAATCATATTTTCATATAATAAAAATTTTAATTTCCTATGATTTGCCTATATTTCCCAGTGATTTCTCTGCAGTTCCCTATTACTTTTACTTTTGGGAAGTTTCCTTCTCATTACTCTAGGATTGGTAGGTTTGATTTTTCTATTGACCTTATTTTACAAAAATTTTCTATGTGAAAATTAAATGTCTACCAAGGTGGTTAAAATTCATTATGTCTTGATTTAATTTTTATGCACAATATAATAATATAGTTTATACCAGTGAGTAATTCAGTGTTAGTTTCTAATAGTTCCTGTATCATTCCCCTATGTCAGAATCTTACTAGCACTGGAGCACTGTCCTCCCGTTGTTCCAGTAACATCTTCATTTTGAGACTTGTTACTGCGTTTGTGTTACTAAAGGAGGGAAATATCATTTAATAAGCAACAGTTCTGACTCTGGCCAGAATCTTCTTGTCACATCATGAAGGGACATCCTTTACTTCTGCGTCCCTTTTTCCTTTGCATATTTCCTTCACAAAAGGGAGTTTAACTTGGTATTGGTCAGGGTCATCTTCAAATCATTAGGTGCTAGTTGCCTGCAAAGCAAAGGGTGGGGGGGAATAAAGGAAAGAAGTTGGATAACGTGATGGAGATAGTTAGGAATTCTCATGGAAGTACATTAGATGTTAATATTTTTCTTGGATGCATTTATTTGGGTGCCAGAAATAAAGGATACCCACTGGCATTTCCCCCTAGAACAAGATATAATGCAACTCAACTTTCCGGATTTCTAAAATATGAAAAATTATTTTCCAAACAAAATGCATGATTTATATGTGTGGTATATTATACAAAGCAGTAAAATAATTGACAGTTTTGGAATATAGCTAGACAACTTTTTTTTAAAAAAGAATGACTATTGGGGCTAGAGCAATAGTACAGGGGGTAGGGTGGTTTGTCATGCATGCAGCTGACCCAGGTTTGATTCCCCAGCATCCCATATGGTCTCCCCAACCGCTGCCAGGAGTAACCATTGAGCATTGCCAGGCGTGACTCAAAAAGCAAAAAAAAGGACTATAGAGTTTTTTTTTAAAAAAAGAAATGTTATTGTGAATCTAACTTTTCACAGGGATGCTAAAATGTTAATAAAATTAATTTTTTTTAGGTAATCATTAAACAACAAGATGTCTTCAGTACCGGAACCACCATCATTTAAAAAGGAACCACCCAAAGAGAAAGACTTTCCAAACCCAGGCCTCAGAGGGGTCCGCACAACCACTTTGTTTCGAGCTGTGAATCCAGAGCTCTTCATTAAGCCTGTAAGGAGTTTAATTTAAAGGAAATTCCAGGAGGAGAATTTAGGTTTCTTTGAACTAGGTTTTTGGAATTAGAAAATTCTTATTTTATGGTAACATTTGGTTTTGTTATGGAAATAACTAGAAACCTTGTGAATAAAAGCAAGTAGAAGGAAAATCCTAAATGCTGCTTCACTAAATTCACTTATAAAAGTCCTCATTTTTTAAGGCATTTGAGAATTATAATGAAAATAGATGCAGTTTAAACTGTTCGAAGTGTACCTTAATATTTGCATTAATTTGAATGACTTTTATTGTATGATCAGGTACTATTGAATGAAATCTTCATTGTAACCAAAAAAAATCAGAATGAAAATTTGATCATTTTCATACGCAATTCCAGCCTTTATTTATTTATTTACTTTTTTAGTTCATGTTTACATTTGTTAATGTTTATGGTTCTGATGTGTAGTTACTGCACCTCACCACCAAAATGCCAAAGACCCTCACCAGGATCCTTTTGCTACTTTCAGTCCATGAGTGATAATGCAAACAAACATTTGGTGAAATTTTCAAATGTACATTTGTATCCTTGGAAAAACTAGCTAATCAGTTATATTCTGTTACAAATTATTGCATATATTTGATTTGGTAAATTTATTTTTAAATAGATCCGACTTTTATAGAAATGTAAATGTAATTTGGTTATAAAATATATTTAAATTTATTTAATTTTATTCAGATTATAGTAGCATAGTAACCAGTGTGACCAATTTAGTGATCATTAAATCAAGTAGTATGGCGTGGGTTTTGTTTGGGAGGTTTTTGGTCTTGGTGTTTGATTTTGAGGGCCACACCTAGCCATCCTCAGGTTTACTCCTGGCACTGTACTCAGGAATCACTTCTGGATATCTGTGCTTGAAGGACCATATGAAATGCCAGAAATTGAATCCAGGTCGGCCACATGCATGGCAAGTGCCTTACATGCTGTACTGTCTCTGCAGTCCCCAAGGTAGTATGTTTTTAAATCTTTGAAGTAATGTGTTTTTTCAATAGCCAGATGCATTTCAAGAAATGCTAGTTTAAACTTCTCTGAGCTTCTGAACTTGTAGAAACTAAAAGTGCTCTTAGCTGTCACTCCAACTGAAAAAGTTTAACCTTTATTCCATCAGTGATTAAGATTTGAAATAGTGGATAATGTAGCAGGTATGATGCCAGAAACTGACAATACAAATTAAAACTTGTGTGATAACTTTGCACTCACACTAACCTGTCAAAGGCCAGTTTGTTGGGTGTGAACATTCAAAAAGGAGCATATGAGTTACAGCTGGACAAAAAAAATACCGTGGAGTTGTGAACACCCTATATTTAAAAACTGCTTTAAAGAAAAAATTTACAGTTACATTGCATTGCCTCTTGAGGCTTGGATTTTTTCAGCAGTAAATCAAGGTTTTTAAAACAATATAGTGCTGTCCCATCACTAAATTTCTTGAGGCAGTAGAATCAGTTCCTAGGGAAGAGTTATGCATTGTCATTTTTGCCATGTTTAATGTTACGTGAAAACCATTTTACCAGTCATTCATGAACACAGGCTAGAGGAAGGGCATTTATTTTTCATTTCTTATTTCCTAATAAAATGAACTAATTCAAGATTTGCAAATGATGAAATGTGTACCCAGAGACCATAAGCGACTTGGCCTTTGGAGCAGTTTTCATGCTTCTCATCCCCTCCTTCCATCTGTACTCTTGAGTGCTTCTCTCCCAGCTGGTATTTTCCTGTAGGTAGAGGAAATCGGCTATAATTACAGCCAGACTGTAAACAGGAGAAAGATTGGAGAAGATATTTTAAAACTTTTTTTTATCAAAATATTATTGGAGTTTCGGGCTTTTGTTTGTTTTGTTGCCAGGAATGGAACCAAAATTCAGGGTCTCAAGAATGCAAGGTGAGGAACTTAGATCACCAGCCCCTAAAATATTTGGAGTTAATTGAATAAAGAGGTAAATTATAACAATTGCAAATATACATTTTCATAGGAATTCTACTACAAATAGTGAAATGTTGTAAGTTAAGAGGAAAGAAATATTTGTATCTTTTGGGGGCCGGGGAGATAATACAGCAAGTAGGCTTGTACATGACTTGTAGTCTTGTAGACTTGTAGTCTTGTACATGACTGACCAGCATCCCATAATTGTCCCCAGAGCCTGCCAGGAGTGATTGCAGTGCAGAGTGAGTGCAGAGCCTGAGTGCAGAGCCAGGAGTAAGTCCTGAGCACAGTTGAATATGGCCCAAAAATGAACAAACAAAAATAACAAAAAACTATTTGTATCTCTTCAAATTATTAGGCTTAATGGAGCTTCATAATTTTTTTCTTCAACAGAACAAACCTGTAATGGCTTTCGGGTTGATAACTCTCTCACTCTGTGTGGCTTATATTGGTTATCTGCATGCAACACAAGAGAATAAAAAGGACCTCTATGAAGCTATTGATAGTGAGGGGAACAGATCGATGAGGAGGAGAACATCTAAGTGGGATTAATAGTGTTGCTTGCTGCAGATGGGGTTTACTCCTTCTCCTCCTTCTCCTTCTGCTTCTTTGTTTTTTCTATATTAATGGTATATATAAAAAAAAGAGTCAGGAATGAGGCCTGAGCACTGATGGTATGGTCCACAAAAACAAAACCATTAATATAGAAAAAACAAAGAAGCAGAAGGAGAAGGAGGAGAAGGAGTAAACAAAACATTTCCTGAATTTTTGAGTGTGATTTTTTTAAAATTCTGTTCTAGTTTGGCTTAAAGCAGAGCTCCTTAAACTTTGTGTTTGTGTCACATCCTTTTTTTTTTTTTGGCCTGAGGAATGAAACAGACAAGCACTACTAGAAAAACTTGGATTTAGAGAGAAGATTCTGAATAAATTTTGGTCATTTGAAAATTCAGAGTGTCTTTTGTTTCCTAAATTTTGGCCATCTCCACTTTCAGATAATTTGGTGACAACATCTTACTATCTAAGACTCTAGGTTTTCCATATACATGTATAAATGAAACGTTCAGAATATACAGTTGGCAGTGATTTAAAACAACACATGTCCAATAATTGCACTTTTTTTGTGGGGGGAGAGGGAGGCGTGGTAACACCTAATGACACTGAGGGCTTTCTCCTGACTCTGTGTTTCAGGGATCACTTCTTGCAGAACTCGGTATCACATGGTTGTAAAAATAGAACCATACGAGCTGCACTCGAGGTAAACACATACCTGTTGTACTATAGCTCCAGATCCCAAGATTTGCACTTTAATAAATTTGTTGAGAAAACAGTTATACATATAATACAGAAAGACTTGTATGAAAACTGAAAACTTCAAATTACAAATTTGTCCTCCAAAGTAAAATACCTGTGATAGAATAACAAAAATCAATTTTGTGGCAACTAATATTGAATATAACTCTCTTATCTTTGAGAAACATTCTATTAAACATTACGGTTTGATGTTTTGAAAATAATACTATATGATAAATAAGTGATATAAGTGTAAGAGAATTATTGTAAGATATAGACATGTGAAATTGCTATGAAATAGCTAAGGTTGCATAATTAAAGTTCACCCTAACCTACATTGAAACATTAAACAAGAAAAAACTGTAGTGTTCCAGAGACAACATGAAAGTTCGTACTAGCTGATAATAATGTATATGTGAAAAATAAAGAGGTACTTAAGGAGAACTGAAAAAATTCAGCAACAAAATATGAGGTTTAAGGAATAATGAGAATAATGAGAATGTGAGGTTTAAGGACTGATGGAATCTGAGTTGTCTTCTTATAACTTGAACACCTGAATCAATCGTGTATAATTTATAAAAGTTGGACAACTAAAGGGGGGTGAGCTTTCTTTTGAAGAATGAGAAAGAATGTAAGTTCAATAGAATTCTTATTACATTCACTAGAATTTGAAGGACTGCTAAGAAATTCAAGTGAATAAACCTTATAGAAGATAGATAAGTGTGTCGCAGTCAAGGAGTTGCTTACCTTTGATATTTAAAAACTGTGGTATTAAACACTAAGGTTGAAATTCTGGACTATGCTGGATAATCTGTGAAAGTAGGGACTAGAATACTTCTGAGAACTACTAAGATTTATGGAGATAGAATTCGAAATTAGCATAAGTAAAGTTATTCGATGTTGCAGATCAGCAATAGGTTGTGAAATGGGGAGAATTAGACATCTTTCTTCGGAAGAATTAAGTTAGAAATCTTTGAAAGGATTAAACATGACAGGGAAGCTGGGAACGTTGGTAGAAGTTGACACTGCAAGTGGAATCAGGGATAGAAGATTGTCTATCTAAAACCCTTCTATAAATTACTTTCTAAATAACGGTGCTTTAATAAAATAAAATTGGGGAAATTTCTTATAATATAGATACTCCAAAAATTGAATGGTCAAAAACATCCATTGAATTTAGTCTCATGAAATAATTAATGATACAATGCAAGCAAAGTGGTGTAGTTGAAGCACTTCCTTTAGTTAATGGATACAGTATGTGATGAATTATTTTAAACTCACTGAAGTTTTTGAGAAAAATCCACATTTGTTATATGAAAATGTATTCATACTTTCTTAATAAATTTTTAAACAGATTACTTGGGAGTATTAAAACACATCAATTTTACTTTCTGCATATATGCATGAAAGTATAAAATTATGTAAAATCTGGCATAAAATATACCCCACAATTTGCTTATTACTTTATATTACCACCTCAGAGACTTTCTACCACAAATAGAATCAGTAAACCACAATTTATGTCATTGCATATTCACACACAGACATGCACACAAACACACCTCAGTGGAGCTACAATGCTACAATGCAATGTTTTATTCAAAAAGTGCTTCCAAATCTTTCCCCAAATCAACAGTCTACTGAAATTCTTTCTAGGATTTAATATACTGCAATTATTTTTGAGATTACTTATAATGATTATGTAATTATTTTATTTCTTTAAACAAAAACTTAAAATTTATATACACTCTGAGAAAAATAGCTCCTATATAATATTTCCCAGAAAAAGAATTCAAAGTTTTGGTATTCACTTTTCATGTAAGACTTGATGAGAAAGGAAAACTATATGAAGAAAATATGACTTATGTTTTCTATAACAATATTCTCCAAAGTATAATATTAGCTATATTAGAGTTTGGTTAAAAATCTTTAAAATAATCTCAAACTTTTAAATTGTGAATGCATATATATAATAAAAATGATATTTCTATGTAGTAGGAAAATTTGACCATATTGAAACTGCTCATAGTGGCAATTTTTGAGACTGGAGTGATAGCACAGTGGTGAGGGCATTTGTCTTGCATCAGTCAAGGTGGGTTTGATTTCTGGCACTACATACAGTCCCCAGAACACCATCAGGAGTAATTCTCAAGTGCAATGCCAGGAGCAACTCCTGTGCATCACCAGTGTGACCCAAAGTAACAACAACATAAAAACCAAAAATGAAAAAAGGCCACTTTTACCATACATTTATGTGGTGATATCACATTTCAAAACTGGTCAGAGAATCTTTATTATTTATTGGCTTGTTTGTTTTTGTGGTGGGGGCACACGTGGCTGTGCTCTGTTTGCTCATGGCTCTACACTCAGACATCTCTCCTGACTCTGTTCTCAGATATTATTCCTGAATGAACCTGGGGACTCATAAACGGTGCCGGTGATCAAATCTTGATTTACTGTGTGCAATACCCTGCCTCCTCTACTATCTGTCCAACCCTCCATTGAAATTCTAAAGGATTGCAGTGGTTCTACTTAGAAGTAAATCGGGTTGGCAAATGCAAAACGATGCATAGCCATCAGATTAAAGAAACCTTTAAATATTCTTCATTTTTTTAGTTTATCAGATTATTGTTATAAATTTACTTTTTGAGTTTCTAAGTACATTATATTCAGCTATAAATTAAAATTAATTGCAATTTTACACCACTGCTGTGCTGAAATAACGGAGAGCAATTTGTCAATTCTGAAATCAAATAGCTATAGCTAGAAATGATCTCAGAAGTAGATCATTTGCCTGGAATTTGCAAGGCCCCAAGTTCAAGCCCAAATAAATAGTTATGATACTAAAGTGAAAATTTTATCATTTGCTGATAATTTTATATATATTCATAAAATTAAAATTATCTTATTGTATCCTTATATATATTTAATTTAATTTTTTAAAAGTTGTTCACAATGATTTATTACATTTAATATTCTAACACAAATCCTACCATCATTACATGTTCCCACCAACGTTATTTCTAGTTTTACCACGACCACCCAAGCCTGCCCCCAAAGCAGGTCCTTTTCTTTTGTATTGCTTGTTATGAATAATCCACTAAAAATGATCCAAAAAAGCTTCCTTAGAAAAAAGTGCATGAAGGTTGTTTTATCTCACCATGGAGCCATTTAGTCCTTAAATAAGAGATTGCTAACATATTGTTACATGTGTGCATATATATG
>JAOXYA010000025.1:24177097-24193374 GCA_028565675.1 Sorex palustris | reverse complement strand
CCAACCCCCCCCAAAAAAATATAGGACTTTTAGAGGAGAGCTGGAAGCAGAGTTGGCAGCTGGCCTGGTGCTGCGTTTCTCCAGCAGGGGGCAGTCTTGGGACCGAGGCTGGAGTAGATGCTTCCCAGCTGCTGGGCGAGGCGGGCAAGCCTGCTGCTTGTCACAGGTGCCTTAGGAACGGGCAGGGCCCAGAACCCTGGATCCTCAGGGCTGCCAGAAACCCTCACCCGGTGAGCAGCTGTGAGTCTGCGCGCAGAGCCCGTGCCGGCCGGCCGGTCCTTCCCAGCCTCCGGTCTCTGCGGCATCTGAAGCTGCTGAGGTGGGGTGGAGGTGTCTGTGTCTGTCTGCTCACGCAGTGTGGAGCGCCGGGAGGTGTAACGCTGCCTCACCGGCTGCCCCTCCTGCCCCTGGCCAGCCCCATGGTGGTCAAAGCATGGGCAGTTTGCTGGAGAAGTGGATGGGGTGCGAGGGGGGGGTCCCTCTGCCAGACTCGGGGTGCTGGGCAGGAAGAAGGAGCCAGGCCCGCAGTGGGGGGTCGGAGCCCCCGCAGACCAAAGCGAGTTGTGGACTGGGAAGTTTGTGTCTTGGATTAGTGACAGACTTGAACAGCTGGTTCGAGAGAGAGAGAGAGAGAGAGAGAGAACGAACTTAATTCCTCCTGTATTATTCACACGCTGATTTTAATCAGATGTGAGGCGACAGCTGGAAGAGAGAAACGGGTCAGCCCCGGGCCTGGTGAGGAGACTCCGTGTTCTTTCAGTCATCTGGGGGGACTGGCAGGAGCACTGCAGGTTGGAGCTCTGGGTAGGCCCCTGTGGCTGCCAACTTCCCAGTGGCATTGGCAGGGGGAGGGGCACAGTGTCCAGCAGTCAAGTGTGGGCTCAGGGTGAGGCTCCGAGAGTCGCCCACCACTGTGGGCTGAGCGCTGCCCCCACATCTTCAGGCAGGGCCCCGCCTGACACAGCCGTCCCCCATGAGGCCCAGCTTGTCTCCCTGTGCCCTGAGGTGTCCACTCTGTCACCCCCAGCAGTCAAGAGCCCAGAGGTCACTTCCCTGACGGTCTTGGCACCTTTAATCAGTGTTTACTGTGCCCCCTACCGCACTGTGACCTGAAGGGGTCTTGCTGGGTCCCCACCAGCACCAGGGCCTGAGTCACCTCCTCTCCATGCCCCCAGGTCCCGGGCCATTCTGGGAGAAGGACCGCCCCCTCTGCCCCCTCGCATGGCAGCTCTGAGCGCACAGGGCCTGCCTGCGCCATGGAACAGGGAGTCCGGCTGCACAGCAGCGGTTTCCCGAGTGGCATCGAACTGCTGCGGGCTGGCCTGTCTTTCCTCCCTCTGCCTCTGCCACCACCTCCCGTCTTTGGCTGTGCCGGAGGTGACACCAGCGCGCTTTCTAGAAACAGCAGGTTTTGAGGCTCCCACAGGTGAGGGGGTCCTGCCTGGCCCTCTCTGCCTGCCCCCATCTGTCCGCTGGGCCCTCCTGTGCACGGCACAGGCAGCCCTGGCTAGTCCCAGGTGAAGGACGCGGCTGAGATGGAAGCCGACGGAGGCTGTGACAGGCGCAGGTGGTGACCTCCTCCGCCGACATGGGGCCCCCAGGGAGTCGGAGCTGCCATGGAGGGTTCAGACGACAGCTGATGGGCCTGCGGCAGCCTGTGGGCTAAGCCTTGGGCAGCAGCTCTGTCCTGTGGGGCTCCCTGTCTCTCCCATAGCCTGGGGACACTGGGACACCTGCCTCTTACTGAGGCTCTGTGCCACTGTCCTCCTTGGGACCCGCATGCTCCTTGACCCAGGGGGACAGTTGCTGTTTGGGCAGAGGGAGAGGCCAGCGAGCCGCTCGTGCATGTGGGGCTCGTCCCGGGTACACCGTACACTGGGGTGCCCCCTGTGCCCAGGCTCCCGTCACTGGAACCTGGTGCTGCTGGAGCTGCCAGAACCTCCCCTGGCACCTCAGGGGGACAGCCAGCCTGCTCCTCTGGGGGAGGCTCCAGGAATTCTTGGAGCCAGCGTACAAAGGAGCAGGACGCGCCCAGCCCGGGCTCCGTGCCGGGGACAGCCACTCGCCCTACCTCGGAGACCAGGAAGGCCGGTGCACATGGGATAGTACTTTCAGCTGCGTCCCTTTCTAACCGGCGCCCCGTCCGCCCCCCACTCCCCTTGGAAGGAGAGCAGCCGGAGGGGGGTGGAGCTGGTGCTCTCGGTGTCGTTGGATTGTCACCTCACACCAGGCACAGCGCACGCACCGCTGCTCCCAGTTACTGCACTGGGGCTCTGACACCCCGCTTCACAGCAGGGAGCAGAGAGCCACCTTCAGACCCAGGAGGAACCTTGCTTTGCATGCAGCTGGCCCGGGTTCGATCTCTGGCATCCCATAGGGTTCCCTGAGCACTGCCAGGAGTCATTCCTGAGTGCAGAGCCAGGAGGAACCCCTGAGCATCACCAGGTGTGGCCAGAGAAAGAGAAAAACTGACCAGAGAGAGGGAGAGAGTGACCTTCTTGGAGCAGCCCTGCTGGTGTTCGGACTGTGCCTGTGTGACTCTTTTGGTTTCCTGGACCACTAGTGTTGGGGGGCGACTCCCAGAGGGGCTTGAGGGACCGTGACCGTGTGATGCCAGGGATCAGGGTAGGACTCCCACCCATACTCTCTCAGCCCAGTCTGGTTTCATAATTTTGGGAGGAAGAGGGCGAACCACACCCAACAGTGTGCAGGGCTTCCTCCTGGATTCAGGGTTGACCACAAGCGAGTCAGGCACCTGATTACTCTTATACTGTACTATCTCGACTATCTTGCCAGCCCCGGGTTGCATAAACATTTTCCACAAGAGGAGTTGTTTGGGGGGCGTGGGGGGGGGAGGGAGAGGGGGAAGAGGGAGAGGAGAGGAGAGATGGGGGAGGGGGGAGGGGGAGAGTGAATACTCCCAGCAGTATTTCACTCCAAGGCGTGGGCCTGTTAGTTCAGTGCTTAGATCCAGTGGTGGTCAGGCCAGCAAGGCCATACCATGCCATATGGGGGAGAAAATTTACCTACCCCTCGAACTAGCCTTCCAGCCCCCAAGATTTTGTCCTGGCTGTTGTCTGGAAACTGAGTCTCCTTTCTTTCCCAGTAACCATCATGGTTCCCATTAACCTCGGCCTCTGATGGCCTGGAGGGAGAAATGCATCCAAATGCTGCCCCCTTTCAGAGGGAATTCTGTTGTGACAAAGAAAAGATGGCTTTCTTCATCTCTATTAGAAGCGGGCTTTCCAAAGGGCTTCTGAAATTGGTTCCCCGAAGAAAACAGCTCCCATGCCTGCCTTCGTGCATTCAGCCTGTGCGGCAGGAGCTTCAAGGCCAGAAGATTGGGCAGGATGTAAAGAGCCGGGCTCAGGCGCCTCAATTTGGAGCGCAACAATGTCGCCAGCTTTTTTTTTTTCTTCTTTTTGGGTCACACCCGGCGATGTACAGGGGTTATTCCTGGCTCATGCACTCAGGAATTACTCCTGGCGGTGCTTGGGGGATGCTGGGCATCGAACCCGGGTCGGCTGCGTGCAAGGCAAACACCCTACCCGCTGTGCTATCACTCCAAGCCCCTGTCGCCGGCTCTGATGGGGAAGAGGTGGGCTTAGCATCTTCCGCAGCCCAGGAGACGGTGCTTCAGACCCAGAGACTGCGGGGTGGGGGTGGGGGTGCCCAGGGCATGGGCCATGTCCCACGTGTGCGCACGCATGTGTGTGTCTGTGTGCCTGTGTGCATGTGTGCACTATGCGTGCATGTGTGTCTGCGTGTCTGCGTGTGTGTGTGCGCACACGTGCATTCCTCTCCTCTAAGGCCCACACACAGCCAGATGCTGCCAGGAGATTCACACCCAACTCACCCTGTGGGGCTCAGCTCTTTCCCAGGGCACTCACCGTTTCGTATCATTTCGGGGAGGGTGTGCTGTGTGTTTGGGCTGTGGGGCCATACCTGGTGGTACTGGGGAGGGCCCTCAGCTCAGAGGTGGTGCGGGGAGTTAAAGCCCAGGCCTCCCACATGCACAATGTGAACTCAGCCTGGGGGGCTCTCAGCCCCCCCGCCCCCCCCCCGAGGGAGTCTGTTCCAGGTGTTTCTCCTTACGGGAATCGGGAACTGGGGCTCAGCTGCTGCCCTAACACACACACACACACACACACACACACACACACTCGGGAACTGGGGCTCAGCTGCTGCCCTGTTGCACCGCACGCACGCGCTCCTCCTGGCCGTGACACACACACATACGCGCGCACACACACACACACACAACGTAGGCAGGTCTGCTTTGGGAGCCACCTGGGGTCCCTGGAGCGGGAGGAAAGACAGCCTCTCACCCCCAACACCTGCTTCCCCAGAAGTCGTATGACCTTGTCCCGGTGGCGTCCGCAGTGTGAGGATCGAGGTGCTTGTCCTGACACATGTGCCTCCGAGTGCCCCCAGCAAGGGGACCCTTCGGGGTTCTGTCTGCGCATTGCCTGCTGACAAGCTTGCGCCCACCAGCCGCCCTCGCTGGCATGTCCTGATTCGTCACCCTCATTTGAATTCTCGGAGACAGCCTTTGGGACCGATGGCGCACGGGGCCTTCCGGAGGCCAGCCCGCGGGCGGGCAGCAGGCGTCCGGCGCCCCTCACCCTCTCTGCTTCCTTGCAGCTCACCTTGCAGAGCGCCAGGTCCCGCGTGGCCTTCTTTGAGGAGCTCTAGCCGCACCCGCCGTCCCGGCCAACCCCGTCTGCTGCTCCCGGCACCCGCCGTCGGACTGGCCCCGCGCCTCCACGGAGCTCTAGAACTTTCCCCAGCTGAACGGAGAGCCCCCACCCCTACCTTCATGTGCGATTGCCCTGGACTCGATCCTGCAGACGTGTTTCCCGCGTGGGGTTCCAGTTCTCCTGGTATTTGTCTTGTCTCCTCTCGCGTGGAACCCCGTTCTCCTTCTTGAAGGGTCCTGGCTAGACGGGGGGTCTCAGGGGCTCCCGCTGACTTTCCCCTCCCAGGAGGATTGGTTGTGAAATGTACAGAGCCCTGGCACCCCCCCCCTCGCCCCCAGGTTCCAGAACATTCCTTGGCACTAGTGAAGCATGGGCGTGCCGTGAAAGAGCCCTGGCCGAGAGCACCCAGGCCTGGAGCAGCCTGCCTGCACTGCCACCCTGAGCTTGCCCACGCGCAGGACAAGCCAAGCAGTGGGGCCTGGCCCAGCACCCCACGCTCTCCTGGCCGGCAGCTGGCGGGGAGCAGGGGGAGTGGCCGTGTGTCCCCGCTTTCTGCTTCAGCCTCTCCTGCCTCCGCAGCCTGAAGGACCCCGTAGCGACCTCGGAGGTGGGGGCATCTCCGCACCCCCGAGCCACGGAGATACTTCTCCTGGTGCGGGCCCTTGGCCCGTGGGCCCTGTCTCCACTGCCAGTCTGACCTGCTTTCCCTGTCGCCTGTGCCACCACACTCTGCGGCCCTCCTTGTCCTTCCGAGTCCCCTAGGGAAGTCCCCTGTGGTCGCTGGGGCCCCTTTGTGCCCTCCCGGCAGGAGCCACAGGCAAGGGCACCTCCGACAGTGCTCCCCACCAGAGCCACCCCTTGCAGGGGAACAGCGGGGAGGGGCGGCTGCCCTGCCTTTCTTTTCTCCAAGCTGGTGACAGCAGTGACCCCTCCGCCATCCCACTCAGCTCCTTCCTGGGCTGACCTGCCCAGGAAGCGAAATGTCACACAGAGTGGGGGTCGGTGAACAGACGCTTGTCAGTGAGCTCTGAGGGGGGCTATGAGGGGCCCTGGACAGTCCTGGCCACTCCAGGGGACTGGGGACAGGGTGAGGAGGGCTCCCGTGGTTGGTCTCCAGCACCCGCGGGAGCGGCTCAGCTCTGGGCACTGGGTTCGGTGGCCTGTGACTGATGAGCCCCGACAGGCTCTTCCCCGGAGGTCCCCACCCTCCTCCGGGAGCTCAGTGCTGGTGTGTCTCCTACTCTCACTGCCCAGCCCCAACCCCCACCCCCGGGAGCTGCTGTCCTCACAGTGGGAAGTTTCACCTGTACAGGCCGGGCTGGTCTGTGCATGTGGGGCAGGGGCGCTGGAGAGGTTGATTTTCTAACCATCCCTGTGTCTGCAGCAGACCTTCGGGGGCTGGCCTGACCCCTCCCTGGGCTGGGCAGGTGAGGGGGTGCTGTCCTCAAGAGGACGGAAGATGCGCTTGGTTTTCAGACTCTGCCTGTGGCTGGGGTGACTGCATCGTGTGTGTGTGTGTGTGTGTGTGTGTGTGTGTGTGTGTGTCTTTTACTGGTGATTGAACCCAGGGCCTGCCTCTCATGTCTAAGGCTCAGCCACCGAGCTACACCCACTCAACTGTGTTTTTAAACAACCTGTTTAGGCCGTGAAGCCTCTTAAGGACACCCCTCACCCCTCACTGCGCCCACCCTCAGCATCACTGGCCCCTGCTTTTGAAGTGTCCTGTCAGGCCTGAATCACCAAGCCTCTGGGCTTTCCCAGTGGCCCCAGGGTCCCCAATCTCTGCCCACAACTCCCCAAAACAAGAAACAAGGGCTCCTGAGCTGCCCCCTGACCGGCCTGTGTGCCAAGGAGCACGGTGCCCACCTGACCCCGTGCTTCTGGAGTGACTGCCGTGTTCTGTAACCCTGGGGACAGCTGTTCTTTCACCCTCGGACCAGCGGCTGACAAGCAGCCCCGGTGACTAACGTTCCTCGACGACAGGGCCGGGGCCCCACCGCCTCTGGACGGGCATCCTCGACTGGGTGCAGGCTTCCCCCAGCGGCCCTAGGGCCGGGCTTCCCCCGACACACACACTTCCTGGGAAACCCCTCCGTTCTCAGACCTGTCAAACCACCTTTCTTCCTGGGTACAGACGTGCCTCCTGTCAGGGCCAGACCATGGAAGGCTATATTCTTTTCTGGGGGATTGTGTAATTTAAGTGATGGTTTTAATAAAAATCCTAAGCTTTAAAAAGTTTGTCTTGGGCATCTTTAGTTGTTTGTTGCTTAGACTGTGGGGCTGTGGCGTTGAGGGTGGGGGGCACATTCCAGGGCTTTGCCAGCCGCAGCTGGAGAAGATCAGACCTTCTCCACTAACTAAACCTTCTACTGGTTTTTCCTGTGGGGTGGGAGAGGCCCCTCGACCCCCATTTCTTTTCCACACCCCTCGGCCCCACAATTGAGGGTGTTTGAGTGGATCATCCCCAGAGCTCTGCCAGAAGGGGGTCTTGGGCTTTGTCTGCTAGACAAAGGGGGTTTAGCAGCCCCATATTAGCACTTGAATCACATTTGAAGCTGGGAACTCTCCGGCAGAGCTTATGAGGTTTTTTTGTTTCTTTTTCATCAAGGTCCTTTTATAAGACCAGCACTACTAATTGGGGGTTGGGGGGATTTTATTGATCTTTTTGTTTTGTTTTGGGACCACACTGGCAGTGCTCAGAACTGGCTCTATATTCAAGGATCGCTCCTGACAGTGCCCAGGAACCATGTGGGGTGCAGGGGACAGAATCTGGGTGGTCTGCCTTTAAGGCCAGCACTTTCCCTGCCATACTCTCTCTGGTCCCTGGAGGGCGGGGGTGGGGAGGCTTTTGGAGCGACACCCATTGGTGCTCTGGGGCTACTCTTGGCTCTGTGTTCAGGGAACCCTGTGAGGTGCCAGAGATCTAACAGAGGTTGGCTGCGTGCAAGTCAAGTCTCTCCAGTCTGCCTCCCTCCCCCCAGCACTACTATAAGAAAGCGCTGAACCAAATCACACACTTTACAGCCAGAACTTTTGGGGTGCAGTATATTCAGGGGACTTAGGAAGGGCCACAGTCCTGCCTGCCATCCTGGTCAGACCCACAGTGGTTTGCCATTGTCTGGGCCGTGAGGACCTAACCAGGCCAGACAGCCAACATTTCCCCCAAAGTTTGTGTTAAATAGAAGTTCTAAAATATATTTTGTGGGGGCTGGAGAGATAGCACAGCGGGTAGGGCGTTTGCCTTGCATGCGGGTTCGATTCCCAGCATCCCATATGGTCCCCTGAGCACCGCCAGGAGTAACTCCTGAGTGCAGAGCCAGGAGGAACCCCTGTGCTATCGCTGGGTGTGACCCAAAAAGCAAAAATAAATAAATAAATAAAAATAAAAAAGAGATTGAGAATTAAGAAATGTTTTCTATAAATACATAAGAGTTAATATTCACATTATCTAGCATGTATCATATACTATTATGAGTGCATTACTTTTTAACTCTGTTCCTATTATGTAAATAAGTCATGATAAAAATTTGGTTGGCATTATGGAAATCTATCAAAAATTGCTAAGTCCTAACTCAGTATTTCCCTACATTCTCCGTATATGGACATAATATTTTAATTTATTTTTAAAATTTTGGGGTCACACTTAATGGTTCTCAGGGTTTACTCCTGGCTCTGTGCTCAGGGATCACTCCTCAGGAGACCATATGCTTTGTTGGGGACCTAATACAGTTCAGCTGCATGCAAGGCAAGTGCCCTATTCACTGTACTATCTGATCCCCAAAATTATTTAGAATTATGGGACCCACACAATTATTTAAATTATGGGGCCCACCTGCATGGCAGAGCCTGGCAAGCTACCCTTGGTGTATTCGATATGCCAAAAATAGTAACAATAACAGTTCTCATTCCCCTGACCCTGGAAGAGTCTCTAATATGGCAGCATTGGGAAAGACGAGTAAGGAGAGGCTGCTAAAATCTCAGGGCAAGGACAAATGGAGACATTACTGGCGTCCACTCAAATAAATCGAACAACAGGATGACAGTGACACAGTGATACAGTGATAAGGGGCCTACATATTTCCAGGTCCTTATGATGTTTTTACAGCAATATGTATGTGCATAATCAAAATACATTTTTACATAAATTGGATGACACATATATAAAAGATACTGAATGACTTTTTCCACTAATTAATATTTAATTTGGTTAAATATTCTGGCAGATCAGAGAGATATAGTGGGTAAGGTGTTTGCCTTAAATGTGGTTGACCTGGGTTCAATTTCTCTGCCCCTCTTGGAGAGCCCGGCAAGCTACCGAGAGTATTCCGCCCACACGGGAAAGCCTGGCAAGCTACCTGTGGTGTATTTGATCTGCCAAAACAGTAACAAGTCTCACAATGGAGACGTTACTGGTGCCCACTTGAGCAAATCGTTGAACAACAGGAGGACAGTGCTACAGTGCTAAATATTCTGGCAAACTCTGGTGACTGATAACTTTAGAGACCCTCCTGTCATACTAGGGGGCCTTAAGGTAGAAAATCAGCAAGTATTTTTGTTATAAACTCAATGACTGAATCCAAGAGTTAGTCAAGGAGGTAAGGCATTGTCGTGAATGCAGCCAACTCAGTTTGATCCCTGGAACCTTGTATGGTCCCTTGAGTTCTAATAAGAGTGAGTACAGAGCCTGGAGTAAGCCCTGAGCACAGCTGTGTGTGCGCCCCTCCCCCCAATCTTACCATGGCTATATCTGGTTCAAAATTGGGTTGGAGAGATTAGATTCCAAGCATTAAGGTGCTTGCTGTGCAAAGTGGCTGGCACCAAGTACCCCCAGCACTGTCAGGAAGGACCTTGAACCCAGAGCCTGGAGTAAATTCTGAGCACCACTATGTGTAACTCAATTGCCCCACCACAGTGCTCGTAGATCTGTAGTTTAAGTGAAAATGGATTAATAGCTTATTAATGGGCTCACCAGGCAACAGATCTGCTATAAATGTTATAAATACTTGGTATATAAATAAATGTTGGGAACAAATGCCTTCATAATTTAGCAATTGCCTGTCAAAATCCAGGGTTTTTAAAAAAATTAATGAACATAGAAATGAGATTTAAAAGTGTGCTCTTAGCAACAAACATGAGGAAGATGAAAAACTCATTTAATAGGAGAGAAGAAAGAGCCACTGATATTTATCTTTAATCTTGTGTCACTTCAGCAGCTGCCTAGAAACAGGGAGAAGAATACTAAGAAGGCCCTCAGGGAACACAGCACACAGCAATTGCTAGTGTGGGCTTTTCATGTTTTATTTTTCTTCATGTACCTAGTGCAGATAGGATGATTTTATGTTAGATTTTATATATATATCACGATCACGATCATCCCATATGGACCCCCGAGCTCATCGCTAGGAGTAATTCCTGAGTACATGAGCCAGGAGTAAACCCTGTGCAATGCCGGGTGTGACACACACACACACACACACACACACACACACACACACACACAAAGACTCAGAGGCAATGAAAGTATTGTATTTGGCAGGACAGAATTTAAAACATAAGCCAGGAGATAAATCTTAGAAAGATCACAGTCGGTAAGAAAAATGGCAACAATTGATGAGAATTTTTCTTAATAATCGTAAATATTTGAATACAACGTTTGCAGTGTTCTCCCTTTGACCACCCAAATACGTAGTTAGACCTATTCAGACTAAGGGATGACCTTCAGGAATGGGTCACAGGAGTAAGCACTTTTGCCCCAGATTGCCTGGCTCCTTGTGGTGGTTTTGAGATTTACTAATTCACTGAAGTTACTCCCTGTACTTTCAGTTGCCTCATCAGTAAATTAGAAAAAAAAAATAAAATTACCTCAAAGGATTGTCTTTGAGGAAGCTTTGGGTTCATATGTACATTCATGCTGACCAAGCTGCCTGGCATAGGGAGGGAAACTACCGCACTGAGCTGCTGTAATTACTTACATGTGTGTAACTGTGTACATGATTGTGAACTCATGAAACAGTGGTGCTTGAACTATACTCTCAGAAACCCACAGAGTCCCTGAGATCCTTTCAGAATCGACATGAGGGCACTGTAGCATTGTCCTTCCATTGTTCATCGATTAGCTTGAGCAGGCACAGGTAACGTCTCCACTGTGAGACTTGTTACTGTTCTTGGCATATTCAATATGCCATGGGGAGCTTGCCAGGTTCTGCCATGGGGGCAAGATACTCTCAGTAGCTTGCCCACCTCTCCGAGAGGGGCAAAGGAATCGAACCTAGATTGGCCACATGCAAGGCAAATGCCTTACCTGCTGTGCTATCACTACAGCTTACATGAGGGCATAGCTATTTAATAATAATAATAATAATAATAATAATAATAATAATGTTATTTGTCTTTTTATTCTCATTGTCTTGTAGGTGTAGTGCCATTTTCAGGGCTTTACATGTGATCTCAAAACAAATAGAAACAATAGAAAAAATATAGTAGCTTTTTTCTGTTCAGCAAGTGAAGAATTTTGAAAAAAATCTTAATCTTTCAAGAAAAATCACACATTAATCACCAAAATCTTAATCCACATTAATCACCAAAATGATTCATTTGAATTTTATGAAATATAATTTTATGTTATTATTTGATGATTTTATTTATAGTTCACAGAAATTTATTACTACATTTAATTTTTAATTTCTTTTATTGTTTTTGTCTCTTCTATAACTCATATGTGCAAAAGTTCATTTAATTCCATGACAGTTTGAAGAGGGAAAAGTATAGGGAAAAGTTGGAGGCTTTTGTCACAGAGGGAGCAGTGATCATATAAAATCAAGATTAGGGCTAAGCTAAACTGTGAGCACCAAGTTTTCCCCTCCGGCTACTAAGTGGATGGATTACTATATAGATTATTGGTTTGAAAAATCTGTCCTTATGTCTTCTTTTTTATTTTTACTTTTGGTTTGGGGGCCACACCTGTCTATTCTTAGGATTCATTCTTGGCTTTGTACTCAGGGATCACCCGTGCACTCCTGATGGTATTCCAGGGATCATGTGTGACACAGAACATAAGAACCCCGGGTCTGATGCTTACAGAAGAAGCACCTTAACCCTTTTCCTCTCTCTCTTTGGCTTCCTCGTTTTTTCTGTTTTGAAGCTCACTCCTTTTATATTTTTATCACCAGAGTAGATTCACATTCGTAAAATTACATTAGACATTGATAGCTAGGAGGTGGTTAAGCAACCTCCTGCCTGTGACACTGCTTTTTTGACAGTTAAAAGAGAATGCAATCCGAAGCTTGTCTCTACCATCTTCTCTGAGATGTACGATTCATCTACCATGAGGTTTACAGATTGCATAAGGCCCACAAAATCCTGTGGTCCGTACTGGTACATAATAGCACAGACACAGACACTTCTCCTTGACTCTCAGGCACTCTTTCTATACTGGACCTGCAGATGAGGTTGCAAATATCTAAGTGGCCCTTGGCAGAAAAAAATTTTTCCTCCTCCAGTCAACACACTGATTTCTCCTAACATCTGGGGTTAGAAACAATATCTTTTTGTTTTTCTGTGGCTAATCTGTCTAATTCACAATTTCTTTAACCTGTTACCTTTTATAGTAAAGTCATGGAAGAACTTTTGATGGCTGATATAAGAGTTAAGGATCAGATGAGCCTAAGTCAGCTGGTAAAGGAAAAAGAACATGAAATGAATATCTACTATTGCTTAGCTCAGAAGAAGA
The DNA here is from genome assembly GCA_028565675.1 of Sorex palustris. Classification (NCBI taxonomy): domain Eukaryota; kingdom Metazoa; phylum Chordata; class Mammalia; order Eulipotyphla; family Soricidae; genus Sorex; species Sorex palustris. The sequence goes on along the minus strand of JAOXYA010000025.1, from coordinate 24,180,945 downwards.
ATCAAGAAGAGGCCCAGGAAGTGCTTAAAAAAGCAGAGAAATCACATCAGGCCTCACTGGGAAATGTCATGAATAAACTGGTCAGCACGCAGGAAGAGCTGATGACCACAGAAGAACAGTTGGAAATCATGACAAGTTGGAAAGATTTTCTGGAGGAGGAACTACAGGAAACACGGGAGGCATTTCAGAAATACATTAATTTTACATTTCCTATGCTCTCACCAGGACATGCAGATTTTATTTTGCCAGAGAGAAAGAAAACACCTTCCAAACTTTTAAAGAATAAATCATCTTCTAAAGAGAAACTTTCACCCGATGATATTCCAGAATAAATGACATTGTTCCCAAAATTAAATAAATTCACTCAAAAGCCATTTATTGATGCTGTTTTTTTGGGGGGGAGTTGATTTTTTTTACCATGCTTGACTATGCTTAATGCTAACTCCTGTTGGTGCTTGGGGTGCCAGGAATCAAACCAAGTTGTATATGTGTAAGACAAGTACCTTACCATCTCTCCAACCCTACCCAGTTTGTATGCAAGGAATTGTTGGGCTATGAACATGTTGATGGCAAGCAAACATATTCAAAGTTACAGTCTATACAACTGTGAGTTTTAAGTTTAGAGAAAAATAACAGTCAATACTGGGAGGAAAGTTTTCTTGGCAGAAGTCTAATCCTCTTGTCTGTTTATTTAAGTCAATGCTAGATTTGTAACAAGTTTAATATTTGTTGCAGATAAAAAAAATGGGTTAAGGTATATGTTCTTAGAATGTCCCATTGTGAAAACTGCTAACTACCATTGTAGAGGTGATTATCTGAGACATTCAACAATCAAGAGGTTTGAAAAAGAAATCTTCAAATTTTGTTGAATTCAATTTACAAATAAATGAGAAACAGCTGATCTATACTTGCCAGTTGGAAAGAAAAACATCCTTTGAGGTCAGACTCCCTGTCTCTGAACTACAGAGACCTGTTGTATTTATACTCAAGCCCAGAGGCGCTTTGACTACATCTCCTGTAAGTCACAATGCAGAAGACCTTTCAGTTCTACAATATTCCATCTCATCAACTATTAACTTACACTGGAAGAAAGTCTGAACCATAAAGACCTCAAAAATCTATTCTCTCTAATATAACGTCCTTTAATTATTTATCACGAACCTTTAGTGGTGGTTTTAAAATAAAAAGCTTAACAATTTCCATAATCTAAAAAGTGCTGTTCTGCCTTGGGTGAATTTGTGTACATTGACCAATCTGGGATTCCCTAATGGGAAAAGCTGCCAACTGCATAAAGAACTGCAGTCTCCTTAGTGCTTCGATTCTGGATACTGGAGAACCACTACAACCCACAGTAATGAACTGACTCGGGGATGGAAGTAATCATGTTTGTGGAGTGCTTTAGGCCGCTTTTCCCTGTACATTCATCTCAGCAATCTGTGTGTTGGGCAAGATGGGCATGGGGACTTACCCATTTATTTCCCATTGATGATGATAAACTATCATGCACTTAGGTGTTTAGATATGTGAAGCACTTTGAAAGCATGAATATTTAATTCTCACAACTTTTGCAAGTAATTATCATTGCTTCCAATGTACAGGGGAAAAACCTGGAATTGAAGGAGATTCAATAACTTGCCCCAGTGCACAGAGCTAGTGATAGAGGCAGAATTCAAAATTTGGTGAAATGCTGGCAGAGCGGGAGACATGAGAGAAACCTGAGGGTCTTCAGAATCAAATACACACACACACACACACACACACACACACACACACGGGGTAGCTTGCATGTGCCAGGCATCCTAAGCCTGACACGGAAATGCGCTCTGCTGTGTCTTTATAGCCCTCTGAAAAAGAGGCGTCATCATGTCATGCCAGGCACAGATGGCTGCTTTCTCAGTCACACTGAATCTGTTTCAAATCCAGGGAGAGGGGTCCTTATGCCCCTGTTTTTAGACACGAAGTTGTTCACTCTGAAACTTGACACTTTGGTACTTAGATTATTGCCTCCAAATATGTGTCATTAAATAAGGATTCTGTTTAAGGACAAGAATATGATCTGCCCTGTATGCTGTGCATGAGAAATGTCTCATGGCCTGTATGCTGTGCATGAGAAATGTCTCATGGCCTCATCTAGAAGTAAAAGGAAGTTGTACCCAGGGGTGTCTGAGTGACTGGAATCACCCAGCAGGTTCAGATCTGCTCACATGCCCTACTTTCGAGAAGTGACATGAGTGATCCTCACTTTACAGCCACAGTTAAGCGTGTCTCCTTCTGCACCGCCATACTCAGGTGCTCAGGGATCATTCCTGACAGTGCTGGGGGCAGAACACCACATGTGGTACTGGGGAGAGAACATAGGTCGACTGTGTGCATGGCCAGGGCCTTACCCACTCTCTCTCTGACTCCATTATCTGTTTTATCCAAATCCTTTATCTTAATGTGATCACTTCCACTCCATTCTCCTTTTAGCTTGAATATCTCCCAGATAATATACCCCTGAGGATGAATCAAAGTGGATGGATAATTTTCCCAAAGAAGCAAAATGGCTGGTGGTAGAATAAAAATTATATTTACAGCGTATCTCAGCAGTGTCTTGTTTCTGTGGCACTGATAAAAATGGTACTGACAAGTTAAAAGGGAAACAATAAAAATTATAATGATGTCCATTTATTAAGCACCTGCTGTGTATCAGATACTATAAAAGGTCCTCATTATATTATACTATTGAAATGTCACAGAAATCTTGGAGGGACCAACTATTCTCATTTTATAAATAACGAAACACTATGGAAAGTGAAAATTTGTCAAAAATTGTGAAATTGTTGGCTCACGTGTTTTCCATGCTACAGCACATCAGCCTATGAATATGAACCAGTATCAGATGCATTGCTTTCAAAATGCCTTGGAATTGCTGTAGGGTGATACTGAGTGATTGGGCAGAACTCTCCACTCTTTCAATGGATGCAAGCCAGGAGGTGAAGATAAGAGAAGCAGAGCTGGACAACCTCTCCTGTATGTACTTGGCTCTGAGGGAATGAACTTATAGTGGGGGCATTCTCTGGAGCTCCCTCCTCATGTCAAGAAGGACACATTCATACTCCGGGTTTTGGAGAAAAATCAATTGCCTATAACTCGAAGGTGAGAATTGAAAAGTCAAGTGAAAATTAAAAGTGAAGTATGTGTTTGAAATCTCAGTGGAAACCCTACTCCCAGGGTTTCACTAAACAGTGAAACTTTGAGGCTAAATCAGGCTATTTCTGAAAACAGTGATTTCTCCTAGTAAACTAATCTTTTGTATGACTTGACAAAAATATAAAAAATAATTTACATAATTCAATAAATTATTATATACTATAACTATCCTAGAGCTATTTACTTTGAATACAATACTTAAAGAGATACTACAAAATTCCTTGGATACTAAGATCCATAGAAGCTATTAAAATTGTAACATTTTTGGAGTGAGTGAGTTAGTGTATTTATTTATTTGAAGGGAGGATTTGAACCATATCAACAGTGCTCAGGAAATATTACTGATTCTGTGCTCAGGTGGTACTTGGGGCAACGTATATAGTGCCAGAAATCAAACCAAAGTCAGAAGTACGTGAGGCAAGTGCCTTAAACCCTGAACTATCAGTTTTCTCCAGTCTCTGGAGTTACTTTTAAGAGAACTTCTAATGCGTACTTATTCTGAGTTGACTTAACTGCTTCCTACACAACAGAAATACTTCTCAGTACTGTGGTTTCTGATATTTAGGAAGCTATAATCGTCCAAAGACCTCCAGGACCAGCCACCACCATGCTGAGACAACTCTCCGCACACATGAAGGTCCTGGCAGAGGGACAAA
>JAOXYA010000025.1:24115443-24125759 GCA_028565675.1 Sorex palustris | reverse complement strand
TTTAAATGTTTGGAAAAATTCGCTAGTGAATCCATCTGGGCCTGGGCTTTTGTTTTTGGGAAGACTTTTGATTGCCGATGAACAACTTTTTAACTGTATCTCTTGGTGACTCAATTTAAAAAAAAAGACTTAGAAGTTTATATGATAAAATGGGTGTTTTTATTTATTTCAGTCTTTACCAAGTTAGATTTTGATTTTCGTAAAAAGAAATACATTATTTGGGGACCATACCCAGTGGTGACACTCAGTGGGCTTGGGGATCATATCCACAAGTGGGTCAGTTGAACCAGGTCAGCCACATTCAAGGCAAGCACCTTACCTGCTCTACTATGCTCTGGCCCTGACTTTTAATTAGTTTATATAACAAGCTAGAGAATAAATTCTGTCATATACTAATATTAAATATATAATGTGCTGGTATTAAATATTAATTTCATTTTTAGAAAAATACAAGGTTGGAGTCTAAGATAATGAACGTTCTAAAAAGTTTTACAAGTTGAAGTTATCTAAAGAATGGTCTGTAATTCTCTTATTTCTAAAGGTGAAACCTTACTAATAACAACACAAAATTAAAATCTCCTACAGTAGACAAATAGAAATAATTTGATTACATGTTACGTCTGGTTCCTTAACATTTAATAATAATTTGGGTTTAAATTTTCATTTAGGGACCAGAAGGATAGTACAGAGGTTAAGTTGCTTGCTGTACATGCAGTTGATCCTGGTTTGATCCCCAGGACTGTAAGGAGTAACACCTGAGCACAGAAACAGAAGTATTCTCTAAGCACTACTGGGTATAGCCCAGAAACCAAACAAAATTACATATAATATTGTGGTAAAGTAGGTCATTGTGTCTGGCCAGATTTATTTATTTATTTATTTTGGCTTTTTGGGTCACATCCGGCGATGCACGGGTTACTCCTGGCTTTGCACTCAGGAATCACTCCTGGCGGTGCTCTGGGGACCATATGGGATGCTGGGAACCGAACCTCGGTTGGCTACATGCAAGGCAAACACCCTACCAGCTGTGCTATCACTCCAGCCCCTGGCCAGATTTACTTTTAAGGCTCTACTACATTAAATGAAATGAGATTTTTTCTTGGATAAGATTTTTTAAGAAATATTTTTTAACTTTAGTTTATGTCTTTATTGAACAAATTCATGGTAAAAGGAAATTCTTTTGAAAGCTGCAAGTTATTGAGCTGCGTTCTCTTGTTTCGGTCAAAGAGGACTTTGATTGTGACATTTCTTAAACTTGTTCTGCATTAAGAAGAGAGTTTTGAAGCTACTTGTTCTCGCATATCACAGCTACAAGTTTTACCAGATAGTTTTCTGTTCCCTTTTCTAAAGAACCATGATGCATTTTGTTTTAGTAAATTATTCCCAAAATTATTACACATTACCATCTTCTTATGTAAAAGCACTGTGACAAGAATCATGATATGCAAAACTAAGATGAGATCTAGGTCTATGTTTTTTTAAAAATCTGGGCTGGTCAAAGGAACACAATTTAAATATATTTGGCTGTTTTAAAAATGAATGCTTTTTATAACCACAAGATTTGTGGCTTTTTGTTTGGCAAAAATTTGTATTTAATTTTGTTTCCTTGTCAGATTTTTAAAATTCAGAGTTCATTTTTGAAGGCCATTTTTGCAAATAATTCATGTAATGTTTATTGACCTTCAGCTTTTGGAAGAAATCATTTATCTGATGGAACCTTGGTCCCTTGCCACATTAAAAAATAAGTACTCTGAAACTGTATTTCCCCTAAGAGTAGTAGAAATGTTTGTTCTCTTGACTTGAAAGGGCTCACTCAAGTTACTATTTATTGGTTTTGTATTAAAAGCAGATGCCAAAGAGGAAGAAGATACTTCTGGGTCACAGTCAAAGGGGCTTCAGAAGACAGACCTCTATCATCTTCAGAAGGTCAGGCCACTTTCTTTTCCTTCCAGCTTGGTCTGGTGGCAGTCCCGTGTTTTAGTGTTTGTGCTCTAGATTTTTCTATCTCAGTGTTTTGTTTTCAGTTTTAAACGACAACACCAGATACAAGGTGGATTTGGGAACTCATTTATAAATCAAACATGTTAGTCCCACTGCCATTCCTTCACATGTGTACAGTCTGCTGGCATAGGTGAAAAGTGTTCTTGTAGCTTAGAAAAGAAATGAGAAAAGATTACAAAAAGGAATCTAATTATTTATCTGAGGTATTTGTTTTTCTTCTGTTTCAGCAACTAAGTTTTAGATACTTTCTTCGTTTTTTGGTTTATTTTTTTTTGGGGGGGGGACACCCAGCACTGCACAGGGTCATACCCAGCACCCCTGGCTCATGCACTTAGGAATTACTCCTGGCGGTGCTTGGGGGACCGAATGGGATGCTGGGAATTGGACCCGGGTTGGCCACGTGCAAGGCAAACTCTCTACCCGCTGTGCTATATCACTCCAGCCCCTTTCTTGATTTTTTTAACTGCATAAGTAAAAATTAAGTGAGTGGCCATAGAAATGGCACAGCAGGTAGAGTGCTTGCCTTCCACATAGCCAACTTGGGTTTAATTCCCAGCATCCCATATGATTCCCCCTAGCACCACTAGGAGTAAATGCAGAGCCAGGAGTATTGCTAGATGTGGCCCAAAAATTTTTTTAAAAGGTTAAAAAAAAAAATGAGCCACAGTACATCATGCAAATTTTCATTTGTTCTATTAAATTCTGGGTTGTCATTGATTGTAGCAGCACCTTCATTGTACTGTGATATCAGATTATAATAAAGGTAGAATAAAATACCCATCAAAGCAAAACTCATAGAATCTATTTTGTTAGTATGTCTCAAGAGTAGTTTTTTCTTCTCCTTTTTAAATGAAGAAGTAGATTGTGGAGAGTGAACACTTCACCATCTAGTTTAGTAGTGAAGTGAACTGCTTTCTTCCTCTTTCCCTGAAGTTACACTTGATATGTATTTCAAGTTCAGTGCATGGGAAGAAAAATTCTTTCCAGATCTTAAGAAAAAATATAAACTCATTTTTTGTGTGTTAGATCTTAAGGACAAATAATAAACTTATTTTGGGGGTGTCAGGGTTGAACCCAGGACCTTGTACATGCAAATCAAAGCATGCACTCTACCAGTCAGCAGTTCTTAATTTATTTTGATGTGGTCTTTCTGTGGATATTTTCTCTCGTGGAAAGAATTTAGGTTGCCTCTGCCTGAGCAACAGAGTGCCCCTCTGAGAGCTTTTCTGTTTCAGTATCACCAGAAAAAGTATGTTCTTTCATCCATAGTCCCTACTGGAAATGAAAGAGTTAAGAAGAACAAGTAAGAAACAGACCAAGTTTGAAGTACTCAGAGAAAAAGTTGTGAACTTCATTGACAGCCTAGTGAGGTGAGCATGCTGAACTTAAAGCTAAAAATCATGCATTTTCCCAAAGAACATTGGTTCTGGATTATGACCCAGAAGAGCACTATCACCATAGTTTAGGGGGCTTTCTTTGGATTAGGACTTAGGCAGATAATTTGCAGAAGTACTTTTCTGTGCCAGTAGAAATAAAGTTATTAAAATAATAATTTGAACAAAATTGCTAATATGTAAATGAAAATGTATGGTGAAGAAATAAATCTGAATAACAATATTGAACAAAAATGCTGATAATTTATGATGTTTTGTCACTGTTCAACCAATGTAGTCCAGTGAAAATAAAGTTCAGGCAGATTTTATGTTTCCACTGGTGGATGGTCTCTAAAGACATCCTAAAAGTGCTTTTTGCCTTGAAAATGATCTGAATTTGTAAACATTAAATATACAAACAGACAAACACAGTCCTCTCGTTATTCATTGATCTTGCTCGAGTGAACCCAGTAATGTCTCCATTGTGAGATTTGTTACTGTGTTTGGCATATTGAATACATCACGAGTAACTTGCCAGGCTTTGCTGTGCGCGTGAGATACTCTCAGTAGCTTGCTGGGCTCTCCAAGGGGGCGGAGGAATTGGCCGGGCCGGCAGCATGCAAGGCAAATGCCCTTCCGCTGTGCTAGAGTAATAAGATTTTAATGAAAATAATTTTCCTGCAGTTTACTATCAATTGCCTTGTTAGGTTTCCAGTCCTCATGCTTAGCAGGAATTTCAGTATGATCTTTCATGAATTTGGCGTATGAGGGAGTTACGGGCAGGAATTATAAGTGGGGATACTATAGAGGTAGCATGGGTGCATAATTTTTTTTGGCGGGGGGTCACACCCGATGATGCACAGGGGTTACTCCTGGCTCTTGCACTCAGAAATTACTCCTGGCAGTGCTCAGGGGACCATATGGGATGCTGGGAATCAAACCTGGGTCTGCCGTGTGCAAGAGCTAATACCCTACCCGTTGTGCTATCACTCTAGATCCCTTGGGTGCATTCTTAATATGCAGCGTTTGACCTCCAACACCACAAGGTCCGAAGTAGCACTAGGAGTAACCCCGAACAGAGTAGCCCCTGAGCACCATCAGGTGTTACCGAAAACAACAACAAAAATACTAAGAATTACAATTGGGTAATTGCCCATCCTGGAAACAGCATCACTGAAACCATTCCTGCATTCTTCCTCCTTCCCTCCTTCCTCCCCTCCCTCTTTTTCTCTCCCTCCGTTCGTCCCGCTCCTTGTTGATTTTGCTTGTTAAATAAATTGCTCAATTCTCCCCAGAGTGACAAAAATATTGCATTGAAAATAAATCTCTGCTTATCTAAAAGCTGATTCATAGCTTTGCTGTTTCAGAGAACACCTTGTGCCCCCTGAGACTCAGCCTCTGCATGAGGTTGTATACTTCAGTGCAGCTCATGTCCTTCCTGAGCACTTGAATGCTGCTCCGAGAATCGCCCTCCACACTGCACTCAACAACCCTTATTATTATCTCAAGGTAAGAAGCAGTCATTTCTCTGAGAGTTTATGTTCAGGTCTCTGGCTTCATTTGTCACAAAGATATGGTACATTAGTAGTTTTGATGAACAGAGTTGGGATCTCGGGTTTTCACCTCTTTCAGTTTTTAAAAATTGTTTTGATTTTCCATGTTATTTCCTAATCTAGTCAAAATACCTAACAGCAACAAGTTGATACTGCCCATTTCTTGTCCATATGGTCAGTGTCTGCCTTAATGTATTAAAACCAGATGAAGGACACAGAAAGTTGAGATTCTACTATTACTCCTGTTAAAGTTAAGGAAATGTTTCCTACTGACCAAATAAATAGGTCAGATGGCCTAATAAAATTACTTGAAAGCTCCAAATAGTTGTTTCTCAGTGACAAAATACAGACATTGGGATTTTATCTGGGATTTAAAACAAAAGAAAGATCTACTTTGAAAGACTGTCTTCAGAGTTAGAGTTTGGAAGATAACCAACACTGGGGGATAAAACTGAAATCGAGACAAATTTGTACTTCTAGTAAGTTCTTTGAATAGAGTTCTACAGTCAGAATTTCAAAGCTTTCTTATAAAATAGCCACTTTAAACATTCAGTATGCTTTATTTCAGTAAGCTACATATACATAAAATAATTTGTTATTAACTCAGTTAAGCTCCTAGAATTATTTCTACAAAGGATGATTAAGGAGTAACTTCACAAAACCTATGAAGAGCATTCCAGTGAGGTTCAAAGACTTAACAGATTGAGCAAAGCAAAAGATACTAATTAGCAAGTTTAAAAAATCACTGGACTGGTGATTTTCATTGACGGTGATTGTGGTGAGTTTAATATCCTATTTAAAAACATTAGTTTATGACAGAAACCACAAATTAAAATCTTTTTAAAAATCTGTCTTCATGCTTGATGTCATATTACCAGAGAACCCTGCTGTGACTTTATTAGATTATGGGAAATGTAATCTCTCTGCTGATGTGGAGATAACAAATTATTTTTGTTTCTCCATAAGTACCATATAGTTCAAAGAGATTGAAAAACCACTTGTGGTTTTCATACGGGTTAGGATTTCAGGGTACACAACACAGTATTTGAGATAATCCTGGTAGTGGTGTGTTGATATTAGAGAATATGATAGAATTTGCATAACTATAGATAGTGGAAATAGCTAAACTTTTAATGGAAACCAGAAATGCATTTTTAATACATGTAATGATTAATCATATGACTAATGTTTAGAACCCAAGGAGATTGTGATCAGAACCTAACCTTTGTTTTGTTTTTTTTGGGGGGGCCACACATGATGATGATGTTCAGGTGTTGTTCCAAGGACCCCTGGGAGCTGGGGATTGACCCCAGCGTTCCAGGATGCAAAGCACATACTCTAGCACTTTGTGCCTTTCCTTCAAGACCTAATTAATAAAGGGCCCTCCCGTTGTTCGTCGATTTGCTCGAGCGGGCCCAGTAACGTCTCCATTGGAGACTTTGTTGTTACTGTGTTTGGCATATCGAATACATCACAGGTGGCTTGCCAGGCTCTGCCGTGTGGGCGAGATACTCTCGGTAGCTTGCCGGACTCTCCAAATTAATAAATAAGAACTAATTGAAGAATAAATGCATCTCAATAAAAGAAGCTTAAGGTTGCATTTACTGACTTACTAACATTAGGTTAGAGAATTCATGAATGACTAATTTTATTCTTAATTATTTCTAGAAGACCCTAATCATTTCTGAACATTCATTTATTATTTTTAGAATGAAGCACTGAAAACTGAAGAAGGCTGCATTCCAAATGTTGCCCCAGACATCTGTATAGCATATAAACTGCACCTTGAATGTAGTAGGCTAATCAACCTTGTGGACTGGTCAGAGGTAGGTCAGGGGAAAAGAACAGGCTGTGTATTTGATCACCCGTTAACAATTTTCCTAGGATGTTTTTATACTTCTTGCACTTTGGAACTCATGCTTTACTTTCTAATGCCCTGCCTTTTGGAAAGTGAGAAATACTATACTTGAGAAATTCTTCCAGAAAAGCAGCTAACTGTTGGATATTCCCACTCCTGTGCCCTATGCACGCATTCCTCAACCAAGCCAGTTCACTTTTCGTGCCAGATCAGAATATGCTCTAACTCCACAACAGTAAGCAAAAGCTAAATAGTTTTAAGTTACTTCTTTGTTATTTCATCTCCTGCTCCCAAAAGTTGTATTATTGTTTTTATTACATAAAAGAAAAAAATGGATATTGGAATGACTACACAACAGGATTTGCAATCAGGAAGTACAAAGAATATTTGGCAAGGCAATTGACAACTGCAGTTAATTTCTTTAAATAACTATTCTTTCCCTCAGAAGACTGTTAAAAAGATCACAACTCACAGAAAGTCCTATTTAACAGATGTCTTGTCACCATTTAAAAAATATTCATAATCTAGTTCATTCCAAGGGGGGAAAAATGTGTTGTTTCTAGGGTTTTAACTTTTTTATTTTTTGGGGGGAAAATGCGTAATCAACTGCTTCTAGGAAGAGCTTTTTCCTGCTGTAATGGAGGACCTTTAGCCTTCACCAGTTTTGTTTCTTGATTTCCTCTTCACGTATCTTGGTTTTCTGAAACATGATTATTCAGGAACAGTTCCATTATTCTTTAATACGTATTTCATTTAAAGTAGCATAGTGCAGTTTTGAGAATTTGAAGTTTGGTCTAATAATCAAAATGTACCAACTATCAGGAATAGCATTGCTTATTCTGGCTTAACCCAGCCATCAAGGTAGTGTAATAAAAGATGTTTGGCAACTGGACATTTTTATTGTCTTTTCTCTTAAAAGGCTTTTGCAACAGTTGTCACAGCTGCTGAACAAATGGATGTAAATTCTGTAACCTCAGAAGAAAGGAATGAAATTATTCAGTATCCTTTTAAAGTCAGTTTGACTACTCAAGTTCTCAGACACTTTAAGTACACATTTAGAATGTAAGTTTGTCATTTCTCCTGATAATACATTAAAAGGTTTTTTTTAAAAAAAAAAGCGCCACACAACCTTAACACTTGTAACTACATCAACCCAGAATTCATTTCTAAGTACTCTGAATTTAGTCTTAAATGACACTAAATCTAAACTATCTGGTTTAAAACTTCTAAAATTATTAAAAGTTTACTAAAGTTGGTAAAATAATTAGTAGATGTAGGGGGAAGCAGTTTTCATGTTACTTGATAACAATTAGAGAAGCATTACTTTTTTGTTATGTCTTACTGTAGATTCTAATTCTTAATGTTTTCAAATATAGCTTTACTTAGGAGGAATGTCTATTATACTATGTGTACCAACTAACATTTTAACCAGTGAAATTTAAAAATTTTTTGTCAGAACCTACATGATGAATTTCCTTAGCTATAGTCTCCAGTGCTCGATTTATCAGAGCAGTTTCTGAACTAGAACTTTTAGGATTTATAAAACCTACCAAACAGAAGACTGACCATGTGGCAAGGTTAACATGGGGAGGCTGCTAGAAAGTAAATTAAGGAAGCCGAAATGATCACATTTAACTTGAGAGAAAGACAAGACCAGTTCTGTTTACCTGCCTTTAGAGGAAATGTGGTTTGCAAGAACTGTGAATCTACATGGGATGTTCAACCAGGAATTTAGAGTGATGACCACAGAAATATATTTAAAAACCTTTGGAGTAGTTTGAATCCAACAAATAAAACGCTTACATTGTAATTAAAATTTGTCTTTCCTGGTATCACTGTGATTTTCAGTCATTACTAAGTTATGAGTAAGTTGTTCTTGAATATACAAAATGTCACTGTCCTCCCATTGTTCATTGATTTGCTTGAGCAGGCCCAGTAATGTCTCCAATTTTGAGACTTGTGTGTTTGGCATATCGAATAGGGCATGGGTAGCTGGCCAGGAGTTTGCTGAGCTTACTGAGAGGGGCAGAGGTATCGGACTTGAGTCGCCCGTATTGGCCGCCGCTTGCAAGGCAATACAAAAATGTATAAATGTAATAAGCTCCTTTATTCTGCTTCTTGGTTTCTTTTGTAAACTGTGAAATTAAATATGTAGGATTATTTCTCCTCGTACTATTTTGGTTCAAAAACTGCTCTGCTGCACTTCCTTTAGTCTTACAAATTAAAAACAACTAAGTTGTTTGACTTTTACATTTGGAGGCAAAAAACATTTTTTCGAATGACCTAGCTTGGAGACTCATGGTCTTTGTCAATTACAATTGAATCTTATAACCCAGACAGGGAAAGTAAAGTCCAGACATTCAGATCTCTTCCCTGACAAAAACTCACCAAGACAACAATATCTCAAGTTCATTATTAAATGTCCTATTCCTCAGAGACTTCTGGGCTGTGTTGATTCACTAATAGGAGCCAGAGATGTGGCTCGGTAGAATACAAGCTTGCAGGTATAAGGCACTGGGTTCAATTCCCATCACAGTAAAACCAAAACAAGGGCCAGATAGATAGTAGAGTAGGTAGGTTACATGCAACTGGACTGGCTCTGATCCCTGGCATCCCTTACCCTGGTACCCCAGCCACTGCCAGAACTTCCTAATATCAGGCTTTGTACCTTGAGGACCAATGTTAAATTATTTTTCAGTGTAATATAAATTGATATATAACTTAAACCTTGTTAATTTGGTAGTATAAAGAAGAGACACTGAATCAGTAACTAATGGCTCTTATTCCCCTCTGAAAACAGTGTTAGATGAGGTTCATAGATAGTAGAGATTTAGGCGCTTTCCTTGCATGCTGCTATGCCTGGTTCCATTTCTGGCACCCCGTGTAGTCTTCCAAGAACTGTCAGACTGGAGTGATGCCTTAGTAGAGTCAGGAATAAGCCCTGAGCCTGTGGATTGTTATCCCCCACAACCCTTCCCCATCCAAAAAAATACTAGGAAATATATATCCTCAACAAATTGTCAATTTGAGGTTAAAATGGAAAATCCCAAGGTGCCAAAAGCAATTAATTGCAAGCTAGAGCAGAAACTGCCTAGTCGACAGACCTTAGAGAAACAGTTATGGCAGATTGAATTTCTCATTGAAAGATACCAGGATTTATTCAAAATTTCGGCACATGTTCATATGCACGCAAGGCTTTCAACTTGGAAATTGGGTAATTTATGCTAAACACCACCATGAGAAACTGAATATAAGTTTTTACAACATCTTGGAATTCACGTGTCAAAGGCACCTCTGGGGCTGGATAGTAACAGAGGTAAGTTGCTTTGCCTTGCATGTGGTGACACCAGTTCAGTCCCTACTACTGCATATGGTCTGCCAGAAGTCACACTCCTGCAGGAATAGCTCTGCAGGATGTGGCTCAAAACCTCCCTCTCAAACACAGTCTGTCATCTTTTTTCTTCTTTTTTTGTAGGAGTTCTGCTATTTATTCAGCCACTGATTAGCTGATTGAATTGTGCATGAACTCCA
>JAOXYA010000025.1:24063338-24076388 GCA_028565675.1 Sorex palustris | reverse complement strand
TCGATTTGCTCGAGCGGGCCCAGTAACGTCTCCATCATGAGACTTTGTTGTTACTGTGTTTGGCATATCGAATACGTTAAGGGTAGCTTGCCAGGCTCTGCCGTGCGGGCAAGATACTCTTGAATACGTTAAGGGTAGCTTGCCGGGCTCTCTGAGAGGGGCGGAGGAATCGAACTCAGGTTGGCTATGTTGGCCGCTTGCAAGGCAAACGCCCTACCCACTGTGCTATCGCTCCAGCCCCAAGTGTCTGCTTTTAACAAAAATTTTAGACAATTAAAAAAAGATAGAATTACCAGCCTATAGCGAAAAAAACTCATTAGAAACTGTTCTGAAAGAGGATCAGGTATCGGACTTCTATTAAGGATAATGACTGTATCTTCTCACAGGAAGATAGAAGTTTTAAATAAATTCTTTTAAATATATTCTGGGACCTATTTGGGATCATATGTGGATTTAAATTTTTTTTCTAAAGCATAAAGTTAAAGAAAATCCCCAGAAAATATTTTAAATGAATGTTTATGGTTAACAAAAGATAAATGAAATTCAATTACATTGCAAACATAGCATATCTGAATTGTAAAGCCTTTCTGTGTGACAATACATACATTGCACACAAAATAAGAAAAGAGCTTGAAATGCAAATACAGTTGTGATTCAGAAAATGGCACCATATTAGAACATTTTTTATTATTTAATATATTGATATTTATTGGGGATCATGTTTAAAGTAGTAAAGCAGGAAAATGTTGTTACACCAGGTGAGAACGTTAATAGTGTTAAAGATTATATTAACAAATAATAAATTTAAAATTCTGGATTTTAAAAGTAAAATAAAATGGAAATAGAGAAGGAATTAATATCAGCTAAATTACAGAAGAATCAGCAAACTTGAAGATACATCTATTGAAATTACCCAGTTATAGGAAGAGTATGGAAAAAGTCACTGTCACTGTCACTGTCCTCCTGTTATTTATCAATTTGCTTGAGTGGACCCGGTAAGGTCTTCATTGTGACAATTGTTACTGTGTTTGGCATATCGAATACGTCACAGGAAGCTTGCCAGGCTTTGCCGTGTGGGTGAGGTACTCTTGGTAGCTTGCTGGGCTCTCTGAGAGGGACAGAGGAATCGAACTCGTGTCAGCTATGTTGACTGCTTGCAAGGCAGACGCCGTACCGCTGTGCTATTGCTCCAGCCCATGGAAAAAGTAATAAAGCAAAATGAGCAAAGGTTCAGAGACCCATAGGACAGCCTCAAGAACATGTATGTATAATGGACACCACAGAAGGAAAGGAGAAAACGGAACATAGAAATACTTAATGAAATCTCTGAAAACTCAAAGTTTAATGAAAAGTCACTAATAGAGATGAGAATTCAAATGTCAAAGAGCTTTCGGTTTTCAAGAATCAGAAATTGCAGGAAGGGAATTTTTATATTCACATACGGGGTGGAAGTATATCTACTGTCAGCTGTCTCTAGTCAGCCAGAGAGAACAAGAACCTTTTCTGGCCTAGCTGAAGCTCTCACAAATTCCGAAATGGAAACTAGAGTTGAAATGTTAGTGTGGAAATTTGTATTCTACTTCTCTCTCAAGATAAAAATTTTGGTTGAGGGGCTATAGTACACTGGGTAGTGCATTTGCCTTGCACGTGGCCGACCCGGGTTCAACTCCCAGCATCCCATATGGTCCCCTGTGCACCATACTCCAATTACCAGGAGTAATTCCTGACTACAAAGCCAGGAGTAACCCCTGTGCATCTCCAGGTGTGACACAAAAAGCTTTAGGTTGAATATAGATGGAAATCTGAGAAGTATAGGGTTTCCTCAATCCCTCTGTAAGGTTGGGGAAAGTGCCCTGGAACTATCTGTGGACACAATGGAGAACAGGTGAGAGGGTGTGAAAGAACTGACTTATTCTTTTCTTCTCTTTGCCCTAGCCCATAGCACTGGAACCAAGATAAACATTATTTGACCCGTTTTAGTGAGAATGAAGTTTGTAATTGAGAAGTAAGGAGGTCTGTAAGAGAATCACCAAGATATCTAAAGAGTATCACAGAGTAGAAGTTATGAGACAGAGTTCAATACAGGAAGAAACAATTAGTGTGGATAAGCAGTAGAGGATCTGAGTGGCATTGAGGATGGACCATTATATCCCAAGCTGTTCTGGAGCCCAGAACAGAAAGAGACGTTAGTCTAATCTGACTTTGGTCATGGTCATCAAGGAAACAGGTTACTTCTCAGGACTTAGTGAAACAAATTACAACTCAGGAAGGTCAATAAGTTCAGAAATAACAATGGACTAATGTTCTTCCTCTAATGATAGGAGGTTAGGTACTCTCTCCCTGTAATTTGTTATTCTGGAAGAAGAGAATGAAAAAAGGGAGGAGAAACTCAAGATAATATGTTCAAGGTGGAAGTGACTTGAGTTCCTAGAATTGCCTATCCAGTTCTGCTAAACAAGTATCCTCCTACCTCCAAAACTGAGATTTTTAAAAGGTAAAGAGCTAAATTTAATTTCAGTTATAGAAAAGAACTAAAATCCTTGCACATTTGGACCTTGCACTCTACTTGACTTATTTTAACACTAGATTGCATGTATTTTGCATGCATTCAATTTATCTAAATTAAAATAAGAGAATATCTGTGGTTGTCTCATTAGAATGAAGAAGGAGGGAGAGAGGAGGAGGAATGGAGAGAGATTGAGACATAAAGTAAGAAAAATGTTCTCTGTTTAGTGTAGGAGAGTCTTTTCACCATTTTATGTCTCTGAGTACATGAGAGCAAGACTTGGGAATAAGCCTAGTTCTACTCAGTACCCAAGGACTTCTCACAGATGGAAATCTCAAATCTCAAAACCAAACTAAGTATGATTCTAATGTTGAAGATGTTCACCTTCTTGAAGTTCTGTTTCCGCTCTGCAGTTAAGGTGAGTCTTGCCTCCAGCTAACATCACTGGGTCTATCTAGAATGAGAGGCCGAGCCTTCCCTTCCAGCTCAGTCCCAGTAGCATCCATATCTTATCTGCACCATATTAAACAGGCCATAATCCTAGCTCCTGAAGTGCATGGCCAAATATGCATTTGACATACTCAGCAAATTACACACTGATTATACTTATATTTCCTGTTATTTGGTAAAGACAGGTAGAGAAGGAAGAGAGCAATCCCCAGCCTAATTTTTCAGCATCTTCTAGGAGGCTAATAGCAAAAAACCAATCCAGCACAGCAAGAACACTAGAAACCAATGGGAAAAATGTGTAGAAGCCCACTAAGTTCAGTGAGAAAAAAAAATCATCAAAGACACACGCAACACCAACTAACTCAGTAAATCTTTAGAAAATGTCTTTAGTGACACCATGATGAGTATGTTCAATGGAATTAAAGAAAAAATGGCACAGGTAATCAGCAAAACACAAGAAAGTATAAGTCAAATAAGAAAACTGATGCAATCAGAAATGAAGAGCATGAAGAGCATGGTTTGTTGTATTAAAAAAAAATCAGTAGATGCTATGAGCAGCAAAATTAACAGCAGCTGTGCAGATGATCAAGCTGCTCCAAGATGAGAAGAAACCACTAGGAAACAACAGGTGGAAAATAGTCTGAAAATAACAGTGTACTAGAGAACTGTGAGATAAATTCAAGAGCAACAATGTAAGAATCACCTGACTCACTGAAGAACAGGAAGGCAAATTTGATGAAGATACAATAGTTAGAGAAATCAGAGTTGACAAATACAAGCTCTAAGATCCGAGGGGCCCAAGGGCCCCAGGGAAAAAATGTTCTCAACTCCTGATACACTGTACTCCAAATGACAAAAACTACAGATAGAGACAGAATATTGAAAACAGCAGGATCAAAAGAGGAATTTACACACAAAGGAAAGCCCATCAGATAAGACTCTAAGCCACAAAGAGATCAGAGGGAGGACTACAGTATAAAAGTTCAATGAAACAAGCACCTCACCAAGCACACTCTATCCAGCTAGATTATCATCCAGAGTTGAAAAAAACAAGATACAGAGCTTCGGGAACAGGAAACTGGGAAATCATAGCTTTGAAAGCAGTATTGTAAGAAGTGTTAAGAGCTTCTCTTTTCTCTTTTAAAGGACAGTTCAAACTGTGGCATTCTCAACATGTGGCATTGAATACGACACTCACTTTTTTTTTTTTTGGCCACACTGGCTGGTGCTCAGGACTGACTCCTGGCTCTGTGATTACGAATCACTCTGGTAGGGCTCAGGGGACCATATGAGATGCCAGGGATCAAACCCAGGAAAGCTGAGTGCAAGGTATAAGTGCCCTACCACTATACTTCCACTCTGGTCCCAGTATGGCACTCACTAATGGTGCCTAATGTTGCCTTCTACTAGATTAAGAAATGTATGCTTACTCCTAGCTTGCTAGAAAATTTATATATTTCAACAATGAATCAATGTCTTAGTCATATTGATTATTCTATGTCTGATCAGGGTTTTTTTTTACATCCAGAGATTTTCATTGCATTTTTACTTATTATTAAGTAAATAAGACACTTAAGCAGCATCTATAATATCTTTTCTGACATAAAACCAATATTTCCTTTCTTTGGATAGAAAACTTTGTACTTACATAGGTTAAAATTATTTAGCAATCAATCATCACAACCTGTGATTGTGATTAGAGACGACCACTGGACTAGAGCTGTTACCCACTGGATTCCATGGGATGTCAAAAGACCGCATGGCCGCCCACTTACCAGATGGTCAGACTTCTTTATCAAGATCATGAATGATTGGTTTGAGGCTCTTCACGTTCCTAGAATGAACAGACGCCATTGGGCTACACTAGCACGCAACAGGGACAAATGGAGACATTACTGGTGCCCGCTCAAGCAAATCGATGATAAATGGGAAGTCAAGTGATCAAGTGATCATCACAATCTGACTTTTATTGATTTATTTTATGATAATTTCATTTGCCATTCCTTTAAGTTTTGGTTGGAGTAAGTCATATGAAATAAATTTGTTATGTCTACCAAAGGGGCAGTTTGGGAAATCTGAGGACATTGATGGAGGGAAGGGGATATTGGTGGTGGGATTAGTGTCAAAACATTGTGTGACTGAAACAACTCTATTATGAACAATTCTGTAAATTACATGGTCCTAATACAAATTCAAAGATAAAAAAGATATTTACTTTCTACAACCCTAAAATGCATGTCAGTTTTTTAACAGATGCTCAAGAGATAATATATTTTTCAACAATGAGCAAAATCTGTCTTTGGAATTTATGGAGAGTGTATAATAATTTCTAACATGGAAACTTCCAAGGGGATTGTCAAAATGGAATTTGCTTACATGTGCTTTTCACTGTATGTGTTAACTGACATTTGAACCTTTTGCCTTAGGGTGAGATAAGACTTCATTGTAGATCCAAATTTTTGACTGAAATTTTTAAAGAAAACTCTAGACACACTGCTTTCAAAGAGCTTACAGTGACTCTGTGTTTGTAGGTTAATTTTTCTTTAATAACTTACCAGATCAAGTTAAATTAATGTTTACCTTTCTAAAAATGTTGGGATGATCACCCTAAATTAAGTTCAAATGTGGTAGTTTAATATCTTCTTGTAACAACAGACGAATGTTTGAGGAAAAAGATTGCCTTGTGGATTTAGTTTCATATATACTAAGGTCTCTCAAGGATGAACAAACATTTAAAGCCAACTGGAATTTGAAGTTGAGTTAAAACATTCAGCTTGCAAAGCACAGTTGCCAAGGCCTTGGGCAATAATTCTGAAATGGGAACCATTGAAAGAGGGACTCCATTTCTAAATCTCAATAGACTTTAGAGAATATTGGGCATTTCCCCTCTTCTATTGGTCAAAAAGTCAAAGGAGAAATTCAATATTGACTTCTTCAGCAAAGAACATCTTTCTGTCTCTTCCTTGCTTCTTTGCTTCCTTGCTTCCTTTCTTCCTTCCTTCTTTACTTCCTTTCTTCTTTCATTCCTTCCTTGCTTCTTTCCTTTCTTTCTGAATTTTTATGCTTTTATTATTTTTTTTTTTTTGGTATTTTGGCCACATTGGGATGTGCTCAGAGGTTACTCCTGTCTCTGCACTCAGGGATCACTCCTGCGGGGCTGGACGGACCATATGGGGTGCTAGGTATTGTAGAACAAGCACTCTACACTCTGTAATATCTCTCCATCCTTGTCTGAATTTTTTTTTTATGGAGGTAAGAACTTTCAATGCTTTCGAAAACAATGAAACTAGCAATTTTTCTTGTGTTTATTGTGCATTTCTAAATAGACATACTATTATTTTTTTCAGTTTTAGATCTCATTTGAGTATTTCCTTCTTGCTATAGAAATGAAATCTAGCTTTCGTATCTCCTGCTTCACTTACTACCTCAAAAGGACCCTAAGAGGACCTGAGTCATATCCTTCATCCCTTACCTTTCATTTCTTTCCAGAGATACTGATTTATGACCAGCAGAACCTACCTAGAATGAAGCAGACAGAATTATGTAAAGCAGACAACGAGATTAGCTTCCTGAAGTCAAGATGCATTGAGAACAGAGAAAAGAGCACACACAATTTTTTTCCCCAGTGAAGTTAATTGCCTCACTTTTTGTTGTTGTTTGCTAAGTTTTTCATCATTCTGCAGAAATAAAAACTGATATTTTGGCTTGTTTATAATATGACTAAGCAGTTCCCTTAGAGACAATCCAAAAATAACTGTCTTGTTCTAGTCCTACAAATGATAAAACCTTGACACTCTCTTGTAAACCCGGACTCCCTAACCAAAACAATTTTATCCCTGATTTTTAGCATACTAGTATCTGAAGATAAGCCATGACCTTTGTGAATGAGATAATCATGTGAGAAAATTGTTTTATCCATCATGAGCAGACTCAGCTATGCTTGGTAGCTTAGTAATTTTGTGGGGTTTTTCTTTTATAAATGTGTTTTTAATTCTGTGATCTCATGGTACTGATTTCCTGTCATTTTCAAGGTGGTGTTTTTCTTTCTTTTTCTAAATGCTTCTAATCTTCAAATGTTCCTTTGATATTACCTATCAGTAATATTTAGAAATTTGCTGCCAGGAATGAAAGTATCTCCTTTAGCATATTGGCTATTTAATCATGTCCTATCCTTGGAATCTATCTGGTTCAACCTTTACAGAAAATAAACAATAGTTTTTAGCCTGGCTAGAAAAACGGTGATTTTTGGCCTTACAGAGGAGAGAAGTTAAGGGGAGTTAGCATCAAGGGCTCTAAAGATTTTGTAAACAGACTTATGCAATTATCTTCTCTACCTTACCTTTCTGCCTTCCTTTAGTATTTCCTGGTGTTTTCCATTTCTAAGGAAATGGGTGTTTATTATGGAATCCCTCTCTGCTCTTTTGGAAGTTTGGATTTCAGTTTTTATCTATTAGTATTCTAGCTCCTAAAATTCTCTTCATCTCTTTTGTTTTCTTTCATTTTTTGGTCTGTTTTTTCTTTGTTTCTAGGAACTTTTTTATCTTTTATTTTTATTTGGTGAGATTTTGGCAGACAAAGGAGTAAAATACACATAATCAATTAGCTATACTTAATTATAAGTGAGAACTGCTTTTTTTCAGGCAGTTAAATTCTCAAAATTAGCATTCTTTCAATTGTCTTTAAGGTTTGAAACTATTTGTCTTGTGCTTTTCAAGTGCAGTAATTTAAAACTCCTCCTACTTCCTTTTGACCTCTGACCATTGTTGTGGTAATTAGCTGCCTTTGGAGCTGGAGCTGCATGGATTCTGTTCTGATAGTATCTTATCTTCATCATTACTCCATGCCTGGAGTTTATCTCAGACAGAGAGGTCAAACCTACAGAATCTCTGGACACTCATGCATAGGAAACTGGAAGTTTAGAGGACTTAGGATTCATGGGGCTTTCCTTGACTAATGAGAGATGGGAGCCAATGAACAAATGCTCTCTTCTTTTGTACTTTGAAAACTGTTTAGAGATGTCTCTCAGAAGTTATTAATCCATCATTCAATTCTGCTCACTGATATCAATTTCCAAATAATTTTTGCACACAGGCTTTATTTTGAACCTATCTCCCAGGAGTACCTGGAATGAGACCACTGGTATCAGAAATAGCACTGGAAAGTAGGCTCTCATCAAGGGACTTTAGAACTGGCTCATTCACTAAACAAATGGCAAGAACAACGCATTGTTTGTAGTAGTTAGGTGGTAATAAACCCTTCTCTGTGTCAGTCGTGCACTTGCTAAGATTTACTCCTGGTGAGTTGGGATGCTGCACCAGTAAAGGGGAAGCATTAAGCCATGTAGTAGTTGAACAGGACAGGGAAAATTATGAATGGTGAGATTATTTGGCCTTTATAGATTGCTTTGGAAACACCAAATAATAAGATAGATGAGGATCAGCCAACTATTCATTCTAGGCAAAAGCCCTCCACTACACATTTTAGGAAGACTGTAATCTGCAATTTCAGGGAAAATTGTGCCAAAATTTAGGATCAGAGTTTAATTGTGAGAGGAAGAATTAAAAGGAGATTGAACATATAGCTTGGGCAAATCTTTTTGCGGGGCAGGGGGGGGATGCTTAAGAGTTACTCCTGGCTCTACACTCAGGAATCATATGGGATGTATGGGATTAATCCCTGGCATCGTATGGGATGCCAGGAATTAAACCTGGGTCAGCTGTGTCCAAGACAAGTGCCCTACCTGCTACACTACCTCTCCAGTCTCCAGCTTGAGCAAGTATTTGCCAAAGTAAGGATCCTGATTAGGAAATTTGTGAACCTCAGAGAGCTAGGAAAGAAGATTGGGGTGAATCTTTCAATCCCTCCTAGACCTCTGGGTCTACAACAAAACAAAAGACCCCAAGTCTATTCACTTTGCTAAGTGAATTGATCACAAACTTGCTTATATACAATGCTTTTTTTCTCACCTGAGGCAGTTGTTTCCATTCTCATGGAATCTAACTTGGCAGGCCAGTGACCAGGGTTAGGTATTAGAACAGCCTAAAGAAAATAATATAGTTCTTGCTCCAGAGGAAATATCCTATGGACTGCTGTGAAATTGTTCGACATAAGTCATAAGCATTAGCAGTAACTAGGGAAAACTGTGAGGGAGTAAATTTTGAAGGAATTAGATCATAGGGTCAGAAAGTAATTCCTGATAGGGGAGAGTTTATTGAGAACTCAAGAACTTGTGGAGTCAATGTTATATAACAGACATTGAAAGCTGTTCAGTATCTTCTTGATCCAAATGTGGATACAGTAATGACTAAAGTAAATAATGTAAAGATGCTAAACTGCCTTTGTATAGCATTGGGAATGGATCAAAAAGCCAAAGGGAAAACCCTGAACATCCACTACTTGGTTATATTGCTCAGAATTCTGACGAGTTTTGCAATGCCAATAAGAAATGTATTGGTGACAGGGGGTCCATCTTTAAGAAGCTTATACTATAAGCTCTCAATTCTTTTTTTAAAAAATGTAGGCAAGTTCGATGCCTACATTGAAGTTCAGTGGCAGTCATATTCTGTGGACTATGTTGCCATGGAATCTTATATTATTAGGATCACTGGTATTGTAGAATGGTATATGTCAGATGATTAATTATCAAAGAATAAATGGCCCCTAATTATCAAAGAAAAGCAGAACCTGATGTATATCAGGTACCTTGATCTTCAGATATCTGGTTACAGCTCAGCAGATCATGGTGCTCTTAGAGATGAGATGGCAAGCTAATTAGAATAGCATCGAACTTGCCTACATTTTTTTAAAAAAAGAATTGAGAGCTTATAGTATAAGGAAAATTTTAGGTGCTGCAAAGGAATGATGGTAGTGTACCCAATTTCCAGATTTAAATTAATTCACAGATCAAGACATTTTGTGATTTTGGGGGTCCTATACTGCATCACAAATGTAAAGATAAATGTTACAGCTCTCCTTCCCTGTAAACACTTCCTAGAGTAATTCTATAATGGGAAAACTGGAATATCCAGATTCAAAAACTGTTAAATACTGGTCTTAATTAACTTTAATGCTAGGATACTCAACACATTCATGGACTGTTAGAGAGTCCTGCTTTGAAGGATCATATGTTAAACAAAGTTTTGTCTAAAGTCTAGCTCATAGTGTGACCAATGAATCTGTTACTCTTTTTAATTTTTCTCAGTTCCCGAGGGTGTTCTAAATATTCTTAGCACTGAAAGAAGTCTCACTTTGGTTCCTTAAACAGTTGAGTAAGGGTCATTAGAGTAGGCAAGGCCAAGCAGAAGTTTGGGGATTAGACTGTTCTACCCTCTCAGCCACAATAATAAATCAGAAGCACACTGCTTGCCAGGAGGGATTGCAGACTTTGGCACTATTATGAAAGACTTAAATGACAGGAGTTGTGGTTACCATGACTTCCCCTTTCATTTTGCTTATTTAATCCCTGCAAAATCTGAATGGCTCCTGGCAGATTGTGGGCTCTCACAGACTTAACCAGCTATTAATCATAATTGTACCTGCTCTCCAGGATATGGTATCTTTATTGGTTTGAGCAACACAGCCTTGCACACTTGATAAGTAGTTCTTGATATGGTGACTGCATACTTCTTAATTCCCATTAAAAGAGAGGGTTAAAAGCAATTTACTGTCACACGAACAGTTTGGCAGTAAACATTCATATTGCTGTGCCAGGACTATGCAAATACTCCTGCTTTCCATCGCAGGGACTTTAATCATGGTGACAGATCATCAGATCACCACAAGGCGTCTTGCTAAATGGACCTGATGAACAAGAAGCAGTTAGTACCATATATGCCCTGGAAAAAGAATATGTATAAAAAGAAAAGGAGAGAAATACCATGAAGTTTCTGAAACTTGCCACAACGAATTTTTTAGGAATTCAGGTCTGGAGAATACCAGAACATCCCTGCAAAGATTGTAAACAAAAAATTGCACCTCACAATTCTTTTCACTGAAAATGAGGCACAGTGCTCACCTCCTTAGTAGATCTCTGCTCTTTGATAAGAGGAGATGAGACTACTCTGAAAGGTTATCTACCCTAAAGGCCTCTGGCCGACCAGATTTCACATTGGCAGTCATTTAGTAGAAAGTTTTTTTTTTTTTAAAAAAAGATTTCTGACTGTGCCAATACCCAATACAAAGGCCAAATAACTTTGCTGTTGTTGAGATGCTCTGGGGCACATGCCTTACATGGTGCCAGGGATTGATGCCAGGGACTCACATAAGCAACACAAATGCTCTACCACTGAATCACATCCCAACCCAATCTAAACATTTTGTAGTTGTAATTGTTGCCACACTTTTCAGAGATCAGAGCCATTGCATGTCCTATCACCTCATCTTCCATGTCCAACGGTCACTGTCACTGTCTTCCTGTTGTTCATTGATTTGCTCAAGCAGGCCCAGTAACGTCTCCATTGTGACACTTGTTACTGTGTTTGGATATCAAAAATGTCATGGGGAGCTTGCCAGGCTTTGCCGTGTGGGCAAGATACTCTCAGTAGCTTGCTGGGCTCTCCGAGAGCGGTGGAGGAATCAAACCTGGGTCGGCCGCGTGCAAGGCAAATGCCCTACCCCCTCTGTGCTATTGCAATTAGGTGAATAATTTAGACTTTGTAATGCCATTGCATGGCAGGTAGTTCACCCCACTGTGGTATTTTACCACTATTGTTTTTGTATTAGTGAGTGATTTAGCACCAAAATCTCATCCTAAGGGTTTGCTTTCTAAGGTCACTCTTACCTGTGTGTGATAAGCAGAACTCTAAGATGATCCCCCAAAGATCCTTGTTTTTATAATCCAAATTCTAATGGGGGTGGGTGAATCCTGTGAGTGTTATATTATATGGTCAAGGGAGTTTTATAGAACTAATTAAGGTGTCAGATAATGAGGGATTATCCAGGAAGGCCTGATTATCATAGAAGTCATTTAAATCTGGATCTAGGGATAAGAAATCAGTGAGGTCAGATATTTGAAGCACAGAAATGGCTTGATATGTTTATCTGACTTTCAGGTCAGATAGCAAAAATATGAGTGGCCTCTCATTGCTGAGAACAACTCCTGACCTATAACCAGCAAACCTCAGCAAGGAACTGAAGTCGGCCATCACGGGGTAAGCTTGGGAAAAAGACTCAGAGCTCTTGAGGAGAATGAAACTTGGTATAGACTTTGATTTTATTCTTGTGAGAACCTGAGCAATAACTCCCATTATACTATGCTGGATGTCTAGCCTACAGAATTGTGACTTGGTAAATAGGTGTTGCTTTAAGCTACTAAGTTTATAGTCAGTTGCTCCACACCAACAGAAAACACACAGTCTGAACTGGAATTTTTTTATAAAGTAGACTCAGAGTTCAAGGCTTGTATGCAATTAAATTATTAGGGAGTATAATTCCCCAATCGGGAGCAGGAAGAAGGAAAATGTGGAATGAGAGAGGGAAGTTGGGAAATACAAATGAGAATACCTGCTAAAAATGACTGATGCTTTCATTGTAGGGAGCAGACGTATAATCGATTGCTTCGCAGGACAGTCCTCCCAGGTGTGAGAGAAGAATGATCTGTTGGCTCCTATCTCTTTTTGTCAGGAGACTCTTCCCACTGCATGCTGATTCCCCTGCATTTCCTCAGTGAGCAGGTGTAACAATGATGTGGCCTGTGAGGTCTCATACACACCATTAACTGGAAAGGCACAGTCAAGAAGGGAGAGATATGAATGAGCTATCTCTCTGGTCAGAGATACGAATGAAATGAGGTGCTACTGATATGCCCAAGTGGAGTGGGTTGAATTAACAGAGTTAGCTGCCACAGTATTGGCAGAGCTAGAACAAGGGCCAAAGGTCATGGAGAAAGGTAAGACTGAGAGGAATTGTCCTGGTGAATAGAGGTAATTGGTAAACAGCAAAGGTCTCTGGGTGTTCTTTTTTATGTGGAGAACACTAAAAGGGTGACAGAAATGGCATTATTTTTGTTTTGACCTAATATTTTGACAGAGATCACTAACTGCAGTTGTGAAATCCATCATAATGTTTTCTGTAAACAGGATATCTCATCCTGCTGG
>JAOXYA010000025.1:24004327-24026761 GCA_028565675.1 Sorex palustris | reverse complement strand
GGCATATTCGAAATGCCAAAAACAGTAATAACAGGTCTCATTCCCCTGACCCTGAAAAAGCCTCCAATAATTGGGAAAGACGAGTAAGGAGAGGCTGCTAAAATCTCAGGGCTGGGATGAATACTGGCGCCTGCTCTATTAAAACGACGAACAACAGGATGACAGTGATACAGTGACAGTGATTGAACCATTGTGGGAGAATTTTGATAAAGATTCAAGTTAAAGAGTTTGTTGTTTAACTCTTTCAGCCCTAATGCTTACCCTTTCTTCTGGGAGAATTATACTCAAGGCATCAATTGCCAACTGTATCTAAGCAAACTCCCCAGTTACAGCATTACTACACTGCCTAAACTGTACAAAGTATTTCAGTTTAAGTTGAGACATGTTCAAGTGGCTTATACTGAAAGTCAAAGAGGTTTAAAGTGCTTCTCCCTGAATATCATGCTAAGTGAAGTGGAAGAGGGACAAACATTGAATGATCTTACTCATACACGGTGGATAAAGGAAACATAGTAGGGGAAGAACTGATGGCCAAAGGCAATAAAAATGAAGAGCAGGAGGTCATTAGTAGGAAGCTTGCCACTGAGGGGACTGGGAGGATAGGTCAGAGAAGGGACCAATATGACCACAATAGAAAAAAGTGGTCACTTTAGAGATGAGGACTGGGTGCTGAAAGAAGGTAAAGGGATGTGCATGATACCTTCTAAGTAACAGTATTGTAAGCCAC
Source organism: Sorex palustris (assembly GCA_028565675.1). NCBI lineage: Eukaryota > Metazoa > Chordata > Mammalia > Eulipotyphla > Soricidae > Sorex > Sorex palustris. The sequence goes on along the minus strand of JAOXYA010000025.1, from coordinate 24,026,034 downwards.
AGTGTTTAAAAGGAAAAAAGGAAAATAGAAAATGAATAAAGTGCCTGCCATGGAGGCAGGCAGTGAGGCAGGAGGGAGACTGGGGACATGGATAGAAGGACTGGTGAAGGGGTTGGTGTTGGAACATTGTGTGCCTGAAACTCAATAATGAATAACCCGTCAGCTTTGTAATTCACAGTGATCCAACAAATTAAAAAATAACAATAATAACTTTTAAGGGAAAAAATCAAAAATTCTTCTCCCTAACAGGAGTTACCTGACTGTTCTGATTCTCACAGGGAGTTGGAAGAGCAGGAAGAAGTCTAGAAGTCTGGGCTTTTCTCAGTCATTTACTATAAATATGAGAAATGGTGCTAATCCTGTCCAGGATTTTTCAGTGTATTGGCCCTCTCTAATAAAGTGAGGCTCAGAACAGCAGATTAACTACACTTCCTTCTATATAATAAGTGAATAGCAGTGTGTAGAAATCTGTGCTGTGTGTATAAATTAAAGTAGAAACATGGAGATGGGCAGAAAGTTCTTCCAATCAAATTCCTTCTTTAATCTCAAGTGATTTCCATCACCATTCATATAATCTAGACCATGGTTCATTAGATAGATAAATCTGAACATTAAATAATAATAACTTCATTTTAGTAGCTTTAAATAAAACTGCACTCTTGATGGAAGATTTTGTGATGCTTATTTTTGATTTTCTTTGTTGAACACGACAGTTCTTAAGTTGGATCCAATTTCAGATAAGGATAGAGGTTGAGAAAAGGTACAGAAGTCTTCCTTCCTTGCAGGAATAGTCCCTTTCCCTATCTGAGAACAGTCAGGACAAAGAAAAAATTGTGTAATACATAATCCCTAATGGTTTGAAATGAGAGTAGATTGCTGTACTGTCATTTCTCTTGTAATATTACCTAGACTCACAATGACTGAAAAAGTAAGATTTTGAAAGGCAAACAAGGTTTGTGTCATGTATATGACTATCAACCCTGCCATCAAACATTTATTGTGCCTGTGATAATGGCATTCAATTATTGGTGGAGAGGTTAATCTAACAAGACATCAGCAAAAAACAATAATGACGGCTGGCCCAGGAAACTATCTTTATAAAAGGAGGGACCATGTTTCTCTTCTTTTCAGGTTTAAGGTGTCACTGTAGCAGATAGTAAACCATCACAGCCACCAGTGTCATTATTGTCCTGAATACACAGGGCTTCATATAATAATTGTCAAGTATATTTACTTTATAATAGTACTGCACTGCACTGCACTGTCCTCTCGTTGTTCATCGATTTGCTCGAGCAGTCACCAGTATGTCCATTGTAAGACTTTATTACTGTTTTTGGCGTATCGAATATGTCACAGGTAGCTTGCCAGGCTTTGCTGTGCGGGCGGGATACTCTTGGTAGCTTGCTGGGCTCTCCGAGAGGGGTAGAGGAACCGATTCTGGGTCAGCCATGTGCAAAGCAAATGCCCTACCAGCTGAGCTATTGCTCCAGCCCTACTCTAGAATAACAATAGAAAATAACATTGGTCTGGAGGTAGATAAAATCATCTGGAAGGTCAACAACCTGGAGGTAGGGGTGTTACTGTGATTAATCTACCTTCCCAAATCTCCAGAACTGGTGGACTGGATCAGTCTTCAGCTGCACCAAGCATAGACTCTGGAAGATCGACTTTCTCTAAAGGCAGTTGTCCAAGTGTTACCTGTCTTGTATACCTTACCTTATTGGCCCTCATTGCTCTCCTTTTTTGGGACCCTGCCACTGAGTTGCCTGATCACAGAAAGACTGGGAGTTTCCACTCCTAAATAGCAGTAAATTATAGCATACCCCAACCTCTACACTTTAACTTTGAGATTTTCTTTTAGAAAAATTTTCAGGATGCTGTATTTCTGTGATTTTTGTCTAAAATGCATAAGTATTTTCTGACATACACAGAATCTTTGGCTGGGGAATCAGTACTGACCCAACCCCCTTATGGGAAATCAGTGAGCATAGAGGTGGACTAGAACTGCCTCTGGGGTTGCTAGTTAGTCCTCCCAGTTGAATTTTCCATAATGAAGTCTTCCCCACGTACAATGCTGTCAAACTTATTTGCTATGTGTTCTTGAGGGGAATAGCTATCCCCAAACCTGCGGTAAACCACCTGAGCCTCAGAAGATAATTCTCTGGAAGTGTTACTTTCTATGATTTTGAATGTGCTGTTGACATTAGCTCTGAGTGTCGCTCATCCCAGATGATGAGACCTGAATGATAGTGGCCCACACAGGAGTTCTTGCCATTGGCATCACTATATTTGGAAAAGGGACCACAAAGGAAGAAATTAAGTTTAATGTGGTTAGTTCTAAGGTTCTCAGAATCAGTATTCTTATAAAAACAGACACCAGAGAGTATTCTCTGTTCTGCTTCTGCCTGCCTGTCTGCTTCTGCCTGCCTGTCTGCCTATCTACCTTGCCTGCCTGCCTGTCTCTGTCTGTCTACACACACACACACACACACACACACACACACACACACACACACTGAAATGCACTTCAGGGTTCAGGTTGGCTACAGATCAGGAAGACAGCTCTCACCAGCAACAGGAAGTACATTTGCTGGAATCTTTTCTTAGACTTGTAGCTTTCACATTATAGGTAATATATGTGTGTTATTTGAAACACTCAGTCTGTGATGGCAGCCACAGCCCACTAATTCAGTAGGAAGTCTTTCTAACTTTACTGAGCATTTGTAATACCTCAGATAATGCAGCAGGCATCCCATGTACCAATTTATTTATCCTTATTATAACTCTTGGAAGTGCACTGTAGCACTGTCCTCCCATTGTTCATAGATTTGCTCGAGCGCGCACCACTGTCTCACACAAAATTGTGAGACTTGCTGTTACTGTTTTTGGCATATCAAATATGTCACAGGGAGCTTACCAGGCTTTGCCATGGGTACTCTTGGAATAGCTACTATCAACATGCCCATTTTTTTCCTGATGAGGAAATAGGCTTAGAGATCAGCTTGTGTTCAGAGTAATACTCGTGGGGTTGGGATTTGAACCCAGGTTTGTCTGATTCCGAATTCTTTACTCTGTTTTACTTTTTCTGCCAGAACATCCAAATTGTAATACTGAGCAAATGGGGGCTGGAGAGATAGTACAGGGAGGAAAGATCTTGCCTGCATAGCTGTAACCTGAATATGATCCCTAGCACTCATATGGTCCTCTGAGCACCACCAGGAGTGATTCCTGAGCACGGAGCCTGGAATATGCCCAGAGCACCACTGGGTGTGGCCCTCAAAAAACAAACAAAACAAAACAAAACAAAAACCTGAGAACATGGACTCATGAAATTCTAGAATTTTCAATGTAAGTTTAAAACTTTTCACAACTCAATTACTTTTATTATTTCTCCGTTCTTTATTAATGCATATTTGATAGGTTAATTATCTGTAAATTTATATGAATTGTGTTATGTCATTGGATTTATGAAATACTAAAATAACTCATGAGCATCTACTATTTCTTTTGAGACCCCAAGAGTTTGGAAACCTAATTATCACCCTCATTTTACAAATGAATAAGCAGAAATCCAGAGAGGATAGTGGTTTGTTAGTTATACAGTCAGGGACAACTCTCAGGTTTCTTCCTTCCTTTCCAGACCTATTATCCAACATCATGCTAGATCAATCAATCCATCCTATACGTAGTCTCTGAGCACCTACTTATGCCTGGTGGAAAAGACTATGTGACAAATACAGAAAATTTAGCTTTAGTGTCTGTAGTCAATAAACTTACAGTGTATTTGAGGAAACAAAGCTTAGACATAAAAGGCAATTACATAAAATCACAAGATAGTATGTTTCTAAAGCAATGTTTCTCATCTTTGACTGCACATCAGAATCACCCAGGGAGTATTCAAAAGCTCCAAAGCCTTCACAATAAGGGGTTTCAAGTACACACACATATTTGTAGTATGCTGGAGTTGAGAGCTATAGTTGCAAAATATGATATTTTACAATTGAAACTACAAATGCCCAAAGAGTGAAGGCAAGAGAAAGCTGGAGGTCAAGGTACCTCTGAAGAATAAAGAGTCCTTGAGTTACATACAAAGGGTCTGGCTAAAGGGGAGGCAGGAGCAGTGTGGGAAGGGTCAGGGGATGTGAGAAGAGAGGCCCTGGTAGGTGGTGGTGGTCAGCTCTCATAGGTGGGTGGTGGTGGTCAGCTCTGATAGGGGGCAGGTGTTGGGAAGACAGTGTGGAAGTGAAAGGGTGTAGTGCTCTTAGGGCATCTTAAAAATTAGAGAAATAAATTGCTTTTGAAAATAAGAAATTCTTGCAGGCTCTTGGGAGGTGGTGAAAATTTCTTAAGTAACAGATGTGTAGCACTGAACAATGAGGGAGGCATTTCCTTTCAAAGGTCCAGGATAACTGAGCGATCTTGCAATAAGCTACATCTGGGGCTGGAGAGAATCTCTGCAGGTCAGTTCATAAGGTGAATCTTCTGGTTCTAGGGAAGATGTTGGATTCCCGGATAAAAGAAGTGGGCAGCAACAGCTTAGCAGCCGGCCTCATATGCTGGGGGGAAAGGCAGCTCAGATAGAGAAGGGACCACCAAGTAAAGGGCAGTGCTAGGAGGGCCCACTCTGGATTGGAGAAGTGGGCTGAAAGTAGACTATAGACCGAATATGATGGACACTTAATACCTCCACTGCAAACCACAACACTCCAAAGGAGAGAGAGAACAAAATGAATGCCCTGCCACAGAGGTGGGGTAGGGTGGAGGGGACAGGATGGGGGAATTGGGAGGGATGTTGGAACCACTGGTGTTGGAAAATTGACACTGGTGAAGGGATGGGTACTCAATCATTGTATGACTGAGACGCAAGCATGAAAGTTTGTAAGTCTGTAATTGTACCTAATGGTGATTCACTAATAAAAATTTTTTTTTAAAAAAGAAGTGGGCAGCAGAGAATAAACTTCAGATCAAGCAGGAAGCAGGTCCAACTTCTCTGCTTGAACCTTGTGGGCCACAGAGCCCCTAAGCAGCAGGGAAGGACACAGATACAGCAACATGATAGAACCAAGAGAGCTGCTAAGGACAGGTTTCTGCTTGGTTACTTCGGGATTCGGTCTCCTTGCAGCATCCATGGGACCCACAATGATCTCGCTTATCTGGGGATGGTGGAGGTGGCAACAGTGGTAGTGGCAGGAATGGATTCTCAGAGAATCCATGCACATTCTTATGTGTTCCCAGTGCAATGCTGGCTTCTGGAGTGCTATAGACCATGAGGTAGTAGGGAGATGCCTCAGATATTGTTCTGCATTTTGAGCCTGAGGGAAACATTTATAAAGGTTGAAATTTACTGATTTGCATCAGGACCATTTGTCTTGTCTGGTAATTGAGAAAAATTGTAGATCTGAATTTTATGGAGGTACCAGAACGATAGGACAGTGGGTAGGGTGTTTGCTCTGCATGAGGCCGACCTGGGTTCTATCACTGACATCCCATACGGTCCCCCAAGCACCGCCAGGAGTAATTCCTGAGTACAGAGCCAGGAGTAACCCCTGAGCATCGCTGAGTGTGACCCAAAAAGAAAAAAAGTTTATGGAGGGTGAGTTTTGGTTTCATGTTCGACTTGTGCTAAAACAAGTGCTAAATGTGCTAAAACAGTGTGACAGCCATGAATGATGAGGGCCTGGAGGAGGGTAGGAGAAAAAGTGAATGCAGAAGCAGGAAAAGAACTCAAATGATTATCTTGTAACATGGAAAGTCACAAAGTGGATCAAAGACATGTAAGTGTGTACAAACCTAGTATAAACTGGGGCTGGAGAAATAGTACAATGGGTAAAGTGCTTGCCTTGCATGTGGCTGATCCATGTTCCATTCTCAATACCCAGATGTTTCCTGGGTCCTTCCAGCAGTGATCCCTGACCATAGAACCAGAAAGAAGCCTTGAGCATCATTGGATGTGACCCCCAAACAAAAACAAAACGAACATAAATATATGACTACTAATTATGCATTTGTTCAGAGTTTCTGAATTCCACTGTCTTATAGATCCTGCAATGTGGTAGAGTCAGAACTAATAGTTGTGCCAGTGGAATATTAAGCTTTCATTAAAAATTATACAATTGTGCTTATGGGGACCAAATAAATGAAGCTTATGGGGACTATGCTAAGTGAAATAAGGAAATTGAAGACAATTCCTGATGTGATTATACAGATGTTGAATAACTAAATTGAAGAAGCCAGCAAAAAATACTCAACAAGACTCCTAGACTTGGTAAAAATGATGGTGGCTACTGAGGAAAAAAGGAGGACAGGATGGGAAGAATGGATAGAGAGATCATTTTGGGTAAGGGATAGCACTAGGAATTTGGTAGTATGTTAAATCACTCAGAAAGAAGTGTGAAATGTCATCCCTGAAATTCTACTTTTAAACAATGACAGAAATACAAATAAAAATTAGGAAATAAACAGTACACGGTATATTAGTATTAATGCTAGAATAAAATAAAAATGTAGTAAGTGGGTAATTTTTTTAATAAAAAAAAGCTGGCAGTCCTATTGATCTGACTCTGAAGATTTTGAGACAAGCACAGAATGATGGGAAAAACTAAGAGAACTTTCCAAAGCCAGAGCCATTCTGGGCTTTCTGCTCTCCATATTGGAAAGAATGACACTGGGGAAAGGAGAGATGTGACACAAGACAAGGACACACTGTACCCAGGGAGGCAGATTCGCCATGAAGCTAAAAAGGCTCAAACTTTAGGGACTTATACTTGAATAGACCTCATCCAAAGCCTTATACTTACTTTTATATTTGTTATTTTATATTATTATTTATGTTATTATATTATTTGTTATTTTATTTTGGTTTTATAAAGACATGCCCAAATTGTAGCAGTGTGTTGTTATGGCGAATGTTCAGCAGTGGGTAGACTGCATGGGGAAGAGCCTGGAGAGAGAAAAAGAGAGAGGACACACAGGAGATGCTGGGTCTTGTGTTTCAGAGCAGGTCCAGCTGTTGTGAGGACAGACAGGTGTCCATTCAGCAGGTACACTAGTGCATTAAGCCTTGCCATGCGCCTCTGGCTCAAGCTCAGGCCCTCCCTGGTACTCTGCTATCCACATGGGACTTAAATTAACAATTAACAATTGTTTTGTGATTATATTCTCTAAATTCAGTTGTTTTTAGTCATGTCGAGGAAAAGAAGAGATGTGACCTCGGGTTTAAAATGTAATTCCAGGGGCTGGAGCTATAGCACATCAGGGAGGGCGTTTGCCTTGCATGCGGCCTACCTGGGTATGATTCCCAGCATCCCATATCCCGAGCACTGCCAGGAGTGATTCCTGAGTGCAGAGCCAGGAGTAACCCCTGAGCGTAGCCGAGTGTGATCCAAAAAGTAAAAAAAAAAAATGTAAGCCCAAACTGAGATAGAAAGAAAAATGATTTCAGATGAAGAGGGAGATCTTGCATAAGAAGAATTAATGGACAAGAAAAGAATTCAGGTTCTAGAATGAGGCTCAGTAGCAAAGTGTGCACAATGCAGGAATGAGATCAGGGTTTTCTCCTCGGCACTGCAAAACACAACAACCAGAATAAACAAAGATTCTAGCAGCTACTAAACCTTCTATGGGGATTGAACGATGCTTGGGTTTCTTGCACAGTTTTCTTGGTTGAGGGTAGTTCATTTATTATTTTTTTGTGTGGCATTTTATGGTCCTATTAGCACAGTTTAATGTTCCCTACAACTGTCTAGTTATTTTCTTCACTTTACAGCCTGGTAATGGGACTGGCAACTTGATGGCTACATGGGCTTTTCTTTCCATAACACTTACGGGTTCTTGGAGGAGATGTGGACAATCTCAGCACAGTAAGATTTGTTTCACACCAGCAACACCTCAATCTCCTGTTGATCAACAACTTCCTGGAACCGTTGATAGTACGTTGCTTCTTGTTGCATTCATACTAGTATTGGGCATCAAGATCTGGTTCATGAGTTCTCAGTGCACCTATTGGCAGTACCTCTGAATTTCCTCCAGCTGTGCTTAGTTTTGACATATTGAGCTCTCTGATGAACTTGTTGGTCTTCTTTTTGACAACCTTGAGCTTCACAAGACTGAGGTTGTCTATGATATCTCACAGAAAATGGCCGTCACTATCTGTAGGTGGTACCAAAGAGGAGAGTAAGGGCAGTTCACTCATTCTGAAAAGTTCTGCATTCCTTTCCTAGTATTCAGTTCAGTCTGACTTTTTGTCTTAGCTCCAAGGAGATAATGAACATCACATCTTCCTTCCTACATGGGACTGTGTCAGAGAAAAAGCCTAGAATGTTAGGCTTGTGTGTAGACCCTAGAGAAAATGGAGGAAGTGGATGATTGTAGAGATTTTGTTTTCTGGAATAGAGATGATAGGGCCTCTCTGATGGTATGAAATTGGATACTACTTTGCCTGTTTTCTGGGACAACAGATGAAATTATAACAACAAGTCTCCTAGATGCTTCCTAGATAATCCTGTCTGCAAAATCTGGTCAAGTCTTCCATAGTTTGTTGAGTGAAATCAGAGGATTAGAACTGGCCATAGTTGTCTGTAAAATTCTCCTCTGGGGCCTTTGATCAGCAGTTGAAATTGAAACCTCATATTTGTCCTATAATTAAGGGTAACTTGTTTTTTTTCACAGTTAATGTCCTCCTAACTAGGATTGATTTCAGAGCTTCAGCCATTGGAGGTAAAATGGAACCTAAAGTGTGTTTGATATGGTGCACAACAAGTATTTGGTAATTGTTAACTAACCAGCATGGTTAACTATCATGAAATGAGAGGAAGCTGCTTTTTTTCCCCTTCTTTGTCTCGAATAGCTATGATAGCTATTTTTTACTGAACAACAACACTGTTGACAATAGAGACTTTCTGGAGAGAAATCAAAGAGATAAAAGAAATGACATCTTTCTCGGGAAGCTGCAAATCAAGGCAGCTGCTGAGAATTCCATTACCTTCTCTAGGCCTGGTGCCCTCTGAGGGAGATGATTTTAGAGGCATAAAACCATAATGCATTGAGTTTGCCAGTGAATCTGTTGGAAAGTAAAAGGGAGAGAAGAAAAGGCAAAAAAATAATTTGGTAAAAATAATCATAGGCCAAATATTATCATATGACACATTAGTAAATAAGCAAAGACATCTGAATACAAGCTGTTTTTCCACACAGATTAAAATGAATTCTACGTTTATCTCTACATTTTTCAATTCCTGGCTGTGTGATACTAGGAAAGACTGATAGCCTCTCTGAGCTTAGCGTTCTTATAGGTAAAATGTAGATAAATGAACATGTACCAATTATGAGGGTTAGTTGAGCTAATGTATATGAAGGTGTATATTTGTCTCTCAGATGATCATGCAGTTTAGGACATTCTGTCTTTGAATAGGCAAAGAAGGAGAAGAAAGTGCAGATAATGTTGCAAATAAACAAAGCTGTTTCCAAACTCCACCTTTTCTGCCCCCTGCAAGAACATACTAATAAATCCAGATTTATGCAGACTGGTGTCAGGGTCTGCATTCATTAGCCAACTTAAACAATTTCATATCTTAAAATAATTATGGCATTTGCAGTACTGTTTTTCAACATATTCAAGGTCTAACGCAAAATGCCCCAAAGACAACCACATGTAAGTGCTGCATTTATTTTACATTTTTAATGAATTTTCCTGGCATTCTCAGGCAGCCTGGTTTCTGATTTGTTCTTCCTCCTGGGTAGAGAGGGCAGATTTCCTGTTTTCTTATCTGCACATGCATTTTAACTTCATCAGAGGAGAAATGATATAGAGGAGTTATTGCTTCTCAAAGGCTTTTATTTCTTTCCCAAATTACCAATCTCAAACATTTGGGGGTTGTGATGAAAAGCTGCAAATACAAGAAAATTTCTCTATGTAGCTCCAACGAAAGTGAGCAGAGAGGTTTTTCCTTGCTTCCTGCTTGCAGTGGATGACAGCTGAGGGTGGTATCCCTTCCTAGAATGCTGAATTCCTTATAGGATGCACCATATTCAGAAAACACCATTAGCAGGAAGAATAGGACAAAAATACCTTGGCTTCTTTCAGATGGACCTATTGCATTCCTCAAAACAATGCCTGGGGAAGAGTGATTTAATAAAGACTGTACAATGCCCCTAGGAAAGGCTGTCAATAAACAGGGAGCATACGATATGCTTACAAAGACGCAGGACTGCACCAAATTATTTTTGTTTAGGCTTTGTTTTTAAGGGTTTCCAATCTAAAGTGTTCTTCAATCTTTTAACGCTGGAGATATGGTACAGGGTTTACGGCACTTGCTTGCATAGGGTCGACCCCAATTTGATCCTGGGCACTGCATATATGGTCTCCTGAGCACCACCAGGAGTTATTATTGGGCCCAGAGCCAGAAGCAAGCTCCAAGTAGTGTGGGTATGCCTCCTTACCCAATAAAATACTTTTCAACCTGAGCCCTACAAAACTATTCACCCAGGAAAGTAGGTATTACTTCTAACAGTAGGCTGCGTGGCCCACAGGCCTACCTCCTGTCACTTTACAGCATGTTTTGTATTGCCCTTTCTGCTTTCGGCATTCTTGCTACACTAGCTTTCTTTCTGTTTCTTGATTACATCACTTTAGCTCCGCTAGGTAGGTTTTGTCTCATTGCCATTAGATAAATCAATTGAGAGACATAAAGATAGAAGACAAAACACAAATTGTTTCATTAAGCAGCCAGCAGGTTGGAATAAGGTGGACAAGTGTCCTCGATCAGTGTCTTTGTTTCTTCTTTCTTTTCGGGTCACACCAGCAAAGCACAGAGGTTACTCCTGGCTCTGCACTCAGGAATTAATCCTGGAGGTGCTCAGGGGACCATATGGGATCCTGGGAATCGAACCTGGGTAGGCCTTGTGCAAGGCAAATGTCCTACCAACTGTGCTATCGCTCCAGTCCCTATATCAGTGTTTCTTAAGTGAAGCCATGAGGACCTGTGTGCACCTAAAATAGCCACGGCAACCATAGGGAAAACTCACTTAAATAAAGGACCATAGCCAAGACTAGAGGGACAACGGGTAGGACAGGGGGCCCCAGGAAGGAAATAAGGATGAAAGGGTGCATGATGGTAAAAAGATTGAGAAACTGCACAAGACATTCTTATTGTTTGAACTGTGGCATGAAACAGCTTATGTAGAAAAAGAACAAGGAAGCTTTCTTCTTTTTCTAACACAGAACATGTTGTTGACTGATGGGCACAGGGTGGTTGATGAATTTTGTTGTGATCTGGCCTCTGACACAAGCACCAATGTTATCTTGTTATTTGTGTTGTTTCTGTTCTGTAATTCTAGAAGAATTCTAATTAAGGGCTTTGCTTATGTGCTCTCTTTTTTGTATAAGGGAAAATGGAATATTCTTTACATTTTTGTTCTGTCAGTCTGTGCTCACTCAGTCATCCAGGTTAAGGAGAGTTTTTATGTTTTAATTTTAACTGCAGCACATAATTTCTTCTCATCAGTTGGTTTCAATTCCTGCCCCATTTCTGCTTGCATTGGCTGTTCCCGTGGGGAATGTCCTTTTCCTGACAATGTTTTTCCATGACTATCTCACCATGAAACTCCCAACTGAAATACCTTTCTTGTAAAGAAATCTGTTCTGAACACTCTGAAGAAGAGCTGCCTTCACCAAATCCCTTCCCCCAAACATGCATCATACCTTACATTGTTTATTGTCTCAGAGACCTTGTTATCTTTATTTATTTTGGAGAGCTGTGAGGGAATACCTGTGTTTGTCTAGTTCATCACTGTGCTTCCATCTAGAATACTGCCTAGCACAGAGTAGATGCATAAAAACTAGTTTGTGTTCTATTCCAATTTGACCAATGTTTTCTTTCCTTTTAAAACAAGACAAAAGCATTAAGCAACTTGCTTGGATTTAGTTGGAGAAAACCTTGGGCATCTCTTAAATTTTAGACCAGCATTTTACTTTCTAGTAAGGGAAATGCATTGCCTACCCTTTAGGTAATCCAGAATTAACATGTTTTCCTTTGGCATGACTTAGGAGGTTGAGATCCCTCATCTTCACAGACATACATAAAATCAGAGACATGAACAGTCACTCTATTGAGATATATGTCTATAAAAATTTAACCCAGAGTTCAGTGGGTTGTTTTTTTTTTCTTTTTGGGTCTATCTGACGGTGCTCAGGGGTTACTTCTAGCTCTTCACACAGGAGTTATCTCTGGTGGTGTTCAGGGATGTCATATGGGATGCCAGAGATCAAACTTGGGCCTGCTGCATGCAAGACAATTGTCCTACCCACTGCACTATTGCTCCAGCCCCAAGTTTTAAATTTAAAGTTGTTTTTAATTTAAAAATGAGTGTTCTGCTTAATTTGATTTTTTTGGGGGGTGGGGTGGGGTGGGAACTGGTGTTGGTTCTCATCTGGAGAACACTTTTTGAGAAGCAGCTTACAGAGATGAAACAGGAACAACTGCCTTGAATCCTGACCAAATCATTTACTGTTAAGGTGATGTTGGATAAGTCCACTGACCTCTTGAAAAAATAAGGATAACTTAGGTTTCAGGGCTATCTCTAGAGCTGATTGAGTGGGCCCACATAAAATACCCAGGCCAATACAGAAAAGGTCTTTTCTTCCAAAGAAAGATGCTTTGGCATTCTTCCTTATCAAATTTTCAATTGGTGCTCTCTTTTGCAGATGAGGGTTGAATTTCTATTTCTGTTTCTTTCAAAATGTCAAAGGGTAAAGAAACCAGATTTGCCGCAAATACAGGATACATGTTGATTAATGGTGACAGAAAATAAAGAGATGAATCTTGGTAAGGTATCTTGGTAAGGTATCCATATCCAATTCTGATGTCTGGACTGGTGGCGGTGAGAGGAGTATTAGAGGGATGTTTTCCATACCACCAACTAATTTTTTAGATTTTAGCTAAGAGTCCCACCATTTAATTTGATCCTGACATTACCTGGTGACAGTATCAGATGCCAATTACAAAGAAGCCAAAATTACTTTCTTGGAGTGTTATCTGAGAAAGAGGCCCTTACTGGAGCACCATGAGGAAAGCGTCACTATCCTGAATTCCAGAAGAGACCAAGAACACTGTTCTCAAAGGAGCAGATGCTTGTGGAAGGACACATGAATAGTCTACATTGTCAAAACAATAAGATTCTTTCTCTGGTGGGTAATTTGTGCCACCTAGTCAAGTATAACTTCTTCCTCCTGAACAATTCATGGCTAACAATACACTGCATTCAGCCCTTAGGGTAGATGGGTTGCAGAACAAGGTCCTGTACTTCTGCCCTAGGGGCTATAAATGGGAGATCCAATAACTCCTTTCCCCAGGTTTGATTAATTTCATAGGTTGGCTCAGTGACATCAGAGAAATATCTTACTTTCTTGATTGTCAGTTTATTATAAGACACTGTTATTCAATAAGAGCCAGATGGAAGAGATGCGCAGGGCAAAGTTTGTGGGAAGGAGCTTGGAGCCTCCCTATCCTATTCTAATGTACCACTCTCCCCACATTTCCACATATTTATCACCCTGGAAGCACTCCAAACTCTGACCTTTTGTGGTTTTATGAAGCTTCTTTACTTAGGCATGATTAGTTTTATTATTGGCTATTGAGGTTTCAACTTGATCTTCAGGTTCTCTCCCATCAGAATTCAAGGGGTATAGAGGCTGTTTCACCTGCAACCAGCAATTCCCTCACCTAATCCTTAGGTGAGGTGCAGATAAAATCACTTCATCAGCACAACGAAAGAGCCCCTTTATTTGTTCTGATTTATGAAATTTCAAGCATCTTTGACACTTTTGTGCCAGAAACAGAGAACCCAATATATACCCCTCATTATAAATCTCTATATGATGTATAGTTATGAGTGAATGTTCAGACTAGGTATTTATCCTACTAAACCTGGGTGAGAGATATAACATTGAAGCAAAGAAGGTTAAAAATGTGGAGGTCACGCATAGATATGCACATTTCTATCCATAACATCAACACAAGACCTTAAGATTATGGCCAGCAGCTCAGAGAAGACCAGAAAGAATGTACTAAAGACTTCATCATTGGACCAAAGTGATAGAGTGAAGCTAAAGAGTTAGTTACGAGACAAAAGGAAAGATGAGTTTAAAATCTTAACTTTCCAAGTCAAGTTTTACAGTAAAGGTTCATTCTGTTGTTTCTCTCATAAACCTTGTGAGGTTGAACAAGGACTAAGGGCCCTACTCTCACCAAGGTGAAACAATATACAAAGCCTTGTGATAGTCACATCCTATTTTGCTGTGTATCCTGGTAGAACCACTTCTCCTTGCTATCCTTTGCCAGGAACTCCCCCGCAGCCTGAACTTTCACACAAAGCTAGGAAAAACTCCAGAAACTAGTCAGTTCTGGAACAGGACCTTGTTCTGAAGCCCATGTACCCTCAGGACTGAATGCAAAATTATTGTTAACCATGGAATGTTCGGGAGGAAGATGTTTTACTTGACTAGGTGGCACAAATTACCCACCAGAGAGAAAAAACTTAATGTTTTGACAATGCAAACTGTTCATGTGTCCTTCCACAAGCATCTGCTCCTTTGAGAACATTACTCGTGATCTCTGCTGGAAATCAAGATCGTGATGCTTTCCTCATGATGCTCCAGTAAGGGCCTCTTTCTCAGATAAAATTCCAAGGAAATAAGTATGACTTCTTATAACATTCTATTTTTTGAGAGTCAAAGAATTTGGGGTCTATAACTCCCAGAGTTTCCCAGCATAAGATATTTTGAATACATTACCATAGTGAAAGTTTGGAATTCCAGGTTGAGAAAAAGAGAGAATTCCAGAGAGTAACGACTCCACCTCTGTGAAGACAGCTTGGTAATGTTAACATAAAACAAATTCAGTAGGTGTGATTGGTGAATACTACTTACAGTCTCTTAATTAGTTGTAAGAAGACTTGGTCTCTCAGAGACTCAGGGCAGAGTCATTATGTGAAAGGGTTTCTTAAATTCTCACTCACTCCTTGAATACTAGATGTTTTTGTGGGGATACTTTGGTTGTGAAGATAGTTGACAAAGGAAAGATGCCAGAATAAAGAACTCTGATCTTCAAATGCTTGACCCAGTGTTTGCCCACAGTGCTTAGATGACTACTTAGCTCTAAATAAGCTCTGAGAGGCACAAGCTCGACTCCCTTTGAGTCTTGTCTGTCTTCCCTCCCTGAAAGTGTCAAAGAGGAATTAGATGGAAATAAATTGTGTTACAGACAAGTGCTGATGAGAGAGTCTCATACATTAGGAAAATGCCTCTAAGCGGTATTCTTAGATGTAAAGCAGTTAAAATGTCTGAATATTAAAAACACTGAGACAAACATTAGAGGATCAATTGATCTTATTGAGAAAGCCTTCTTTCCTCATCAACAATCACGAGCCCTGACAAAAAAGCATTCATATGAATAATAATAATTAAAGGCAGGGAGTAAAAACCTACTCAGTAAACTGAAGACAAACAGCAAGCTTTTGTTCCTGCTCAGGTCATGCTTTTGGATGACAATATGTAGCTAGACAAAATAAAGGTAATCAAACCAAAACCTGTGAACTAGGAACTCAAATTAGGTGAGAGAGAATCTGCATCATTTTGGGAGAGATGATTATAAATGCTCCAGATGCTGCCGCAGCTCTTCCATCCATGCATCATGTGACCTGATGTCTCCCTTTAACATATCAGCCCTCTCATCATTTCCTTCTTCAGCTTCTGTTCTTGGGGCTTAATTCTTTTGCAAGCATTCTTAATCTCTTTACTAACAAGCAATCAATATTACATCATCCAGTTCTCTGTGACTCCCCTCACATGATGAGATATATTTGAGCAAATTCCGCTGGGACTTATTTTTTATCTTGTCCATCCCTGGCAAAGGGAACAATGATAATACCATGCAAAATACCGAGATTTGACTGGCCTGCAGCCCAAGCCGCATGATTCCAGCAACATTCTTACTCTTCTTTCTGTGAGCTGGTGACTCTAAGACATCCATATGCTGTTACTTGAGCTTCCACCCAAGATGAATAAAGACTGAGCAAGGAGGAAAAGATAATGAGCTAATTAGAACTGTCCATTAATAAAATGGGTTTGAAGTGACAATCATCCATTTATGCATCACAAAACTGAGTTCATTGTAATGAAGACAAACTTGGGATAGGAAAATAGATAGAATTACAGAATCGCAATGTTTCTCATTCTTAACACTATCTGAATTGGACAATTCTCAGTGCTGGAGGGCTGTCTTGGGCATGTTTGGGCTTTTAGCAGCATTTGTGGTATCTTTTGGCTAAAAGCCAGTAGTACCTCCCTAAATTGTGAAAACTGACAATGAGCACAGACTTTATTAAATATTCGCTAGGGAGCAAAATCATCCCTGTTGAGAGCCAGAGGAGTAAAAGAAAAGTTATCTGTTTCCTTTTTATGTCCCTTTATCCCTTTTTTCCTTGACCTTACTGGATGATGCTTATCATAAAGGTAAAATGAGAGTAAGATAATAGATGGGAGGCTGAAGGGAGTTAGTAGTTAAAGAAAGAGATGAAAAAATGTGACATTTCTTCAAATCTCTTTGACCCAACCATGCAGGCTGAGTATAATGCTCCAAAGAGAGATCATCTTGATGAGTGCTGGTCTCTGCTTTTATTGGAGGGATTTTTAGATATTTCTTGAGAAAAACTGGAATGAGTTTCTTTTCCAGATTTCTCTTATTCTTTCTGAATTAGCTTTTTCTACCCTGCTATCCACTGGAGCAAAATGGCACTTAATGGGTCTTTGAAATATAATATAGGATAATGTTGCAAGACAATTTAAAATTTAATAAATAACTCCTTGAAATGATTTGGAAATAGGACTTGAAAGAAGAGAGTGCTTCAATTTTGTTGTTTTAAACCTTTCTGTGCTATTTCATTGGAGTCAGTTATTTAGTGAGAATCAGTTATGCTGTCCTTTGTCCCTTTTCTTCTCTGTTCTTGAAGGACAACTAAATTAAAGTGCTACAGAACTTCACACATACTTAGCAATTTATCAGCCATAACCAACGAATCTGGACGAACCAGACAGCAGGAGGAAGGTTTGTTATTGGATCAACAGAAATGATTCCCAGATCTTCCATTTATACCTCTGTAAACAGATGCAGAGTTCCTGGCACACAAAGGCTCTCAATATACTTCTCTTGAATTAATGATCCTTTGGAGTACTATGACAAATTGTTCCTATATTTTGCATCAGAAGACTCATAAAAAGCCATGCTGTCCTGCAATATTTACATGAGATCTGATTTTTCCTCTCAAGTTAAAGTGGACTCAAAGCAGGCACTGAGCAACCATTCATTGAATGGCATTACCCAGAGCACAGGCAGCCATAGCCACCAGTCTCTTTATTAGTACAAAGGACTCTCACATATGTTAGCTTTATATCACCCTTGTGCTCTGCAACTCATGAGGACATGATAATTTTCCTTTATTCAAAAGTAAGTATATGTTGAAGTTGGAATTTGCTAGTGCATAAGCATCACTGTTTAGAGGGGAATACCAGGTGTTTCTTTCATTGTACTAGCTCACTAACATTTTCTCTACAACAAATATATTTCTTAAAATTATCTCCTACTCTTCCTTTGATTTACTAGTCAGCAATGAGACTTATAATTACTAATTTGACTTGATAGCACTTTGAAAATCATTCTACCTGTTTTTCTAGCAACAGAATTTGGCACATACAAGACATTCAATAAAAATTTGTTAAACAAATTTGCTTAAAGATTTCACGTATTAACAGAACCTTAGGAACCTTAATATAAAGAGCACAGAGGCAAATATTCAGGTCCTGGAAGGCATAAAGCTGACTTTAGATGAATATGAATACAGTGGTGACCTGGCGTCTCCATCTTTCTCTCTGGTGAGCTTGATTCATTTAAGTTGATCCTCCTAAATTGCATTCACCTTGGGAACACTGACAATTTATTTTTCAGGTTTTAAAGGTTGGGGACAGATCATGAGCCTTGATGCCACTATGAGACTCTGAGGAAAGCATTATTATTCTTTCTTCTCTTTTAAATTCAGCATATAACCCCTAAGAGGCAGGCATAAATTTCAGTTACTCTTAAAAATACTCTCTCCTCATCCCTACTACCTCACTTCTTCCTTGGAACCATGTAACCAGAAACCCTTGGAAGTTTCCTGGTAACAGGCCAAAATTCCCTGGTAGGGAGCAGGGAGAACTCCCTTGTCCAGGTCTTCATGGACTGTTGAGGGAATTCAGGGCTTTCTTCCCAATGAAGATGGTCTCTATCCACAAAGGAAACAGAATGATTATACCTCTAGGCATTGCAATCAAGTCAGGAAGGAAAGTAAGATCACTGATGTGATAATTGGGACACGCTTATCTGGGTCTTTCTATTCCTGGTTTGAATTTGGAAGTGAAGTCTTTGACCATGTTATTCTGTCCAATATCTCATTTTCTAGGCTTGGTGGAGCAGCATAGTCAGTGGAGCATAGAAGCACAGCTACTGTTCTGAGGATCCAAAGCTGACACTTGAAACCCTCTTACATGTTTGGATGGAATATATGTAACATTGTGTGGCTCCTCTGAAGTGAAGGCTCTCAACAACAATGGGTGATTTTTCTTTTTGGGGGGCATTTAACTATGTCTACAGACATTTTTTGGTTGTCATAGTAGGCAGTGGTTACGGCACAGGCACAGATGGATAGAAATCAATAACGCTGCTTTAAACATCCTCCGAAACACAGGACGGGTTCCTATGAAATATAATACAAAACAAAAAAAAAGGCACATCCATTAAATCTTGTTTAAGTTTGCTGGGTGTTATCTTTTCAGCATTAATAGGATCAAAGCGCTTTCATTTGAAAATCTGTAGCTTATCTATTGAATTCACAAAACCGTATTAGCAAGTATAAGACATCTAGGAGTTGCTCCCTGTCATTTATCTGGTTAATATAGACCACCCTCGTCAAGAGAGGGGTTTGGCAGGGTGATAACATTTCACCAAAACGCTTCAGTACCACCCTCGAGAACGTCATGTGATGACTGGAATGGGAAGGAAGGGGAGTGAAGATAGATGGTAGGCAACTACACCACCTCTGCTTCATTGATGACATCATTCTAATAACACCAAACATTAGCCAACGGGTACAAATGCTGGCCGACTTCAACAGTGAGCGTTGAAAGGTCGGACTGCAGCTGAATCTCACAAAGACAATGTTCATGAGAAACAGACTCGTTCCTGACGTTCCATTCACTATCAATGGAAAGAACATCTCTGAATGCAGCAGTTATGTGTACCTAGGTCAAGAACTCAACATGACAAATGACCTGGCACCTGAGTTGCACAGGAGGAAGAGAGTGACTTGGAAGGCCTTCAAGAGTGTCGAAGAATTAGCTAAGAGGGTGAAGAAACTCCATCTCAAGGCACATCTTCTCGACTTCACCATTCTTCCTGCATTAACATATGCCTCAGAGACCTGAGCTCTACGAATATAGCATGAGAATGCTATTCGGGTCTCTCAAAGAGGAATCGAAAGCGTAATGCTTGGAGTATCACACTTCACTCAAGTGAGAGAAAGAATCTGGAGTTCCAACCTCTGTTTATGATCAAGAATCAGGGATGCTGTCTCATTTACCAAGGCATCAAAAATCAGATGGGCTGGACACGTAATGTGATTTGGAGATGACCGCTGGACTAGAGCTGTTACCGACTGGATTCCATGGGACATCAAAAGATTGCGTGGCTGCCCACCTATGAGATGGTTAGACTTCTTCGTCAAGACCCTGAATAATCAGTTTGAGGCTCTTCATGTTCCCAGAGTGAGCAGTCACCACTGGGCTACACTAGCATGTGACAGGGCTCCTGCTCGAGCAAATTGATGAATAACAGGATGTCAAGTGATCCAGTGATCAAGTGATATAGACCACAGTGCATGGTGCATGCTTCAGAGCATGTGGTATGTTTCATGAATATTTGTGGAGTTAAGGATTATAGTTGGGTTTTCTATGTTCAATTAGTAAGAAACTCAGCTTATAAACTGGAAACAAAAGAAAGTGATGTCAAATACATTAAGGATTGGCTAAAGCAAGGAGGATTACTAGGTTCTAACATGCGTGAGAGTCCTTTGTATTAGATGGAGGAACCAGAGCACATAGAATGAACCCAGGCAGTAGGCCCATTCTTTTCTGTTTGGATGGCATAATGAACCAAGGGTACAGTATTTTCAGTGGTTCTTGAGATATTAGGGAGAAGAAGCCTTGCTTCAGGAGTCAAGTTCACAAGTTCTCAAGATCAAAGCTTGACTTCACTCAGCATGATATCCTCTAGTTCCATTTGTATTGCTGCAAATTGTATGGTTGTGTTCTTTCTTAGAGTAATATTTTATTGTGTATGTATACCAAGATTTGTTGATACAGAATGACCTCTTTCATATGTAGCACTGTCCTGTAGCACTGTACTTCCATTGTTCATAGATTTGCTCGAGGGGACCCAGTAATGTCTCCATTGTGAGACTTGTTACTTTGGCATAATGAATATGTCATGGGACTTGTTGTTACTATGTTTGGCATATCAAATACGTCATGGGTAGCTTGCGAGCCTTTGCAGTGTGGGCGAGATACTCTCTGTAGCTTGCTGGGCTCCCAGAGAGGGGTGGAGGAATCGAACCTGAGCCAACTGGGTCGGTCATGTGCAAGGCAAATGCCCTAACAATTTCATATGTAGGACTTAAAAATACAATACAAGGTAGCAACAAAGATCCAACATATCAGGGAAAATTGACCCAAACAACTGAGTTGCAGGGCTGAGGGTGTGTGATAAGGAGTGGGGCTGCGTTTCTTGGAAGAGGAAATTGTGTACACTGGAGTCAGGTGTGGGGTTGGAATTAAATCTAACAATATTGTAAAAAAAATTTTTTTTTTAAATCGAAGCCTGGTTTTGATGGGGCTTTTCTTTTCAAATTCTACATTCTGTTTCTAGTTTCATTTTACTAATGCTACATTGTACTAATGTTAGTTCAGATAGATCAGAGTTATAATAAAATCTTCAACAACTGCCCCTGTAAAAGAAAATTAAGTCCAAACTCTTTCCTCTTACCAGTGTATAAATTTCTCTTCTACTCTATTATTTATTTATTTATTTTGCTCTTAATTTCTCTCACTGTCTTTTCTCCTTTGATCCTTTTTAAAAACTTCTTTTCATTCTATCATGGCCACTTTTTTTATACATACCCTTGACTCAGCCAGTCTGAGCTATTTGCTTTTTCATGAACAAGTCAGTGGTAGACAAACAATGTCATTCATTGACATGATTCTAATGGTGGCAAAGCTCAGGGCCAGGCAGTTCTTCTTTCATTGTATTCAGTTTTTAGGCATTCTTCTGCTCCCATAAATATGTAAATCATTTAACACTAATGGAGTCAGAATCCCAGAATAAATATCTACCTTCTATCTACTTTTTTGCATAGGGAATATGTGAGAATTAAAGAGATAATGCACTCTGAAAAGTGCTTTCATCTTCTCAGAAAGAGCCACATTCCTTCAAAGCATTATTTAGATTTCATATTGGCTCCCACATGTGCTTAGAATAGTAAGGAAGACCCAGCCTGCTGAAAGCAGGGACCTCAATGCTTTGTTGAACTGTGGTCTGACTTAAAGTAGAAATTTATGTCATTGCAAA